>JAODKC010000036.1:1644093-1671877 GCA_026777985.1 Mormyrops attenuatus
AAGGTCTTTAAATCATAGCAGAAAGTATGGGTTTCTTGAAATGAAGTCGTTTTCATGATATGAAGGGAATGGAAGAGTTTATGTCTTCACCCTTTAATGACAAGGACTTCCATCTCTGAGGATGCAAATATGTTTCCTGATTCAGAAATAGAAGATGTGCAACAGAAACAATGTGTTTGTCTCCTAACATGCTTCCGGCTTCAAGCTCCCTTGAGCAACATCGTAACTTTGAGAGATGCACAGATGGAAAAGTTTGACATAATTTGGGCTCCAGGGACGGAACAATGAACCTCAGCTGTGCACTGATGTAAGGTCCCGTAAGCGCACAGGCTCCAACACATTGTTCATTACACAGCTATTGACTAAGGCACAGCAGAGTGGAAGGGCCGCATGAGGGGCCACAATCCGCGTGCATGATTTTACAGAGCAGTCGCCGCTCTGATGCTCTCTCCATGGCACAGAGGGTTGGGTGGTGTTTGGCTGGACAGAGGTGTTAGTATTTCTGTAGAACACACAACAACGCCCCTAGCTGATAATCAATGCACCACCTCACAAAGAAAAAGAGAGACTGAACTCTTTGTTTAGGTTTTATGTAGCTGTGGAAGTGATAACATTGCAAAATGAATATTTTTTTATCCTCCATAAAACTGGTTTTAGGTTTTTTAGGTTTGCAAAGAGAATAAGTAAAATGCTACCTCAGAAACTCTATTCTGCATATACTAAATGTTAGGGCTGCCTTTTAACATACTCCACACATTTTGTATACCTAAATGTGACTGATAAATTGCATATTGTTTATTTCACAATAAAATATGTTATAGCTCATCATGGAAAGTTATAAGCACTTTCCAAAATGTGATTTAATAAGATTATGCTGCTGGAGTCCTGCTAGGATTAAATGCCACAATGTGTCAATGCAGATAAAATGGTGCAGGTGTGTAAATGTCAGCACTTTTCGAAAGGTGTCACACGCCCACCACTGTGCACCGTGTTTGCTGTGGTCCTATAAATGTATCATAAATACACGGCATAGTGCACATGGGACTGTATTTGCTATATACCATAATCAATGGTGATGTAGTTCAAATATCTTTTGCAACAGTTGTATGAAGGCCAGTTTTGTAAATTCGACATCTTTTTGACAAAACCAAGTTTTTAATGCTTATATGATTCAGAAAGAAAAGTGAGAGAAAGGTAGCCTGCATGATGTATTTTCAGCTTCACAAATATCCTGAATGTGAATATGATGCCTCTGTTACTACATTATTGCTATTTACAGTCTTCCCTCTAAATTGCGGCTGTCTTGTCTTTCCTGTGTTTGTGCCTGACATTCCCAGGGAATACAGCCAGTTTAAAGAAATGCACAATTCTGCTAATTACATTGCTAGCTGTGCAAAATAACAGCATCAGGCTGTGGTGTGTGTCACTTTGTTAAATAAAGAATGAGACCACATGGTCAGTGGAACATTTCTTATAAGTTCTTTATGAACAATATGGACAGGCCATTTTTTTTAACGAAATATCCTAATTCTAGTACTCCCTTAACCCTCAGTAGGATAAGCAGTTAGAAGATGGATGGACTGATGGATGATTCCAGTAGTTCTATTAAAAGCTCATATTTTAAAAAATAAGACTGTCTTTGCTTTTAAAGAACAATGATATCAAAGAAGAATGCCAAAGGATGCCGCGGGTTTCAGTGATTTCAAATGAATATGTAATTACAGTAATTATATAGTATCCATCGGAAGTACTCATCCACGGCATGAACTTTAAACGGGACTGGTGTCTCTGTGTGTACGTGATTATCTAGATAGATGGAAACTTTCTCGACTCATAACGAATATCTGGTATCGATTCAGCTCTCTGCGCAGCGCCATTACCCTGTTGAAATGCGAGTTTCAGTCCGCCTGAGGTCCCTAACTCCGTTTTCCCAATTATACAAATCGTTGGTTAGCTTAGCTATTATTATTAAGGCTTACGTTAATTTATAGACTTTAGGTCGCAAAATACGTTTATGTGGTTTCATAGTTAATGATTATTGTGAAACAAAATGTATAAATAGTATATAGGCCTAAGGTGTTTTTTTATTGATTCAAACCAGCCACTGCCGAATGTGTTGCATAATTGGAACAAGTGCCGCGCTCTAACCAGACGAATAGCATTTGGATGCCTGATCCTTCCCAGCAGAATGCCTCAAATTTCGGTCGGCATATGAATATATGACCAATAAGAATGAGAATCTGGCTGCACACCCCGCATTGTTATCCTTAAAAACTCTGCTGAAAATGTAAGATAATAAGTAGGCCTAAAAGAATTTACCGGCTTCCAAGCCACTGTGGGTGTAATACACAGACAGGAGACATTAGTATCTTTTTCACACGTTACATACCAAACAATTGTTGCATTTTTAAGATAAATTGTGGTGATTTTGTTTTGTTTCATGTGCATTTGAGTATCTGAATTCACGATGGATGGCACTCTTCAACTAATCTGAACAAAAAAGAGGAAATGATCGAGGAATTATAGTATGTAATAATAATGATAATAATAATAACAACAATAATAATAAATGATTACCGTGTGAATTAATGTTGTTTAAATCGCAGAATGTATGTGCGTGTATGGGGGGGGGGGTAAATTGTCAGTTTCTTTCATATAACTATATGATGTTGCTAAGCTTTACTGAACAACTTCCAGTCAAAATAAAGGTCCAAATAAATATTTCATTAAACCCTATTATATTACACGCGGATTGTGTTCACGTAGTATTTACGCACGTAAATGATAATTATGATAATTCAACGATTTAGCAAACTTTTTAAAGTAACAATATTTTCAAATGATAAAAGAGAAGAAAGTAGTAATTTGATTTGAATTATGGGAAAAGTTATGTGAGATTTCGGTGACTGACAGCACAGATAAGATTGCAAATAAAAATAAAGTATACTAAAACAACTCATATAATTTATAATCTTATAATAACTCATATAATTTCAATTCAAGTTTTACTTCCATAAATTGTCATTAAATTAAATGGTCCTGATCTATAAAGAATATTTAGCGTTATCATATTTGTTTAAAACGTGTATTTACTGTCATGAACATAACTGTTTTGTGAAAGACGTGACAATTACTGGCATATTTCAACACGTTGTGAAATATTTATTTTATTGGTTAAACTTTACATAATGGTGCACAAATAAGGAGTCCATCTGCAGTACATTGATGAGATTGTCCCCGCCCAGTTCACGTCGCTCAGGCCAATAGCATATTGCTCATTTGCATAATGTCTAAAGTTAAGAATAAAACCCAGTTTGGGACAGCACGTGTGGCAGTTTTTACATGAGACCAGAGCTTTACATGCAGTGGTACTGAACGATTCGCAAGCTAACAGTGATCATTTGGACTGCTACTGCAAGACCTGAGGATTTTTTTACTAGGCTGGATTTAATTTTAATCTGAACAGTAATATGGGGAAAGAAAACATCTGGTTCTTGATTATTTGGATGTGTTTTGAACAAACGTGTGCAACTTTATTTAACAGCACTGAGTCACCATTGTTTAGTAAGTGTAAATGTCATTTTGTATATGCCGTATACTTATAATGCGGATAGACAGTGCAGCTAACGGAACGCGCTGAGGATTTGTCATAATGACCGAGAGTAACCTCGAGCGCTTTCGCGAATAAATGACTCGGTTCCTTCTAGTTTTAATTCCGCTCAGCGCCACGTGAACTACTGAAGGATAAAATATTTTACTTTTTCAATAAGTCGAGTTACTTTTAATTCCTGTTTATACAGATGTTAAGTTTATTCAAGCTTTTTATCTCCAAATATAGTAAATTAGTAGGTACACATGAGTGGTAAATTAGTAGGTCCAAGTAAGGGTATTATAATCATCTGTATTTCGGCCGCGATATTGCCGGTTGCCAATATGTCCCATGTTTCATGAACTTTATAACACATGAGAGGTGGGTTTTGCCAGTGTCGTTGCGCTCCTTAACATGAACACGACATTATACAACGTAAGTTGTATAACTTAACATGACACATAAGAAATACATTCGTTTTCTTTGTTCAAAAGAAGGTTAGTTGTGCGCTGTTTAATTCAATAAAGTCAATAGAGGGCGGTGTGCTACCATTTTAATGATAAGGCTTAATTTAAAACGGTACATTTTCGGCGAGCGATTTTGCACCCATTCATCCAAGCAGGTCTGCTGCGGTGTATTTGAAATTTATGTTTCGAATGCAGTGTTTTAGAGTTATTTCATGTTGTGAGTTAGAACACATTGTATGCATTAAATGTTTCGTGTAATATGCGTTAAACCATGATATGATTTATATGTAATATGTCACAATGGTTAATCTGTGTACATTTACAGGCAATACAACAGAGTGGATCGTGGACTTCTCAAATGTTGAGTCTAAGTTCTCCCTTCGGAGTGCGAACGTACCGGACGAGGATCTGTGCTATATCGTGCCTGGTGAACCAGACACCATCGCAGAATGTAAATTCAATACGGAGACGCAAACATTTATTGTCATTCACGGATGGACGGTAAATACCATTTGAGTGACTTCCCCTCAGGATATTAACATAATTTATCATTCAAATAGTACTGCTTACTAAGTAAGATATTATAATAAATGCAGATCCTGTGTGATGTTATGTGGTACTATAGAGGCCTATTGAGAGATGTAACATAGAGACCTTCTGGTTGGTAAATTGAAAACACGTGACAAGCGACTCTGATTTGTAATTCCATCAGAAATATATGCTGACAAATAACGTTGCTATGAGAGGCAGTTCGAGATGCTGTACTGACAGCAGCCCGTGCCCTGTGTGCTCAGGTGACAGGCATGTATGAGAGCTGGGTCCCCAAGCTGGTGACGGCGCTGTATGAGCGGGTGCCCAGCGGGAACGTCATCGTGGTGGACTGGCTGACCCGGGCCCAACAGCACTATCCTACGTCGGCCGCCTACACCAAGCTGGTGGGCCAGGATGTGGCCCGATTTGTCAGGTGGCTGCAGGTACGTGTGTAAAGGCAGGGGGTGTTTCTTTTGTTATCGCTGTTATTTTATTAAATGGTTAGTCTGTTTGAATTGCCTGTGTGAATCGCCTGGACATTTTCATCTAATGCCCAGTGGCTTATTAACCAATGTATGCTAAGACCAAAACCTAGAGCAAGGTAACACACAGACAGACATCATGTATTTCAAAACACTTTGTATCACATCTTAAAGTCCCATCTAGGAAAAATTATACTGAATGATTTTTTTTTCTGCAAAAGTATTTTACTGTTGTCGATTTTAGCACAATTTTCATTTACCTTCCCAACGGCATTGTACGTGCGCCGATGGTCACTCTATGCCGAATATTAACAAAAATATTTTCAAATACAAGCAATAGTTATAAATCTCGTGTTTGAGTTAGTTAATGTGTTGACATGATGAGTTGACTAGACCTGGGTGTAGGGTAATGTATCTTATGTCACGTTACCCTGCTGTGGGGTTGAAGATCCCTGGTATGCGGCGTACAAAAAATACAGAAAATATTCATCGATCAGCTTCACTATTCAGAGAATACTTTTTTTGGTTTAGTGTTTTCATATCATAAATCCTAGCAAGTGTGAGACATCTGTACATATACACCATGTTGGGATTTCTGTAAAAACAATATTGAAAAAGTCCAAGACATTATGCTAGAGGGCATGCTATGTGATAAAAGTGCATAATAAATATACTATTATGCTACCAACAAAGCACTTAATAAACTGAATATATATGCTTGAATTAAAGATAACTGATGAGGGAATGTTTCCAAGAACCCGCCGCGCAGGTTCCGCTGGGTTCCGCTCATGTGGCTGGTTTGTACTCGTCAGGCCGAGCTCGATTACCCCTGGGACAGGATTCACCTGCTGGGTTACAGCCTCGGTGCCCATGTGGCTGGCATTGCAGGCTCCCTAACCAGCAGTAAAATCCACAGAATCACAGGTAAGCCGCTCTCCAGACAGCACCTGTCCTGAAGCTGGACGCTGTCATCCTGTTTACCTCCAGGAGAAGGCTCTGTTCCCTTCTGCATCTGCTTTGAGGCAGCTATTGAAATTTGTTTATAATATGACTAGTAATATTAGCAGCAGTTTTGAAAAAAGATGCAAAAATGGCAAGATTCATTCTCATGGATTAGTAAGACCATCAGACAGTACGAACTTTGTTGCTACTTTAATAAGAGGGGGAGGAAGTGTGTATTATCCTGTAGGCCATGTAAGTCAATTTCCAAGGTATTTTCTCACAGTTCTGTGTTCCTTTCCTCTGCACAAACTCCTCTGCCAGGCCTAGACCCTGCAGGACCGAACTTCGAGTACGCAGATTCCCAGAGCACCTTGTCACCCGATGATGCCAAATTCGTGGACGTCCTGCACACTAACACCAGAGGCTCCCCCGACCGCAGCATCGGCATCCAGCGACCCGTTGGTCATGTAGATATCTACCCCAACGGAGGGGGGTTCCAGCCCGGCTGTGACCTGCAGAATACCATGCGCATGGTGGCTACCACTGGCTTTTGGAGTATGTCTGCCTCTTTTGCTAAAAACTGCTGCATTGTGTCAGTGCGTGAAAACTGTGGCTCCGTCGAGTGAAATAATATTTGATTCCGTTCATTTGATCAGTAAATATTTAACATTTGGTAGATTGCCTTAAAGATATGAGTATTACTGCTGACAATGGGTTCTCCATAACAATGTAAGTGAGATACTTATGTAAACATAACATTACAGGCTACTAGCTCACACGTCCAGGCTTGGCTCAAGTTACAAAAATAAAAAGACTGCCAACTCAAAACAATAGTCTTGGACTCTGCCCAACATACCATATGTATTTTCAACATATTGCTTGATCTGTGTGTTTATAGCATGTTGCTTGATTGATGCCTAACCTGCAGGCATGCACCATAACTGCATCTTCTGCCTGGTTGTCCTGTGCAGACATGGACCAGATTGTGAAGTGCTCTCACGAGCGTTCCATCCACCTGTTCATCGACTCGCTGGTGAACGAGCAGAAGCAGAGCACGGCCTACCGCTGCGGCTCCAAAGAGTCCTTCGACAAGGGCCTGTGCCTCAGCTGCCGCAAGAACCGCTGCAACACGCTGGGCTATGAGGTGAATAAGGTGCGCTCCCGCAGAAGTGCCAAGATGTACCTGAAGACACGCCAGATGATGCCCTTCAAAGGTAGGCTGCTTACTCGCCTGTGGCCACCGTGTTGTAGCTCCTAGGGCACAAACAGAGCAGTAATGGCCAATGAGCTACCTGGTGATCTATAACCATCCATCCATCCATTCTTTTTTTGATGTATACATATTTTTGGAATAATTCTGGGTGAAAAGAAGATGGACTTGTCTTCTGCCTGCAGGTTTCATACCACAAATCTCAATTTCACAGGAAAATTCAGACATGGTACTTTAATGGGTTCTCTAAGGGAATGTAACATCAGTACCTGCATTTAATAAAATAAATAATTGTAGCATCATGAAGATGAAATTACAATGTCAGTTCTGTTAGAATAATAATAATAATAATAATAATAATAATATAGTCTTATAATGTACTTGATGCTTTTACTGTTTACTTTGAGCCGTTGCATCTCTGTGTGGTAACAACTTCACCCACATGAGATGATGGTACATCAGCAACAACGTTTCCATCGTTCATACCGCTTAGCTAGTATAGGGCCACGGTCTGCTGTCAGCATCTGCTGTCCATGCCTTTCCAGAAGGTCCAAGGCACACATTTCTTGTGATCTGCACATATTGGTGACCTGAGAGTAGTTTATGAAGACCACTCTCTTCCCACAGTGTTCCACTACCAGGTGAAGATGCATTTATTCAGCAAGGATAAGCTGCAGTACAGTGACCAACCTCTGAAGGTGTCGCTCCATGGAGTTCAAGGCGAGACAGAAGACATCTCCATACTTGTGTATGTTGCTAACTCATAACCTTTGAAGCAGTTTGAAAGATGAAATTTTCCCTGAAGCTCTGCCACATTCTCTTGCTGTTCTTATACTGGTTTATACTTGTGCTGGTTAATCTGTTAGTGGCAGTGTCACACATCAGTATGTCTTGCATCAAATAATTCTGGATGATGAATTGTGGACATGTGTTGAGTTTGTGTTGATGTCTGACCCCTTAGGCCTGCGCTGAACTGCAACACCACTATCTCATTCTTGTTGATCACTGAGGTGGACATCGGAGATCTCATCATGGTGAACATCAAGTGGGAGAAGGACTCCCTCTTCACGCTGTATGACTTCTGGGGCAGCAAAATGTTCTGGGTCCGTAAAATCAGAGTCAAAGCAGGAGAAACACAGGCCAAGTAGGTGTTGTTGCAACTATCGTATGCTCATGCAGTTTAGCCGAAATAAATGTCTCTTCAAGTAGGAAAACTCAAGCAAGTGGTGTGCTCTGATTTCAGGCTGGTTTTCAGAGCCAAAGATGGAGAGGTTGCATACCTTTCGAGAGGAGGAGACTACGCTGCTTTTGTGAAATCGAATGAGAATGAAAGTACCCGCAAAGAGGAACGGTGAGACAAGCTAAAACTTGACTTGTCACACTTTGATATGAATTAACTAATGTAAGATAAGACAAGATGTGCTTTATTGATCCTACAGAGAAAGTCTTAGGCTCAAAGCAACACATAAAAAGCTGTTTCTTCTGTCTTCTTCCTTGCAGGCTTTACAGACGCAAGAAACAAGGCAGCTCATTTAGGAAAAGTGAAGATGTAGACAGTGGAAATAACAGTACCATAGCAACACAATGAACTGAGACCACAGAGGTCATTGAGAACGTTGGCCAATGGTGACATCCTTGACATGTATTTGTGTCTTTTTCATCGCTTGTGCCTCTTGCCTGTCATCAGGAGTACCTCACGGTCCAAGCCATTCTTGGTGGTTTCAAAATCACGGATATATTCATGTAAAAACATGTTTTGAATCCATGCTGATCTGTGAACTCTATAAATTGGCAGGCAGTGGGTGAAGAGATTTATTTCATTATTTGAAATTCATGCTTACTAATGATATTCTTTACAATTATTTCATATCTTTTGCCTTTAAAGGCTTTGTGTTGCTATATACAGATCAGTTTATAAAATTCAGTAGTATTTTGCTCCTGTTATATTCTGTTGTACCATTGTACTTGTTCAGTCATGTACATAGACTGCTATTATCAAATGCAAGTCATAATATACATTTTAAATTGCAAGGTGATTAATATAAATTATGATTGCATTGCTACAGAAAATCACATTAATTTAAGCAAAAGCATGTTTAATATTGGAACCACTAGAGCAACAAATATGATAATTCCTGGATAAAAATCAGTAAAATAATATATTTCCATCAAAAATTATTCCAGACTGAATTCCTGACTGTTTTTGTGCCTTAATTACCAAAGATAGAAAGACTTAACCTTTAGGCTAATTACCGATTTTATCCAGTTAAGTCGATAAATGACACACTATACGTGATATATAGCAGTAACTGATTGCTTTGATGGGCACAGGTCACTTTAAAGGCTGCGGTCCCTATTACTGATTCAGACAGATGTTAGATCCTGCTGAGATCCTGGGAGCTTCTTGCCCCTAAGTAGCTGAACCTTAAAGCCATCCCTTCTACCAAATCACATGCAATTTTCACTTTACCAGCTGCGCAGCATTTACAAATGTGATCACGTCATTACTGAGATGTCAGCCTCATGAAAAATCGGCAAGCAGGGGCTGCCTTTGAAAACAGCACTTACATCTCTTTTCTATTTATTAAATGTATATAACTGTATATTATACTGTATATATAGATATATATTTCTACCATTTATCTTTTTTTATTTTCTTTCTTGAAATATTTCAGAGCTAATGTCTATTTTAAAGGCAGCAGTTTCTAAAGTGTTCCGCCGGAGGATACCGGTAAAATGGACACTTTTATGATACAGATTATGTGCTGCACGCTGTACAAAACATATAACATGACAATAAATGGCTACACAAGAAATCACCTGGCAGTTGTATTTCCTTCCATCTTCCAGCTGTTTAGCTGGACGGGGTTCCTGTGGGGGAGCCAACAGAATATTGAGTAAATACGTTTTCAACAATTCAATGGTTTAGAAGGTATAAGTCTGATATGAGTAATACGAAATATATTGCTAATATTTAAGGAAGCAGCAGAGTATCTGAGTAGCAATAACCCCCAGTGTGGTCTGTGTAATTAGTGAATCACCACTGTGTTCCTGAATCCCAAACATCCATCAGCTGGCTTATGAAACTAAACAGCAAGGTTGCCAGTTCAAACCCCGTGGCTGGCAGTGATGTCATCATTGGGCACTTGGGCAAGACCCTTAAACCAGATTGTTTCAGGGACATTGGCTGATGTTCACTTGTGTTCTGCTTTGGACAAAAGCTTCCACTGAGTAAATATGTGCTAAAGGAAATCAGGTTACAGCATGTTTTAATCCGAACCCCCTAAAGCACCCGAAAACACTTTTAAATGAGCAAGAATCAACAGGAGAAACAAGAAAGAGTCCTAGTCTTAGTCACCTGGCTTGGAATGTAAAGGTCTATGATCTCTGTATTGTGGAGCAAACACGATTAAGGGGGAGTATGTGTATTTAACACACAATACGTGCAAAGGGACAGAGGGAAGGTGAACCCAGAGGACTGTCCAGAACATAAGGCCACAAGTGCAAACAGAGAGCAAACCTACCAAGTTTACAAACAGTTCATTTCAGCTTTTGAGACCATTTCCAGTGGAACACTAGATAAAATCTATAGCTTTTAAATATGGCAACAATCAAGGTGGGCTGAAAATATTTGTCCTTTTTGTCTTTGTTATTATTCATATCTTGAATAAATGACTATCATTATATACACGGTATCATGATTCTTTATTAGGTTACATATTTGGTAACAGCATGTGAGATTTGAAAGCCAGTGGCCCATACTGCAGAACACAAATACGTGGCCATGTTATGAGACATACTGAGCTGGTTGAGCAGAAGAGGCCCTTTAGTCATTCCCATAGGGAACATAGGGAGTCTCTGCATGCCACACTGTCCATGAGATACACAGACACACGTGTAAATACAGCTCAGAGTAATTCTGAGGTCAGAGGTCGGGGTCTGCTAGTATCTCTGCAACAGATGGGGTGAAAAGGCTTTATTTAAAGGCCCGATGGGGATTTGACTACTCTGCTAAATACAGGATTTGAACCCACAACCTTACAGACCCAGGTGCTGATCGACAAACTCACTGAGCAGGACCCACCTTTGCATCTGGAAGCCCACCAGGGGTAGACAGCTTGGGCGTTTTGGAGAAGCCGTTCAGCAAAGGCACGAAAAAGTCCAAAAAGAAAAAGGAGTAACCAGCTAGTTACAGCACCCGTTATGCATGCAGTGCTTCTGGTCAGCTGATCCCCCACCTCGCACTGCGTTTCGCAACGGCGCGGTCCCTCTCCTAAGGCTGTCAGGGGCTTCATATTAAATCATTCTTCCAGCTTAATCAAACCGCCCATGGTCAGAGAAAGATTAACTCACTCCACACTGCAGCTATGTGCAGGGCCTTTGCTTTTACCAAAGAGCCTGACATTTTTCAAGGTGTTTTCTGACAACATCCACCTGCTGCACTGTAATGCATATAGAAAACTGCACGTGCCATATTATGGCAGCAGCTTTGCAGTAACACCAAAGCAGGACTGTGAAGCACACAGGCTGGACGAGGACAAGGATGAGGATGAGGACATTCATGATGCGAGACCCTGTCAAGTCAGTTTTATTTTTTTCCAAATTCCGTTTTTTTTATTTGTTTTGATCGGTTTCGGATTTTAATTTTTTATAAACGAAACTTTAAGGAAACAGAAGTCTCATAGTTTTTTGAGTATGTTGCATTCCTCTGTCTCTATTGCCTTGTCTCCTTAAAGGCTCATTTTTCAGTTTTCACCTTATAAAAACTTAGTTCTGGGATATTCAGGTCATTTGCAGGTGGGTCAGTTAAAAATTAACCATTTAGCAGGTTGGGTAGCAGCTCAAGCATGCGATTTGAGTCGCAGTCAGGTTAAATAAAAGCATCGGGTGAGTTTGGGACGCTCGATCTTGAATGGTGCTGTGCGCCACTGTCTCCTGCACCCCAATGGAGACACAGAAGACCGAAAGGGCTGATTAGGGGTCGTTCCCGTTAAAGGTCGAGCACCTGGAAGGTGCCCCGAGTCCTACAGAAGGCCCCAGTCACATGAGCTCTCACGCCCTGCTGACACAAAAGCCGCTAGATAAGAAATGGTGTCAGGGGTCCTTCACATTCCAGCTTCATGTTGGCACTGAGCCATTCAACAATTAATTTAGCTGAGCCATTGACCTTATGTATGGTTAGGTGAACAAAAGGATGAGTGAGCATCTGTTCTCACACTATGTAATGCAGGGGTCTCCAACTTCTGGTATTTACCTGAGAACAGATGTGGGTCATCAGGAGCCAGGCAGGACAGAAATCCTACTGGACAGTTGCTCTCCAGAACTGGAACTAGAGACCACCGGTGTAACGAATGTCTTGAATCAACGAGCCTTATACAAAAACTATTCTTAAGCCAGTTTAACAATCCTTGAGACAATGGCTTGAAGCAGCCCAGTTCAACAAGTGAATGGTATTTCAAAACATACACCAAAGATGCCGGGCATCTTGATCAAACGAATAAATTCCTATGTTATTCTCTGTCAGACAGGGTGTAACATGCATCGCTGACCGCTTTCGATGGACATGTACTGTTACACCAATGACATTGCTGACTATAGAGCCTGCCCCACACGAGGCTCATACAAGTGCACCTACCCCTTTCAGCCTCTGCTGCTCACCCTGTAGGAGGCGCTCTCCCAGAAAAGCAACTGGGGCAATACAACTGTGGCCAAACGTGTGCTATGGGTTCGATTATGAATGGTTCTTTTGGTAAATGGGTTATAAATGGTAAATACCATTATCCCAAAACAAAACACAACGCATAAATATATTTTTAATACAGATATAGGTTTAATTTTGCATAGTCATCCACAGTATCTAAAGTATAACCTTAATATAAGTGCATTCCCTCCCGTAGACGGCACCCGATAGGGTATCTGAAACGGCAGCGGTGGTATTTAAAGAAGTGAGCATTATGACTGTGCGCGGCTAGAAGTCATTCATGGTGGGAGGTGGTACGATTGTATGGGAACTTGCTGCACGAAACGCTCGTTTCGTTCAAGTCCGTAGTTTAAATTTGCTATAAAGGACACTACTTTACGAGAAGACATGAAAACAGGAGGATACCAAGTCGTATTATTTATGTTATGTGCAAATTTTATCTCAGTTACTCCTTTGGAAGAAGAAATATCCGATTCTGCGTTTGGTGAGATTATAGTACTTGATCATAATAATATATTATTGTTAATAAATGATAGTTTTGTTGCATATAAAAACTAATGGTTATTTTAACGCTATAATGCATGCATAAATATTACAATGTTTAATCACCATAAACTAGTGTCTCTGTCAGCAATTTCCAATACAGAGGGAAGGTTTGATAACTGCAGTGTATCTGCCAGTCCTGGCACCTAGTTAATTAAACAGCATTTCCGACCGACAGCTGGTCTGTCAGCAATCGACGCTGGGGGAACTTTCGATGGCAAAGAAAGGGACGTTATTTTTAGGCTAACTTTAAGGGATTTATTCTGTGTGTATAGTGCTGTTATAGGAGGACACTTTCAGTCAATGAAAGCTTATCTATTAAGATGTTTTAATAGGCCTATGTATGTGTAACACGAAGACGAATTATAAGTTGCGTATTCCAAGTACTAGTTACCGATGTAAAGGCGATGTAGGTATTAACACTAGGTGTACTTTTGTGATATTACTAACGATGTACGATATAACGATGATACACACACACACACCTATACACACATATATATCCTTACTTGTTTAAAACCTTTTTTGGATGTAAATGTATGCCGAACGTGACCAAGAACTGAGAATGTTAGAAGAATTTAAATATAAATGCAAAAGTCAACAAAGAATAAAAAATGAAATTATATTTTGCTTTAAGAATGATAAAATGTGGAAATCATGTTAGATCGTTGAGTAATGAATCAAACATATTTATACAGAAGAATGTATGGTTATATTTAATATACAAGTGTGAATTTACAATGTTGATGTGTGTTGCAATGGAAATGCATAATGATCGATGTACAGATTCTACGTCTTTAAATATGTCTTTCATAACTAGTTTTGCAACTTTCCCGAATGTGTGACTCCTGAATTTCAGCGACTAAGTTAAAGAGTTAATTAGTCTTAAGTTCTCCCTTTCTCCCGCATTCTTTACACAGATAATTTTCTTGAGCTAATACCGAGTTTACGCAAAGAGCGCAGCGAGTCCGTCAGCGCCAAGTTTTCTCTACGGAAGCCGTCTGATCCCGATGATGATGTTTGTTACATCGTCACTGGAGACCCCGAGTCCCTCAAGGAGTGCGACTTCAACACAACCTCTAAGACCTTTCTGGTGATCCATGGATGGACGGTACTGTTTTCCTGCATAGCCAAAGCTGCATAGAGGAATTTACATTGACGGTCACTAATACATGTATTCATTTATCAAAATCAGCTGACAGTAGAGGGAAAGGATACAATTTGCATGCAGGGATTCAAACCCACAACCTTCATGTTGTTAGCATAACGCGCTACTTGTCGAAGTCCGGTAGCTAGAAGCTAATATGATCTGACTGTGTTTCTCTGCAGGTGAGTGGGCTGTTTGAGGGCTGGGTTGGCAGATTGGTGTCAGCTCTCTATGAGAGGGAGCCCAGAGCAAATGTAATTGTAGTTGACTGGCTCAGCACAGCCCAGAACCATTACATAGTTGCTGCTCAGAATACAAAGATGGTGGGACAAAATATTGCGAATTTCATTAACTGGATGGAGGTTGGTACACATGTGTTTATCAAAACCAATTGATTTAGCTGCTAATTGACCAAGTACAGTTGACAGTGTGTGCTTCTGAAGACGATTCAAAGAAATAATTGTTACTGTGTTTGTTTCTGCAGAAAACAAAACATTTGTCCCTCGATCACCTCCACCTCATTGGCTACAGTCTCGGTGCCCATGTTGCTGGGTTTGCTGGAAAACATGTGTCCAGTAAAATTGGGAGGATCACTGGTGAGAAGCCCGGTTTTCCTGAAGTGTTTCTAATTTCTAATGTGCCACAGTTGTAAAGTGTCAGCTTCCAAAACACAGTTAGGAAATTTGAATCTATTTACCTGAATTTGAATGTCTTAAATTGAACTGTAATTAAAGATCCCAAACTTGAATATGTTTATCTGAACTTAAATGAAAAGTAACGGATTTTGATTCATTACTCATTTATGTTGTAAAATTCAGCTCTTGAAAGTCCGGGTTATAAGATTCAAGTCGAGAATATTCAGGGTGAGCAATTCAAGTTGAGGTTAACATATTCAAATTCAGGTTGTGGTGAGTCTGATTTGACACCATGATGACTGAAATGTCACAGCACTGTACCGCTGCCCAAACAATGGGACATGTTCTCTTCTTTGGCTGAGTCGCTGTTTCCTCGCAGGTCTTGATCCCGCTGGACCCGACTTTGAAGGGGCACATGCTCACCAACGCCTGTCCCCGGATGATGCCCATTTCGTCGACGTGCTCCACACTTTTAACCGTGGCTCTCTGGGCCTGAGCATTGGCACCCAGCAGCCAGTGGGCCACGTGGATTTTTATCCCAACGGGGGCAGCTTTCAGCCAGGGTGCAACTTACGGGGAGCCCTGGAAAAGATTGCAAAATTTGGCATATTTGGTGAGCATATGTCACTGGCCATGGTGTTAGGAGGATTGTAAAAATGTAAACAATATTAAAAATATTAAGAACAACCTGTTTTTCTATGTGCCAGCTACAGTAAAGCAGAGTAGCCTTTCAGTGTCTTATAATTTAGGTGATAATTAAGCTACTTTATTTGTATAAAAAACCAGATTCTGTGAACAATGATCCAATGGATCATAGCATAACAGGAGAATTCTGTACGTAGTGTCAGCTCAGGGAGTGTGTTTGGGCTCCAGCCTCTACGCTGTTATGAAGAAGGTGCTTCAGGCTGGTAGACTGAGTACCGCAAAAGCATTTACTGCACTGTGTATGACTTCCTGATGACCCCGAGCAGGATAAGCAGTTTGAAGATGAATGAGTGATATACACCTTATGGACAAGAGTATTGGCACACCAAGACATTTTGGTCAATTCTTCACTTCCAACTTTGTGGGAACAGGTTGGGGAAGGCCTTCATGTCCAACATCAATGTCTGACCTCACAGATGCTCTTCTGGATGATTGGGCAAATATTCCCACAGACACACTCCAAAATGTTGTGGAAAGCCTTCCCAGCAGAGGGACAGCTGTTATAGCTGCAGAGGGGGGACCAACTCCATATTAATGCCTATGGATTTATAATGGGGTCTCAAAAGTTCCTGTAGGTGTAATGGCCAGGTGTCACAATACTTTTGTCCATATAGTGTATGATAACCCTTAAGTAAAGATGCTGGATATAAATATTTAATAAATTAGCATCAATTTAGAAATGCATGTTGTTTTGCTTGTCTTTTTAACGTCCACATTATTTCCCTATGCCCTGCAGCTATTAACGATGCAGTAAAGTGTGAGCATGAAAGGTCTGTGCACTTGTTCATCGATTCACTGCTGAACAAGCAGGAGGCTAGCCAGGCGTACCGCTGTGGCAGCCTGGACATGTTCGAGCGTGGCGTCTGTCTCGCCTGCCACAACAGCCGCTGCAATACCATGGGCTATGACGTGGGCAACACCCGCAAGGCGCGCAGTGCTACTATGTTCACCAAAACACGGGCCTCCATGCCCTTCAGAGGTATTCCATGGGGTCTTCCCCACCAACTGGCGGCGTGGAGCAGCTGGCTTGTTTGTAACATTGCTGAATGTTGTTCTTGTCGCTGCTTTGAACAGTCTATCACTACCAGTTGAAAATTCACTTCTCCAGTAATCTGAATCGCTCTGGAGTGGAGCCAGCATTGACGGTTTCCCTCCATGGAGCCAGTGGAGATGCCATGGACCTTCACCTGAACATGTGAGTTTGAGGTTCCTCACAGCATTGGGCCCCTAATTACAAGAACCACTTCATCTCCTTCTTTCCTTGGTAGAAATGAGAATATTGCGGCCAACAACACCCACTCTTTCTTGCTGGTGACCGAGAAAGACATTGGAGAATTGCTGATGATTAAGCTTAAGCGGGAGAATCGCAGCAAGTGGACGACGTCCTTTATTCTAAAGATGGCGTCTTCCTGGTGGCCGGGAGATTCCAGTCTCAGCTCCGACATGGAAGTCCACAAGATCCGCGTGAAAGCCGGCGAGACACAGAAAAGGCAGGAAACGCATCACTTTTGTATACCTTTATTTTGATAAATATAATGAAACAAAATGAAACCTGTAATACTGCAGATACTTCTGACTACAGTAACTTATATGTAAACTAAAGTAGTCTCTACAATGGAGTCTCATGAGCCAATACTTTTCATTCACAGGATGGTATTTTGCCTAAAAAATCCTGAGACGCCTGGGGTATCAAAAGAGGTCACATTTGTCAAATGTAAGGAAAGCTGGAAAGTCCACTCAAAAAGGTGAGTTTATGATCTGTTCTAAGGGTCTACGTGGAATACGTCACACTGGACACCTGATCTAAACACAGTTTCATCTTACGTTGTCAGAAACAGTTGGCAGTATGAGGGCCACCTCTCCGGGTGACATCCAGCACATTCCCATGTTTAACACTGTTAATAGCACCTCTTTCGTCAAATTCCATAATCATCAGTGTGTCACACTGCTGTTTGTGTCTGTCTGTATGTGTAGGCGTGGCCTGAGGAGATAGTGGTGATTAGATCTGCCTGTCTTCACTGGACCAATTACCTCCTGCAAAAGCACTTGGAAAGCCATCCATTTGGATGTAACTAATTTATTCTTATTTGTTGTGAGAATCCAATTCAGAATATTAAGTTTAAAAATACATAAATATATGGATATATACTAGCATCTTCTAATTTACTGGTTTGTGGTTAACAAGCGACCATCATAGGAAGATTTAGCTGTTTTGTAACAGTGCAGTTTTGACTTGTTATCATTATTAGGCAACTGTTCTTATTTTCTTACTTAAGCAACATTGACACAATATCTGTGTGTTCAGAGTTCAGCTGTTGGCAGAAAAATTGTTGTGTAAGTTACAAAAATAAGAGGGAAATATGAGGCAGATGGAGAACGATGCTGCTGGACACGCGCATGCTGCTGAGGTGGCTTTCTGAAGGCAGTGTGCTCTGCAGAGTAACGCCTGGGTGCGGCGCAGTCTGGCAGCATGCTGTGCTTACTGTGAAACCAGGAACGGCGGCGTGTTGGCATGCAGGTCTCTGCTCATCCCCTGGATGCAACACTCCACAGTGTGGTGTCACCTCTGTCGGCACATTCACCTGTCTGCTGTATCGTGCTGCATTCTGGTGCAGGTGTTAGTGTGGAAAGCTGTGACTGTGACTTGTAGAGATATAGGGAATAATTTGTGCATGTTAAACCAGACATTAATTTCCAGAGAGTTACTATTTAATTAATTTTATAAATATCATCTTGGATATGAAAAATGTGAAAAACCAAAATTAACGTAATACGGTGTTGGTGGTTGTTTTATATTTTGATTATACATAGATTCTGCATAAATTAGTATCCATCATGGGGTCGAAATGAGGTCTGTGATGTAACAATGCTGCGAATTCAGTGGCGGGAAAAGAGTTACTTTTGAACATGTCTCTATGCAGTAATTTTTATACACAATTTACACAGTGGACACATACAATAATGATGGTTTCATCAATTGAGCAGATGAAAACTGCTTCCTTAAGTGGTGTTTGTCCAGAACAGAGGAAATCACAAATTAGTGAAGAACCTGGTAAATGTTAATACTATGTATTAGCACTTGTGGATGTTGTAACGGTACGACTTGCTGTTTGCCTTGAAAGTGTAATTGATAAATGGGCTAAAAATGGGTTAATAATAGTCATAATCTTGATGTATATAATTTAAGAATTATATTTGCTGCTGGTAAACATATATATCGTCACGTAAAGTATATAAAATATTTATATTTAATTAAAAAAAATGCCTATTTAAGATTAAACTGTTTTTTCTAGATAAAAAAAAATGTATAGAAGATGGAAAAAATGCAGTCTTTCACTTTGGCACTTGCTACTGACTTTGGTGGAACTTTATGACATTGTGCTCTCATAACTCTGAATGTCAGGCCGTCATTTGAGAAAAGCATTTCTGTTGTTCCTGCTAATAAATATCTTCCCTTCATCCATCTTTGAATGGCTTTCATTTGTCTAAGTCAGTGTTTCCCACCCCGGTCCTCAGGAACCCACACATGATCCATGTTTTTGCTGCCTCTCAGCTTCCTGTCAGACAGTCTACACGTCAAGCTACGAAGGAGTAAAATGTGTTTATCTGAACTAGATCAGCATTTTTATTACTATAGTAAATTGTTTTATGTTGCCTAAATAATATCTTTAAATCTGTTTTGAAGCTGGATAATGCCTGATCTAATGGTGATTTTAGCCCATAAATTATAGCAATCATCAGTCAGTTGAAACATTAAAAACGTGAAACCTCCCTTGAATCATGATCAAAACCACAAAACACCATATCATGACCATAACATACCAAGACACTGTTATTGAAAATTGTTAACCTGTGCACTAGTTAGATCACCAGTATGTCTCTGAGGCAGATTTGCACCTCCTGCATGTATCACGTAGGGCATATGCAGTATATCACTGTATGGATCTATACAAACTTCCAAATAGTGGCTGTAAGCCACATCACTGTACATAAAAACAGACATAATAGGCAGGACAGGAATCGCAGAATTCTCAGGTGAAAAAAGGCCTTATTTTACCATGGAAGCTTCCCAGTGCACAGCAGCATGAGTATTGGGTGGCGTCTTCATTTTATTTCCCACACAGTGCAGATCTGTCCAGCTGTTCTGTGTTTGTGGGTGTAAGACATTGTATCCTCCACTAGCTGAGCTACAAATGACAGGAGGACCAGGAGCAAGACGGAGAAAGGTTTCATGCTTGTGTTGAGAAGATCTGAGGAAAATTCATTCATTGCGTTAACCAGCTGAGCATATGAATATCCCTGTTCATAAGCCAGCCAAAACTAGCTAATGAAATCACATGCAGTGCCTTTTATGGATTGATTGTACTGTTTTTTTTTTCTCCCAAGCTTTTATTGGACTGAATGTCGCAGCAATTGAATCATGCTGATACCTCACTGTCAGAACAATGGTGACCCTGAGGAATGTTGAGGCTCACATCAGATGTCATGTTCACATGTTTACAGAGAGAAAGCTACATTAAACCAGAGCTAGTCTGATTAATCTAAATACAACATCCAAGAGACCTCTGTGTTTTTTTCAATGTAATCCAATTTCAATGTCCAATCCAGTGCTATTTAAATTGCAAACTACAGAGAGGAAATTGACTGAACGTTTAGTATTGACAAAAGCAATGGAACAGGTAAACAGAAAGCGTGATACTGTGTGAGACTTGGGCTCAGAGTAGTGACCTCGACTGCGCCCATCAGTACGGTCCGTATCATCCTGGGGCGACATCGCTGCCTCATCAGGCCTCCCTCCCAAAGAAGAAGGCAGTCCCCGCAGTGACAGCTGACAGAGTGAGGATGGCCAGCAGGATAGCCCACCAGTGCACCTGGCAAAGAGAACAGCCAAAATAAGGGGAGCGGCCATTCAACATGAGGCAACACCATGAATAGCTAAAATAAGGGAGCAGTCATTCAACATGAGGCAACACCATGAATAGCAAAAAATAAGGGGAGCGACCATTCAACATTAGGCAACACCATGAATAGCAAAAAATAAGGGGAGCGACCATTCAACATTAGGCAACACCATGAATAGCTAAAATAAGGGGAGCAGCCATTCAACATGAGGCAACACCATGAATAGCTAAAATAAGGGGAGCAGCCATTCAACATGAGGCAACACCACGAATAGCCAAGATAAGGGGAGCAGCCATTCAACATGAGGCAACACCACGAATAGCTACGATAAGCGGCGCAGCCATTCAACATGGGGCAACACCGCAAACAGCCGAAATAAGGGGAGCAGCCATTCAACATGAGGCAACACTGCAAACAGCCGAAATAAGGGGAGCAGCCATTCAACATGAGGCAACACCTTGAACAGCTAAAATAAGGGGAGCAGCCATTCAACATGAGGCAACACCACAAACAGCCGAAATAAGGGGAGCAGCCATTCAACATGAGGCAACACCGCAAACAGCCGAAATAAGGGGAGCAGCCATTCAACATGAGGTAACACATGAACAGCTAAAATAAGGGAGCAGCCATTCAACATGAGGCAACACCATGAATAGCTAAAATAAGGGGAGCGACCATTCAACATGAGGCAACACCATGAATAGCTAAGGGGAGCAGCCATTCAACATGAGGCACAGTGAATCTTGAACAATAAAGAGGCACTAGTGCCTCACACATCTAGGAGCAGGTTTCGAGTCTCCGCTCCGGTCACATTACAATTACATGCTAAGGTGAACTGGAGTTGCCAAATATTGTACAGGTGTGAATGCTCTGCATGCCCTGCGATGGGTTGGAAGCCCCATCCAGGGTTATTCCCTTTCCTGTTCCTTCTGGGATGGACCCCAGATCCCCGCGATCCTCCATAGAACAACTGGGTACAGAACATGAATGCATGCATGACTAATTGCCGATACAGAATGTATCGTTGAGAACAGCACATGTTCCACGTAGAACAGAAGTGCCGTGTAAGCTCACAGGCTTAAAAACAGCTGTTTTCCTCAGACTATTCGACTGATAAATAGTCTGGTCCCTCCTAGGCTGGTTCTGGGTCTGATTAGCGAACTAACAACTTTGGATTCTTAACTCTGAAACTGTGTTCATTTATTTATTGTACATTCTGCTTCCATAGCAGACTTATAGGCCAGATTTGCACTTCCCCATCTATTAGGTGGTTAACTGTATTTCTTAATGCCCATGTTTCAATGTGTATATTCTGTTTTTTACATCATCACTTGTTCTGTGACCAACAAGAATGATTTTATCCACGATAAAAGATACTTTGACCTTTGAGGACGATGCTAACGAAGGGCTCGTGGGAGTTTTACTTATACATAAATGTTCTGAGGGCAGAAAGAAAAATGACTGGTTCAGAGAGATAACCAATCAGATTGTAGAGGAGGTGGATCTGAGCAAATAGAGGAGGTGGGAATAAGACGTCTCATTGACTGGTCCGACCTCCTCTAGTTGCTTGGACCCACCTCCTTTACCATCTGATCGTTTATCTCTCTGAACCAATCATTTTTCATTCTGTCTTCAGAACTTTTTTGTGTAAGTAAAACTCCCATGAGCTAATGAATGGCATCATGGGAAAAGCTCGCAGCCAAACCATGGGGGAAACAGTGTCACATGACAGCAGTGAAGTCATTATTATGTAAGAAGTCAAACACAATGCTTCATAACCCTCTGTGCCATGATTGGTCTAACATGTTTTGATACAAATATAATGTTCAAAGCTGGTTATGGGATTTAGTTTAGGGTGTGCCGAGACAGGATGTTTTTTGGTTACACGCTGCGCCAAGCAGCACATCTGATAAGCCACTATCGTCTGCACACATGGAGCACAGTGAAAACGGTCCCCGGCCCCTCGCACGGCAAACCTTCATCCAGTCGGATATGTCGTCAAATTCATTCAGGTGCAAGAAGGAGTTCTTAAGACGGGCGAGGGGGCCGTCGGCGTCCAGCAAGCGGCATACGTGGAATTTGTCGCAGAAGCCCTTCTTGTCGGAGCAGGCAGCACCTGGTACCAACGGCAGACGCTTGCCCTGGAAGAACTGCTGCAGGACTGAAGACGTGGTGCTCGCACATGTCCGGGGGCTGCCTGCAGTGAAGCAGAATGGAGTTGCTCAATGTTCTGCATCTGTGTCTATGAAAAATGATAATAAAAGGCAAATTATTGCTGACAATTTGTTCACTGGAGATGATGATTTATGTATCAGATGCTTTTATCCAAAGCGTCACCCAATACAGAGAGCCAGGGGCAGCCTGTCCCCGACACGATGGGGCCAAGGGCCTCACTTAAGGGTCCAGCGGTGACAATACTACTGCACACCACACGGGATTTGAACCATCAATCGTCTGACAACAGATGCCAGATACAGAGCCACAATATTAGGCAAAATTGACCTTCAATTAATTACAAATGCTGTTGAAAGACATTTTTTATATTTTTCTTTAACTTTTTCTGAGGCAGCACACTGATGCAGCTCTGGGTCTCCGCCATGGCTCCCTGTGTGTGGAGTTTGCATGTCCTCACTGTATCATCGTAGGATTTCCTCTGGATTCTCTGGTTTTCCCCCACATTCCAAAAAACATGCTGATGTTAATTGGAGTCATCAAATTGCCCATAGATGTGCATGTGTGAGTGACTGGTGTGTGAGTGACTGGTGTGTGAGTGACTGGTGGGTGAGTGACTGGTGTGTGAGTGGGCCCTGCGATGGGTTGGCACCCAGAATAAGACAAGCAGGTATGGAAACTGGATGGATGGATGACTTTTGCTTAATTAACTAAAAAACTATCAACGAATATGGAATTATGATAAAGGTATGAGTTTATATAAAATTTATTCTGCTCTAATTATGTATTTTTACAGAATCTGAAACCAACACTTTGTGTACAATATAAAAACCATTACAAATAAATCAAGAGCTTCTGTGAATGTGGATTACATTGTACTGGCAGCACATGAGTATGGTGGAGCTGACGGGAGGAAGTGTACCGGGCTGCTGGCAGCACATGTGAGTATAGTGGAGCAGACGGGAGGAAGTGTACCGGGCTGCTGGCAGCACATGTGAGTATAGTGGAGCAGACTGGAGGGACTGTACCGGGCTGCTGGCAGCACATGTGAGTATAGTGGAGCAGACGAGAGGGACTGTACCGGGCTGCTGGCAGCACATGTGAGTATAGTGGAGCAGACAGGAGGGACTGTACCGGGCTGCTGGCAGCACATGTAGCATCGTTCACTCATGGAGTCCGTGGGACAGTCACACTGCTCCATGCCGTGCTTGGTACACACCGACTGTGAGCACTCCTGGCGAGGAAACAGGGGGCCACACTTACACAGAGACACTGGTGGAGTGGAAACAATGTGTTCGACAAATACTCCACAGATACTTTGCATATCTTTGACCCACTCCAGAAATCTTTTTATTCCATTGTTGGTTGTTTATTTTGTTCCCATTCCCATACTACGTCTCCCCAGGGAGCTGTTTGGCTCAAATTAATACTCTACATATGAGGTATGATCCTGATTAAGAACAGCTCTCCCCACCTCTTTGTACCAAGTTTTATGTGCTTGATCTTTGAACATGGTAAATTTCTGCTTTTGAGAACACCCTTAGGTGACAGTGGACGTGGATGGTGTCCTGGCCTGTACGCTCACCCCCTGCAGGCAGACTCGTGTTCCCAGGCCACAGGGTGTCATGTCTGGCCTGGCGGTGGGAGCAGGACAGGCTGCTGCAGCTCCGGAGCAGCGGGTCTGCAGGCGACACTCTGATGCCTCCTCACAGGTCAGACCGTAGGGCGTAAAGGTGCAGAGGGAGCTGCAGCACAGACCCTGACTGGGACTGACAGACAGGACACAGCCATCACAGACGGGACCAAGTCACCACAGACGGGAGAACAGTCACCACAGAGAGAACTCATTACATCACGGTGTTTGTGTTCAGATAGTAGTTTAATGACAAAATGCAATCATTTTTTATTAAGATGGAACCTCCACATCAAGTGGGTGGATAGCATAAGCTAATGTGTCCACATGAAATATATATATTTGCAGTATTTAGTATTCTGAGACAATTTCTCAGAAAGTCTAAAACCTAATAACACTAACATTGGCAGGTCTGGATGTATTTCTTTGTAACCTGCCTACTAAATCCCAATAACTATAAACCAAAGAAGAGGACTGGTGCAGGAACAATGTTACCTACAGCAGACACAAGGAGACTTTTATGCTAGCAGACAGATTTGGTTTATCTTCACTGATTAAAAGCAAGCAGTCCCCGGGTTAATAACAATGCCCGACTTATGGACAACTTGTACTTACAAATGGACTGCCATAAAGTCTATGATATTAAAAAGTCAGCTTAAATACAATTCTTCGTAATAACGAATGCACACACAACTTTGTGACGCCAGTGAAAACATTGTGCGGCTCCAGTCATTTGTTCGCTTGAGGTACAGCATTTACTTTATTTATTTATCTTGCTGTATAATTATGTATACTGTATTAATACTTTTCCAACTTACCTACAAATTCAACTTAAAGACAGACTTAGGGAATGTATCTGGTGCCTAACCTTCAGACTGCCTGTAGCTCGTCTGAAAATTCTCTTCCTGGTTCTTATTTAAAAGGTTGTCCACTTGTTGACAGATCTCTGGATCTAAGCTGCTTTTCGCAGTTGCGTCGGTGAGGCACCTGCAGATTCGGCCAGGTTTCAGGTAACAGCGCATGCCCTTGCGTTCCTTGGCGCTGTAACAGCACGGGTCAGTCTCGTTGTGGCCCACATCGCACTGCTCCCCCTCCTCCACTATCAGATTCCCACAGATTGGCTGATCGCTTTCTTGAGACATATGACAAGCATGAAGGTTATAATGCATAAATATGCAGGTATATAATGTGTGAGTGTACAATGGCCTTCAACACTCGCGTCCTCCCTTTAAACTCGAGGCTTTTTGTCAACTGCTCCTCACCTACGAAGCAATCGTCCTTCTTCACTCTCAGCAGGCTACTGATGTGCTTGATGCTGCAGGGTGAGAACTTATCGTTGTTCTCCTGGAGGCCGTCGGTGGCATGAGGGAACATGAGGAACCTGCCTTTTCCATCAGTGGAGCCCAGGCTACCGCAGTTAGCACCCTCGTCGTGCTGGAACAGATGGGCCACAACTCAGCTTGGCAGCGCTTGATAGCCATCCTACCCACTCACATTTTTCAGCCGTTCTAAATCCCGTGAGCATGTAAACACAAAAAAGCAGATTAAAAATGCTTTAGGATCAGAATCGACACCTTCAGATTCGATCAACATGACCGTGCTGGTAGGGAATTCTGCAAATTAAAACCCATTAAATGATTACATTCTTTCATCTTTAATAGCTGAATGCCTTGCAGGGGGATGGTCAAATACATAAAAGGAGAGTGTTCAATTCAAAGTAATGATGTATCATATATAATGCAGCTACAGTCCCAACAGCAATGAACAACATCTCTTTGAGCATTTACCGCAACAAATAAAAACAGCTACAACTGAAATGTTAAAAACAGCTCTCTTTTAAGAGATAAAGAACAGAGAAGTGACCGGATGCTAAAAAATAATAACATAAAAAAACACATTTGCTACAGCAACCTGGCCTTCTATGTCTGATGCAAGCAACTGTAGCCATACATTCAGCTGAAGGCCGCAGGTCCTGATTCACTCTCTGGTCTTTGTGAACTGTCGTCATTGTCGCAGTCGTCATTGTGAACTGTCGTCATTGTCGCAGCCGTCATTGTGAACTGTCGTCATTGTCGCAGTCGTCTTCTTTAATTTTTGTGAATAACAAAACGACAGCTGAGTACGTTAGTGGTGTGCAGACAAACATCTCCAAACACACGACACATGAACCCTGGCAGTTGTTCTGGAGAGAGGGGGGGTCCGACTACACAGGGGAAAGCTAATACCGGGTTAAGTGCCAAGCTAGAAAATAAAACTGGTATAAAAACGGACCGCGAGCTAGTCCTCTGTGCTGAATGCAACAGATCCTTAAAAATCTTGGAATCAAAATTTTACAAGTAAGACGACATTTATGGGAAGAAATCCCAGAGTTCCCAAGAACAGAGGAGGTCTGCCATCACTTACGGGGAGGGTGCGTCACTTACGGGGGCTCCCAGACTGTGGCCCAGTTCATGGGCCATGGTGAGCTGCACATGCCAAGGAGTGAGGTAGCGGCCATAATTCTGCAGGGTGATCAGACCCGTGTTCAGAGTGGCCATCGCGCCATCTTGCATTTTCATGGCCTGTGAGCAAATGCCTCCCATGTTTCCTACACGGGGGAGACCAAAGATCATTGCTGGAGACATTAATTATTCAAATGCATATAGGCTAGCATGCTGGTAAATCATTTCTGCCCCAACATGCAACATGAATGGATGGAATTACTGGCATCACTGAATGTTTAAAAAGCACCGCAGAGGATCATGCTGCTGAGGGCTCTGAGAATGACTCTGAATGGAGAAGCTCATGTGTGTCCCTGTGCACCGGACTGTGTTCAGCTGTACAGCTAGATGGTTCCCTTCAGACAGGTCAGCACACACTGTCATCGGCTGCTCTCTGAGGGAGGCCTTTGCTGAAGTGTCAGGCTTCCTGGCCTCCCCAGTCAGGTTGAGCGACTGGTGTGTGCTGGAGCTGTGATCTGTATCCTGTATGCTGAACTATAAGGTCCACCGCCTTAACGCGCCATGGGGTGTGTGCTGGAGCTGTGATCTGTATCCTGTATGCTGATCTATAAGGCCCACCACCTTAACACGCCATAGGGTGTGTGCTGGAGCTGTGATCTGTATCCTGTATGCTCATCTATCACG
>JAODKC010000036.1:1671977-1682616 GCA_026777985.1 Mormyrops attenuatus
CCCACCACCTTAACACACTATCGGGTGTGTGCTGGAGCTGTGATCTGTATCCTGTATGCTGATCTATAAGGCCCACCACCTTAACGCGCCATGGGGTGTGTGCTGGGGCTGTGATCTGTATCCTGTATGCTGATCTATAAGGCCCACCACCTTAACACGCCATAGGGTTTTTGCTGGAGCTGTGATCTGTATCCTGTATGCTCATCTATCAAGCCCACCACCTTAACACACTATCGGGTGTGTGCTGGAGCTGTGATCTGTATCCTGTATGCTGATCTATAAGGCCCACCGCCTTAACACACCATCGGGTGTGTGCTGGAGCTGTGATGTGTATCCTATATGCTGATCTATAAGGCCCACCGCCTTAGCATGCCATGGGGTGTGTGCTGGAACTGTGATCTGTATCCTGTATGCTGATCTATAAGGCCCACCACCTTAACACACCATAAGGTGTGTGCTGGAGCTGTAAAATGTCATTCTTATGTTTATATATCTTAGCATTTATATTCTGTTTTTTTTTTTTGCTTATTTTTCGTTTGCTGTATGGCCAACAAGACTTACATTTCGAACTCAGTGTATGACTTTGACTTTCTTTTATATGACTGTAAAGAACAATGATTGGAGAACTTTTTATTTCTTACATAACGAAGCACTTTTATCTACCTTTGTAAGTGCAAAGGAATTCAGGACAGAGGTCAGCTAAATTCATCACTAAGGAATCTTATTTCAGCGGCACGTTGTGTATTGTGTAAGGCCTGAAGCTGCTTGCCACATGGGTTCTGTGTCTTTAGACCCCTGACAATTGGTCTCTAAGGGCCAAGACCACATCCTGTCACTGTGCAGACTCCCTTCTCACCACTGGCAATGAACAGTGAGGCTTTTGAATCTTACATTCATTGATTTTATCATCAGTACATCGCTATTATCTTTAGCTTCACACTGTGGTTGACACAGGATGCTGGCAGGTCAAGAGCAAAAAAATAAAAAGGGCACCTACTGCATGATGTGGACCCCCGCTGTGAGAATGGTACGCTACATATGTATGGTGCAATAGTCACATTTTCTTCACTGGAAGGGCACTCATTACCAATCTGTCTATCCATTACAAGGGCACTTCATCATGTTTGCTCAATTGGAAGGGCACCCCAGAGGGCACTTCAACATGTCTGATCACTTGTAAGGGCACCCCAGAGGGCATCAATTGGAAGGGCACCCCAGAGGGCACTTCAACATGTTTGATCACTTGGAAGGGCACCCCAGAGGGCACTTCATCATGTTTGATCACTTGGAAGGGCACCCCAGAGGGGATCAATTGGAAGGGCACCCCAGAGGGCACTTCATGAGTTATTCCATCAGAAAAGCACACATACACCTCAAGTTTACCAAATTGTAAGGGCACCTTATAGGCCACTGCATCACATTCTCTCCACTAGGAGGGCACTTAATGATGGCACCCTTTTCCACTATGGGTATGCATAGGGGCTGCTTAGACCACTGTAAGGGCATCTTATAGGGCACTGCGTCACATTCTCTCCACTAGAAGGGCACTTCATAAAGGCACCCTTTTCCATTTGAAGGGAACCCATAAGGGCTACTTAGACCATTGTAAATGCATCTTATAGGGCACTGCGTCACATTCTCTCCACTAGAAGGGCACTTCATAACGGCACCCTTTTCCATATGAAGGGAACCCATAGGGGCCACTTAGACCAGGGGTGGCCAAGCTTACCCAGAAAGGGCCACTGTTTGTGCGGGTTTTCGCTGCAACTGCCTAATTAGATTACTAATTAGAAGACTGATTGGCTGAAGAGTCCTCACACCGGGGTTTGAATACATGACCTAAAGGTTATCCCAAAAACCAGCATACACACTGGCCCTTTGCGGATAAGATTGGCCACCCCTGACTTAGACCATTGTAAGGGCATCTTATAGGGCACTGCGTCACATTCTCTCCACTAGAAGGGCACTTATTAAGACACTTCGTCACATTTTCTTGCTCTATAGGGCACATCATCATACTCTCTCTCATGAAGTGGGGGCCACACATGACAGTCAGTCAAGGGCAGCCAAAAGCTGCCACTGTAGAGGGCACTTCAGCAAAATTTTTTCAACCATGGGGGCACCGGGGGGCGGGGGTCAGCTGTCCCGCACTGCACCCCGCTGAGTCCGCCAGTGTATTAGATGTCCATCTGTCCACCACTGGGAGCCTGGAGCCAATAACAGGAAGTGGAAGGTCCAAGGGGTGGGACAGCCTGAATGGGAAGCCCGGCAATCGCTGGACACACACACAGACAAACGCACAGAGATGCTCACAGAGACACACACATACATACAACAGATACACAGACACAGAAACACACACAAACACAGAAACACATACACAACAGATACAGACACAGATACACAGACACACACACAGTATGGGCAGCTTAGAGATTGACCCAACTGTACGTTTATGGCTGAGCGGGAAGCTGTGTAGTAACAGTGTAGTGCTATCCACTGCACCACCATGCCACTTGGAGTCAGAGTCCACCTTCTCCAGTACCTCTCATATTTTAGATTGATATATACACAGCATGTTTACATATTAGCTATATCACCAGCATACTCTTTAGCTCAAAAACAAAACAAAAACAATGAAAACTGTACAGGAATATCTTCCTGTTAGTGTAGCACAAGCTAAAACCCTGGGTTTCTTTAAATCAGAGTTAGATAAGATTTTAACAACTCTGAGCTATTAGTTAAGTTCTCCCCAAACGAGCTTGATGGGCTGAATGGCCTCATCTCATTTGTAATTTATGTTTCTTATGTAGGAACGAAAACAATACTTTTTGTTAAAGAACATGCCTGAATCAATGATTTCACCGAGTCTGAATAAAGTTATATCATAAACTAGTCTTTATGAGAAAAAAAAACAGAGTAACATCTAACTTCACATTCTTTGAAACAATCAGCCTTTCCTGACTGGGAATGTCTTGCTCTCCGTAGTGACAGAAGTAGGCCGACTGCCAGTCCTCTTTTTCAGTCTCTGTTCTCCTACCATCTAAAATCCAGGATTTCAGCAGATGCTGGAGAACTAGAGAAATATGCCATTTATTTAATGCCGAACAGACTGATTTTGAAAGATCACAGATTATTCTGAACGAAGAATCTCTTAACTTCATTATCGAAAGGGGGCAAAGATGTAGAGTTAAACAGAAGTTTTGTTTGGAAATTCTGGTAGTGTGAGGAAGAATCTTCCATCTTTAGACTGCCAAACCATGACAGCTGTGTAAGTTTTACCGTTCCCTACGTTTAATTACAAGGACAGCTATGGATTCCCCTTTACAAAGGGGGCCCTTTCCAAGCTCTCGCATACTAGGAATTATTTGCATTGTCACACATTAAGTCAATGGAATGTCACACAGGAAGCATGTTCCTGAACATTTCAGTCTGTTATCGCTATGCATGTATGTATATTAAGTGACTAACAGAGCATTAGTTATGCATTAGATTATAGCATCTGTCAGAATTAGATAATAGTGTGATTTTGCATTTGTGTGTGCACAGGTATCACAATATCATAACATAATCCTTCACCATGGTAACTTGTACTCTGCCAGTGAGTTTTGGAATGTAGGGAGGGACTCCCGGTGCATTGCTTCGCTCCCCGTCACATCAGCACACTCACACCCCTCAGATTATCCAATCATTTGCAGTTCAGCATCCAATGAAATGGCAGCATGCAAGCAGCTCAGAGTTGTGCTAGAACAGCCCCACCCCCAGAGGAAATATCAGCGACACAGAGGAGACTTTGTGACCAGCCCTGGGAAGTTTGATTGGCATTAACCTACAAAGGGATCACACATTGTCAATTCTTCCTCCTGCAACACAATGCCAGCATTTTGTACATAGTGAGGAAATCCTGAAAGACCTTGGAATGAAACGGTAGGGCAGTGTGCTGGCAAGAATCCCAGCTTTCAGAAGCTGTTCATAGAGTTTGGATCGATTGCATAGAAATACAAAAACTAGCAGGACCCATTTTTCATGGGAACCAGTTGTGGTTCTTCATATTTTGCATTAAACATTTAAAATGTTCAGATCCACTCTAAAAACCTCTGTTTTCAGGCATCCCTTATGGCCGATGATTCTTTGCTCATACAGCCAACTTCAAACCCTGCTCACGGAGTCACCTGTTTTTATAAAACACATGATTCTAAATGAACCCGTGTACCACAGTAAACATGCTAAGGCAGGGCTCATGGTGATGACTTTGATGGCCGAGTCCAAGGGAAACTTTCACTATTCATGGAATACTGTTTGTACTCTAGCAAATAGCAAACTGTGTTATAATTACTATACAGCATTATTAACGATGTATAGAGAAATTAAATCCATCAGTTTAAGTAGTTATTAGCTTCATTTTAAAAATATAGCTAATATAAAATTCCAATATTAAACCACTCTCAAAAATAGCTAAAGTAATCAAACAAACCCTGTCTGAATTACTGTTAACTGATGTGCATGTTATTGATCTTTAAAATAAATCTTCAGATGATGTCTTCCCAGCCTCTCCACAACTGATTATATTATACTCCCCAGGAATGTAGTTCAAAGCAGATGGAAATCCTGAGTGATTCTATTCATGTACAGTCTAGACTCTGTAACAATGTCACACCTCATATTTAAGAATAGAGAAGACAAAACTGAGAAGACAATGTGTGACATCTTATGTGTAAGAGCTCATGGGAGTTTTACTTACACAAAGATGTTCTGAAGGAAAAATTATTGGTTCAGAGAGATAACTAATCAGATTGTGGAGGAGGCTGGCCCAAGCATTGAGAGGAGGTGGGCCCAACCAATCAGATATCTTGTTTGGACCCACCTCCTCTACAATCTGATTGGTTATCTCTCTGAACCAATTATTTTTCCTTCTGCCTTCAGAACATTTTTGTGTAAGTAAAACTTCCACGAGCTCTGCAATATATCACAGTACCCACACGAAATGAAGAACGCAAAACTGCAGACGGACTGCGTGCTGCCGTGGTGACGGGCGAGCCTCACCTGACCTCCCCTCCCAGGCCAATCCCAGCACTCCGCTATAGTCACGGTCAGTCAGCAGGTAGGAGAGGCAGTAGTTTCCCCAGGTCATTTCTGAGAAAAGGCTCAGGAGCCTCTCTGGGCCAATAAAGCGCTGGGAGAGAGGACTGGAGGCATCTTCCTCTGTAAGGACCTGAAGGAAAGATCACTCTGTGAAGCTATGCTTTCCGAAGAGGAAAACTGCACCTAAGCATGCATGGTGAAGACCTGTGTGGACAGGAAAAAAAAATGTGTTCTTACAGAGAAAACATTATGAGAGTTCACAGGATAGACAAAAAAAATCAATAAACTGAGGCCAGTTAAACTGTATTTGTACTCAAATAACATATAAACATTATTACTTATTGTAGTGATGGCTGAATGTCAGTGAAAGACTGTCCGCTCCTTACACTAAGGGATTTCACTTTGAAGTTTATCGGTCGGATGCCGTCGAAGTCTGCCTTGTTGTAGATATCGTTCACCGCACTCATGTAGGAAGCGATCTGGGAAACCAAAGCAGAGCGTCAGCAGGAAGCCAAAGACTGAATACCCGACAGTACCACGTAGGCGGGAGTTTGCACAGTGAAGCCCTGGGGAAACTTTCAGGCTAATATGCATGCAATGGGCAAAAAACATCAGGCTCAAGTGAAGGTTCACGTATGATAGAAGAACAGTTTGGTCACTAGGCTTTGTAGAACCAGGCCACTTACAATATGTTTGTTAAACATGCACTGCAGTTTATTTTGAATTTGTTATAAAATACTGAAGAAAAGTATTTCAATACTTGACTAGCAGGTATATATTGGGATCCCATCCACAGTGTCCCCTGGGAGCCAGTACTGGGATCGGTTTTTGGGATAACCTTTAGGTCAGCTGTTCAAACCCAAGTGTGAGGACTCTTCAGCCAATCAGTCCTCTAATTATTAATCTAACTAGGGAGTTGCAGCGAAAACCCACATACACAGCGGCCCTTTCTGGATAAGATTACCCACCCCCACAGTAAAGTATCCATTTTAACTGATTCACACTGGTTCTTTTGTGGGACTTCACTGTTGCTTCTGTTCTCTCCCTAAGATGAACTGGCAAAAGATATTAATGCAATTTTAATTCCACTCACAATTATTGCACATGAAAACCTAAAACATGCAGTTGGTGAGTGGAATAGGTCTGAGTGTTCTGCAGCTCCAGGGTAATTCTCTATAAAGGTGTCCTGCTCTGAGACACCATCCACACTTTCACAACCACAGCTCTTCTGCAACTGAAGTCATTCCTTCTAAATCGCTGTCGGGTGCTCAGTTGCGTAGTCGCTGGCCCAGTGTTACTTGGCTAAGGTTCAGCCAAAATTGTACACTATAAAGAGACAGGGGGCCCTGTGCAACATCCAGGCCATGAGGTTGACCATCTCTGCAATCAGGGGGAAAGATCAGCTGATGACACAATGCCTGACTGGGAGAGAGTCCGGACTGAGAGCAAGACCCCCCGGCCAGAGTCGTCGAGGGGGAGTGTGGACTGTCACGGCTGCCTAGCTGCTACTGGCCAGTGCCAGCTGGACAGAGTCAGACCTTCTGGGCCACTGAGCCAGAAGCAGGGGAACTTGCTGACAAGCAGGGCACAGTGAGTACTGGCAAGTAGGCCTGTCACCTGCCTTGGCTAGAGAAGACGAGCACAGTGTCAGAGTGACGACTGAACACTTTCACAGTCCTCAGAGACAGTCTATACCAGGGCTTCTCAAAGTCAAGACCATGGTCTGGATGCAGACCCAACCACAAGTTAATCCAGACCCAGCCAATGATGCACCTACTGTATCACCTGCCCAGGAGATGGGCGTCTTTTAACGGCCACGACAGTCAGGCAACATGCAGCAGCTGTAACAACACTGCTGCTGGAAGGACGTCCTGACCCACTCCATCCATCTTACACGACCTATAACATTTCTTAAGCTTTATGGAACACTTTGTAGTCTTTTTTTTCATCTGTACATTGTGGAGCTCAGCATTAAAAAACACATATAAAGGGTGCGGTGTAATTCGGCCAGATCCTTCAAAGCTTATACTACACCCATTTAACTCTTTTAGATCTTAATTCCCTGGATCAGCAACTGCTTTTGTTGTCATATTTCAGGTTTAACACACCGGATCAGCATGGAGTTTCCAATAAGAACTTCATAAAGATGGAATTATAGAAGCATTTCCATGACAAATATGACGGTGAATATAATGGAAAAACAGGCTGCTTTAGCTTGTCATTTGTCGACATAAATGAACATTCAAGGACTTCTTATGGTGTGAGATTGTGGATGAACGTTACTCAATCTGTATTTAAGAATGACACATGGCTATTAGAAAGCATCTAAAAGCTTGCATACTCAATTCATCCATTTTTTGATTTAATATGACTTTATATTCATTTTCAAAAAATATCGAATGCAAAGTTCATTGCGTTCATTGATATATTATTGATAATGTAAACTGTCAACTCAATTCATCTCTGAATGATTCAGCACACTTTTGGTCCAACCGTCCTTCTAGCATATTTGCATATGCATTTGCCAGGTTAGCACGAACCTATGATGAGTGTCACACAAAGCTGGACACATGCTGGACACAGACTGGGTATGCTAATCCCTCATAGCTATGCCCTGAACTGGGATCTGCTAGATACTGACATTCACCACCACTGTATTTCATGCCTGTCTCTGTTTCTTCATCCATCCTTCTCCTACTAGCCATTTATCCTGGACGCGGTCACAGGGGACTGGAGCAGCATAAGGCAAAAAGCTGGGCTACGCCCGGGACAGCAAGCCATCCTTTCGCAAGGCACACGCAGACACAGACACACACTCAGACACAGATACACACACACACACACACACATACACACACATGCTTGTATTCATATCTTGGTGGAGACAGTCCATTCATCTCTATGCACATAACCCTAATCCCAACAATGACAACTTTAACCCCTACCCAGCCCTAGCCTTAACCATTAGTCCTGCTACATTGTGCCTACCCAGGTATGAAACTGAATCAAGAATTCACACATCATACCTCATCTATATAAAGAAACAAATTATCATTGGGGTTACGGCACTAATATTGATAATGCCATGATATCAAGGGCGTATTAGTGGAAAATCCTCCTCCATCATCACCATTAACACTGGCACCCCGCAGGGCAGTGTGCTGAGCCCCCTGCTTTACTCTCTCTACACCCATGACTGCGTAGCTAAGTATAGCTCTAACACCATCCTCAAGTTTGCAGACGATACCACCGTAATAGGTCTGATCAGTCAGGACGATGAGACGGCCTACAAGGAGGAGGTCCCAACCTCACCCTCAACGCTGGCAAAACTAAGGAGATGATTTCCGCAAACAGGCAACAGACCACAGCCCCATGTACATCGGAGGTGAGACTGTGGAGCAGGTCAGCAGCTTTAGGTTCCTCTGAGTCACCCTCACTGATGACCTTAAATGGTCAAGTAACACTGCGGCAATAGTCAAGAAAGCCCAACAACGCCTCTACTTCCTCAGGAGACTGAGGAAAGCCCAGATGTCCCCCACAACCCTTCTACAGGGGTATTGTGGAATCCATCCTGACAGGATGCATCACATCCTGGTACAGCAACTGATCAGTTCAGGACAACAGAGCTCTGCAGCGTGTGGTGAACTCAGCGGAGAGGATTACGGGCACACAGCTCCCTGCGATCCATGACATCCGCACTACACGCTGTCGCAGGAAAGTGAACTGTATCAGGCAGGACCCCAGCCACCCGGCACTATCACTTTTCACCCTCCTCCCATCTGGGAAGCAACTAAAGTCCATTCGGACGCACACATCCAGGTTCAGGAACAGTTTCTACCCAACTGCAATCAGACTCATGAAGAATCAGAAACCTTGTGTCACCTCCACATCAACCAGCATATATACTTATGCCGCTGTCTCTATTTATTCCTAGGATTCTGGTCTTATTTATTTACTTATTTATATTCACTTCATCATTACATTCATTACTCATTTTTCTGTCATTATACATTTTATTGTCGTCTTGTCTATGTTCACTCTCTGCAGGAGCACATGCAAGCAAGCATTTCATTGTACATGGTACTTGTACTTCTACACATGACAATAAAGAATTGAACTGAATTGAATTGATATAGTTTGAACCTGAGCACTGAAAAAAATGTTTCCATCAATTTTCCAACTTCTTATAGGAAACAGGGTTCGGGGGGAGGGGTGGATCCTGGAGAGCAGAGGACACACGACAGGGGAACACTCCGCACAGGACAGAGAAAATGTATATAGTTTAAAAAATTATCTTCTGCGCAATTTTATAGCACTACGGTGGAAATCCGCTCCGCCTGATATTTAGAGACTTCTGCTGGTAGGAAGTTGTAAAGCAGTTAAACATCCCTGTTTTCTCAATGGTGTCGCACGTGCGTGTTCCTGCTCTGGTTCCTGGTGGGCCTGGAACAAATACAGGAAATCAGTGAGGATCCCACCATCTGAGGGCAGCTCTGCTAATGGTAACAATAGAAGAGATATGATAGCTGTATCACAATTAACAAATGATTTATGTTTTTGCAAGCAAAAGACAGAGGTAATATGACAGTATGGAGGATATAGGTCAATGGTAGAAAGATTATGACACTTAACCTTTACCACTTCAGTTAGTTAATAATATTTTAAATGTAGAAATGTAACCAGAATCCAAAAGAGTCAAAAGACTTTGAAAAAAAGAAGCTCACTGTATAGGATGGAAAAGCAGTATAAATTCACAGAAGCAATAAAGAGAGGCGGGCTTTAGTGGGACGTCACCTTACTGTCGCCTCCAGTTGCCTGGATAAAATGAGTTTTAAATCACCTATCGTGAGGCACATTAAAACACTAGATAAAAGACTTCCAAAGTAATGTTATCGTTTATGTGACAACGTCTGAAAATGAATGCCCAAATAACAACAGACAACAATCAACCTGAAAACTCTTACTCTAAGAAAAACAATAGTATTTAATAATAAGATAAAAAATAATAACTATGAAGAAGAAATTTCATTAGCATTTTCTTATGAAGCCTGAACAGGACTGAATAGAACCAGTGGAACATATTCCGCACCAAGCAAGTTAAACTGACCCAAAGAAGGGATGGAATGTTTGATGCATGAAAATGATTCCATCCTTCACTTTAACCCACAAACTTTAGCCTGGAATATAGCCTGGAACGCCATTTATCATGGAAATGTATTATGCGAATGTATCATGTGAATTCTAAATACTGTCTTTTTAATCAATGGTCATTTGACCAAAACACACCGGAAATTCAATCAAAATTATTCTCAAATGAACTGTGTCCAGTATTTAGACTTAGCTTTGTGCTGAAGTCAAAGATGCAGGATTGTGTCGATTAAAACAGCAGGAGATCATTTAAAAAAAAAAAAAAGAAACTGAACCACGAAGAATTAGAGAGTCACACATTAAGCATTTTAGCCAAAAGTAACAGTGTGGAAGAAAAGCTGTAGTGCTTCTGTTGAATGGCTAACGGCTTGTGGCAGAAAGACAACAGGAACAGCTGTGGAGGGGGAGG
>JAODKC010000036.1:1683024-1693653 GCA_026777985.1 Mormyrops attenuatus
ATAGATTAAGTGATACCCCTGCCCCCCCGCCCAAGAGAAAAAGAAAAAAAAATTATATACACACACATATATTGAACAGCAAAGGAAAGTGTAAGGTGGGATCTGATAAGGATTTTCTGTAACTCTCGCAGTGCGTAAACTCAACACCAGTGGAGGCAATCATCAGTGAAACGTGAAGTGAAAGGGGACATTAGGGAAAGTGACGGGGTTTTTGCGGCCAAGATAGAGAAAAATGTCACCTGGGTAACCACAGCTTGGACACTCCCAAACTTCTTAAAGTAGAGGTGATCAGCGTGGAGGTGGAGGTGACAGCTAGTTTTGGAGTGGTCCACCATTCTTCTTGACCTCGACAGAGGCTCCCCCTGGATCCCGAACAATATTAGCATCCCTGAGCATTATCCAAAATATCCAAGGAACGGCTTTGATTATCATATAGAGAGGTGGCAGAACAAAGAGGGTGGTCTGGCAGGTTGTGCTAAACTAATCAGCAAAACTTATCGCCAGTTGTACATTATGTATTACCATTCAGAGACTAAAATAACTCCCTTACTACGTCCATGAAATATGCAGCCCTTTGTTTACGGATCCGGATTCTTATGTTATCAAAATAATTATTGACAATAGCACTGCGGCTTAAGCTCTATATTGTTATCCAGGATCTAGATGTTAAGGCAGATAAGCGGAACACACGCAACTAAATAGCACCTGTGAAATACATTGAAATTTCAGGGGTACAGGAATCTCTTTTGATTTCAGGAACTGCTCAACATATCCCACCCATTGTTCTGAACCAGCCAGTCTCTCTGTAACTAATCAGTATTGCTGGATGCTTTCGCAGAAATTCCAGGTGTGTGTTAATGCTTCAGGCAATAAGAAGCAGGTACTTGGTGGATACTTTAGGGGGCATGGCATAAGAGGGGCAGAGAAGAGGCGACGTCTGACCTGAGCATCACCGCTCTGTCCAAGATTCTGGCTCATGCGCTTCAACTGTTCAGCACCACAGAATCCATCATGGCTTCTTCTCAGGGGAGAAAGATCTGTCCAGCCAAATCAAACAGTGTATATGTGAAAGACTGAGACCCGACAATCAGCATCATGCCATACAAATAGGTAAACCCGTCAAAATACACCACACTAAGGGCTCTATTTCAGTCTGGGCCTAAACATTGTCCCCATGTATGGAAAAGCAAATTATTATTCCTCATGGCTACAAAATCTATTCATTTCAATTCAATGTATTTTTATATAACGCCTTTCACAACAGTGTCACCCCAAGGTGCTTTACATGGATGTGTTGTGATACATTACAACTTAATTAAGACAGAATACAGTGATCCCCCGCTATATCGTGGTTCAGCTATCGCGCCCCCGCTATATCACGGATTTTTCAACGACGCATCACAGTTCTCTGCGATGTGTGTATACATGTACATATACATTACATATTATCATTATTATGTTACTCATATCCTTAGCCCGACATCCAAATATCATATGTGTTTACAAAGTGTGTTTTAATAAGTTTACATGTGTTTAAAGTATGTGGGAGGGGTATTTTAAGGCTTAAACTATTTTAAAAAATGTTTATTTATATGGTCTGTCTATATTGTGGATTTTCACCTATCGCTGATGGGTCTGGAACGTAACTTCCGTGATAGGCGGGGGATCACTGTAATACAAAAACAGGTAAAAGGGAGGATAAAGAAAGAAAGAAAGAAAGAAAGAAAGCCAGATGACAATAGAGGAGAGGAACCAAAAACTCCCAAGTAAGGAGTAAAAAAAAGCCTCTGGGGTCAAAGGTCATTACAAAATCTAAATCTAAATCTTCCAAATGCTTATTCAGATCAACGTCACAGTGAACCTCGAGCCTACCCAGGCAGTGCAGGGCAAAAGCAGTACAGACAAACAAGTACTGAAATAAAATGTTTTTTATAAGTTCTCTAACAAGTGCATTTTTATTACTTGGCTACTACAGTGATGTGTAATGTTTAATTGACTCAGGAAATAACCATGGAGCATGTAGATTTAATTCAGGCCAACTGGTCCATTGTCAAGCAAGATAAGAAGTACGACTTCTACCTGTGACTGCCAAGTCATGTGGCTACCAAGAATAGCTGCAATGAGTGTAATCAGGATGCCTGTCTGTCGTGTTCATGTGCAAGGTGACTGAGTTCAATAAAAGAGCACTAGAGTATGCCAAATAGCACCTAATACACGGGAAACATTTTCCCACAGTGTGTGGGTGGGTGTGTCTGTGTATGTCTGTCTCTATCTGTGTCTGTGTCGGTGTGTGAGCCAAAATATCCCCACAATGTCATAAAAACCTACTATTTTGACATTATGGGCAACACTTTTTCGGTGCCCAGAAGGGCAAACTCAATTTTATAAAAATCTGTGGCTGCAATCAAAAAACTAAAAATGTGAAAAAAGTCTTGTAAAAATGTTTGGTTACTTATGGTTAAGGTTAGGGCTGGGTAGGGGTTACGGTTGTCATTGTTGGGAATAGGGTTTCTCCCATAGAACCGAATGGGAAAAGATATGAATAAAAACAAGTCTGTGTGTGTGTGTGTGTGTCTGTCTGTCTGTGTGTCTGTATGTCTGTGTGTCTGTCTGTCTGTATGTCTCTGTCTGTCTGTCTGTCTGTGTCCGTATGTCTGTGTGTCTGTCTGTCTGTATGTCTCTGTGTGTCTGTCTGTCTGTCTGTGTGTGTCCGTATGTCTGTGTGTGTGTGTCTGTGTGTGTGTGTGTGTGTCCTGCCTTATGCCAACTGCAGCATGGTAACCCCACAGGCACTTTCTCCTTCATAATAACAGGTGCCCTGTAGCTGGTGTACCTTCGCCCTTTCTCGGAATGAGATAGATGTCAGGCTCCCCAGGATCCTGACCAGAAGAAGTTGGATTCAATCTTAACAGTCGGCAGATTGTAATTATAAATTGTCTGTGTGTATATGATGAAAATGAAGCAGATGCCCAACAATCCATTAAGCATGATTTACAGCAGGAACCACTGAACAAACACCACAACACGCATGAAAAGAGCAGCTAGAACAAGAAACAGCAGAGCCTGTGAATTTCACAGCCCCGTAAACTGGGAATTATGAAGTCTACTGCTTTCTGTAGTTTATTGGAGACGGTATCGGTCCCTGGATCCCCTTCACGCACCACACTGAGCATGTTCCTGCTGCACCAGCAGGAGATGGGTCAGAACCTTTCTGTCCTTTTAAAGTGAATCATAGTTAAGCAATAGAAAACCACAAAGGCCATAAAAGAAGAATGTGCCAGTTTCCCACAATAAAACAGATGCGATTTCTACGTTTGGTGCCTGGATAGCAAAGTCTAACCGTATGAGACAGTAGGCCATGGTTGTAGGAGAGATGGCTTTTGAAAACCTACAGCTGTCAGTACAGGCGCAATAGTCAAACCACTGAATGGAAAAATGGACACTTGCTAAGGTAAACAAACAAGTGACATAATGAAACATGAGCGTGAAGTTGGTCTCCCCAAGGTCCTGCCCACCCACCACATGGGATGGTGGCTGTCCATGTCCATTGTTTACATTCTAAAAATAAATGTGTGTGAAAACCAAGAGGTCGGAGCGATTTCCTCTTTCCAACATCCCCCCCCAGCATCCACCACTCCCCCCCCCCACAGCTGCCCTTACCTACTCCTGGCAATATTCACCAGGGGAAAACTTTACTTAGTTTGTCTTTTGGACTGTAGCCAATGATGTCTTCATATCCCTGACAGTCCAAGAACGTGTTACGCTCATCTAATACATAAGAATTAGACAACAACACACAGTCATGACAGTCATGTTACCATCATAGAAATCACCAAAATGATTAACATATAAATATGCTTTTGTCTGAGCTTATGGGTACCGTAAAGTATCTAAAAGGCTTAACATACTGGAGCAATTATTCGTCTGCCATCAAGCTATCATTCTTCCACAAATTTATAAGATCTTAAAACCCACCAAAAAATTGCCTTTGTCTATGAGGAGCTGCAAAACCTGCATAATTGGACCAATATCAGCCAGATGCATTGAGAGCCACTCAGGCTGACTGTACTGAGCGTTTAACTGTTAATCACATTACTGCAGAGTCCTTTGAAGTCGCCGGTCTCATGAGGTGCTAAATAAGTGGAATAGGACCTTTGTTCCATCCTGGAAAAAAAGCACTTGGAACAACAATGCTTCATCGTTTTCCAGATGCTGGGAAAATGGCAAAATGTAGCCATTCAGAGTATGGCACCGCTGACAGAGGAGAGCAGGGGGGACGTACGATACGATCACACCACCATGCTGAACTGCTGCAAGCCAATGAGATTTCACCATGAGCTGCACACTGCAAAAGGAATGTGGGAGTAAATTCAGGGCGTAGACCTTTGCAGGGAATTATTTCCAGAAGCCTCCTTATGCTGAATTTTTCAATGCTGGGTTCTTTTACTAGTGCGTATGTCCCACGAGAGAGACTCAGGAGCAATTACTGCGAAATTTCTCCTCCAGGTTTTGCAGATGACCTTACAATATATGCATTTTTAGACTTTACAGGCAAATTCAACTTAGACTTTTTAGTAAGAAGTTGGCTGTGGCACTGAAACAAAATCTCAGAAATTCTGCTTGAGGGAGCCTGACTCTAGCTCCTTACCTCAGGTCACAATTTGGAAACTGGAATTTAGTTATGACACCATAACACCACTACAGCAACATGGACTCACTGAAGCTCTTTAGAGGCTGTGACTGAGCTGTGCCTGAGCTGTGACTGAGCTGTGCCTGAGCTGTGACTGAGCTGTGCCTGACCTGTGACTGAGCTATCACTGAGCTGTGACTGAGCTATGACTGAGCTGTGCCTGAGCTATGACTGAGCTATGACTGAGCTGTGACTGAGTTGTGCCAGAGCTATGACTGAGCTGTGCCTGAGCTGTGACTGAGCTCTGACTGAGCTATGACTGAGCTGTGCCTGAGCTATGACTGAGCTGTGCCTGAGCTATGACTGAGCTGTGACTGAGTTGTGCCTGAGCCATGACTGAGCTGTGACTGAGCTATCCGCATGTCACCCATGGCTGGGGGACCGCTGGGCCGTCACTGCAGGATACTCACCTGGACATCGCCCCCCACCCATGGTTTTTACATGGAAAACACTCAGACTTCTGCATTTACTACAGCTAGTTATTCTACCTTTCTATTTCTACAGTTATATATTCTACATTTCTATTTCTATACTTATATATTAGGCTTTGTCTACAATTATCTGCGTTGCACACTAAAAACTGATCCAGAAAGTTTAAACCGTTAAAAATTACAATTTTATTACTGACATTGCTTTTTTAAATATTTCATAGTAATCAATGTGAATTTAAGAGGTTTTTAGAAGCTATAATGTAGAATATTGTGTGAACTGTGTTTGGAAAATATTTTTGTGATGGTTAATTAGCGACAGTAAGTTGTACACTCTGTATTTACTGCTATTGTACTCGATCTTGTAAATGTGTTGCAGCTACTTGCTGTACTACTATTGATTAGTAAGTTACTGTCTGGCGATTATTCCTGTACCTCGTTGTTTGGTTATGTCTGTAGTGGGCAATCAATGCATAGTGTCACTGCCCTTAGTTTCTTTTTGTCCACCAACCAGTTCCTGTATGTTCTACCTACTGGCAATAAAGTGTTATGTGTTCTGATTTTTAATATTTGTTTCCCCTGGGCTTTGAACTTCTCCACTGAAGACAAACAGAGCGGGTGGTAATGGCCCCAGGGGCGTGGGAAATGCTCAACAGTAACCCTTTAGCAGGTAGTGTGACTTCAAAAGAGCCATCAGAGGCTCGGAAGCTTCCACAGAGGACGCACTCCAAGGGGGTCTCACTCCGCCATTGTTTAAATGTGCTCCTCAAAAGGACAGCTCCCTCCCCATTCTCACTGGCTGCCTGGTGTTTTCCCCATCCTGCCCCAGCACGCTTACAGAACACAAAGGAAGACTGCCAGCAGGAAACCCGGCCCATTGCGCATTGTGTCGTAGACTTTCAGGAGCAGAGCTAACCAAATCTTATAACTTATGTTTCAGAAATGTACATTTACAAACACATCATGCAGTTTATTCAACACAAGTTTTTCTTTCCCAAGATCCGAAAGGTGACATTTCAGCAGTTTCGAGAAGGAAAATTCCAACTGTCTGACACAAATCTAACAGGACGAGATGATTGTTTGGACTTGAAAACTTCAGTTCAATTACTTCCCAAAACACAGCAGAAATGGCAAGAGGTTCCTGTTATTGAAACCTGGACAAACAATTGGATTCCAAAATGTATATTAAACAGAATTGTTTTTAACCTCAATGAGGTAGGAACCAGGGGCACAGTGGGGGACGTGTCACCCCCAGTATTTAATTTAGCTTCATTATTCCCTACAAAAAAATATCTTTACATTTAAATGATTAAGGTCTGTCCCCCAATATCAAACTCTCTCACATTATCTCAACACAGACATAAGGTACCATAAACAGAAGCATAGAATCATATTTATGATGGCAGCCAAGAATGAATTTAACTGCAATTTAACTTGTACGTCGTATTGGACCTAAGTTTCTGCTAAACAAATAAATGTAATGCAATGCAATAACAGCATTCTTCAGAAGGGACTAGAATTTGAAATGGAGATTTGAGTACAGCTGCTGCGAATGGACTGACTCTGCATGTGTTTCTGTGTCACAGATGCGCAGTGTTTTTTGTGAGCAGATGTACGGTAAATTGAGGAGGCAGTCTAGACACTGACAGCTGCATGCACGTTGCATTTCACTGCAGCTGTTGCTTTCATCGGGGCAATGACACAAAACTGCAATGTTAACATAAAAATGTTAGAATCAGAGAATGTGAACGGAGAACAACAGAAGGTCTATGATAGGAACTGCATGTTATACATAAAAATGCAGCCGGCAGCCCTTGTGGACATGAAATATGATCCATTGTGTAGTTTGGACCCAGTAAGTTTAGGAATGTTTGCACATTTCGGAAGCCCGACTGAAGTCACTCCTTTCTACACTTACGGGGGTGTTTTGGCTCCATTGTTAATACTGTGCTTCCAGTGAAGGATTCCTGGAATGGGCCTTGGGATGAATTCCCTGTAACGCCGGCCTGCCACGCGACTCTACAGCACGGGAAGGGGCCACGGGACTCTGTACTACTAGTTTCATAACACACACACATAGTAGGGACCCCACAGGCTGTCAGAGCTAAGCGCAGGTCTGACAGCCCCCCCTCCCCCACGCATTCAGCCTGCATTCAGCCTGCATTCAGGCTGTTATGGACTGGAACTGCATTCAGATTATTATGGACTGGGACTGCATTCAGGCTGTTATGAACTGGGACTGCATTCAGGCTGTTATGGATTGGGACTGCATTCAGATTATTATGGACTGTGACTGCATTCAGGCTGTTATGGATTGGGACTGCATTCAGATTATTATGAACTGGGACTGCATTCAGGCTGTTATGGATTGGGACTGCATTCAGATTATTATGGACTGGGACTGCATGCAGGCTGTATGGACTGGGATTGCATGCGGGCTGTTATGGACTGGGACTGCATGCGGACTGCTATGGACTGGGACTGCATGCAGGCGGTTATGGACTGGGACTGCATGTGGGCTGTATGGACTGGGACTGCATGCGGACTGCTATGGACTGGGACTGCATGCAGCCTGTCCCTTCCCTCGTTCCCTGTGCTGCATGGGATATGTTACATGTCCACTGTAACCCTGTCCTGAATCAGCAGTTGGAGGATGTATGACATGAATAATGGCTGTGTTGATTTTCAAAAAATATTTTGCTGTGGTATCCAGCGCTTACCGACATCATCTTCCCGGTAAATGACAGAGTGGAATGCCGACGGGACAACAGAGTATCTGTGAAGTGGCTCCACATGGAAGGTTCCGTTTTCCGTGTGGATGACACCTTCAAACTGGCCTTCGATTATGGAGCCATGACAGGATGAGCCGTCTTCATCTGTCCCAGACAGCACAGGTTCAAAAGTCAGTTAAAAAGCAACAAAATGAGTCCCTCACTAATTGTTACATACTAAAGATGTTGCTGTTTAGTGGTTAGCCAGCCGGGTGGCCTGCATTGACTGGGATAGGCTCCAACCCCCCCACATAACTCTGACCATAATAAGCAGCTATAAGATGGATGGTGTTTAATAAGACCGAAACGGTAATACCTTCTAGTTCCCCAGTATAAATGTGGGAGAGGTCCGTTCCCCTTGAGCCATTCTTCAGGTGAATCTCAAAGTTTTCCGCAAACCCCGACGTGTCTCGCTTTAGCCGTAAGTGGAAGGCCCTGGAATTTAGGTGATATCTTGGAAACTTGCGGGACACAGAGGTGTTAGATGAGCTCGGTGTCACTGCCCGGCGGACCTATGCAGCCTACCTGTGAAAGGCCCTAAAGTCCAGCTCCAGCACGTGGCCCTGAGGGCGCGCCTCTCTCCGGAAACGCTCGTGCTGCCTGCGGATGGGCTCCCTGTCATAGCCCAGCTCCTCATAGTGCCTTATGAATGCAGCAATGGAGGTTAAAGCTCCTGCAAAGTGGACAAGTCCAAACCTTATTTGCGTCTCATATCATTTTGGCGGCGTGGCTGACAGGATGACTGTGTTATATCTGGAAGTTATTTAAATGCATCAAGCGCCACACAAAAGCAAAGGGAGTGTATTATCCAGGGACGGGCAATGGGGCTTCCACTGCTGTAGGCAGAGCACTCTGAAAGCATGAAAGTTGCATTTAAATAGCAACACTCAAAGCACTTTGCAGAAGCAATGGGGAGCCACTTCAGTCACCACTGTGTAGCCCCCCACCTGGATGATGCGACGGCGTTTTGCACCAGTATGCTCACTACACGGTAGCTAAGGTGGTGAAGGGGCAGGAGAGAATTTAACAATTAGACACAGGGGATGATTAGGAGGCCACATATGATAGGGCCACAGCGGGCAATTTTAGCCAGGATATCGGGCTACCACCCCTACTCTTTCGAAAGGAGCCCAGGAATCTTTTATGATCTCAGAGAGTCAGGACCTCGGTTTTACGTCTCATCCAAAGCATGGTACCATTTTTACAGCACAGCGTCCCCATCATTGCACTGGGGCTCTGGGATCCACACAGACCACAGGATGGGCAACCCTGTTGGCCACACCCACACCTCTTCCAGAAGCAACCCAGCTTTCCTAGTTGGCCTCCCATCCAAATACTGCCCAAGCCCAAACCTGCTTATCCTCAGGTGGATTACCTACCTTGTGCCCATAGCCTCAGAGGCTCCAGACCCCCTGCAACCCTCAATGTGACGAAACGATTAAAGAAAATGGATGGATGGACGTTTTAAGGCTTAACACCTTACATTTACATTTCTGTAAAAAAAATTAGGGGTTATTGAACAAAACAAAACACATAGGCCTCATTGCCCTGTACCTGTGTTTGTGGAGTTTGCATGTTCTCCCCATGTTCAAATTCAACTCAAACACATGCAGATCAGCATTTCTACATAAGCCATAGTATGTGAATATGTAGCCTGTTCTGGACTACGCAGGACTGCATTTTCCCAGTGACCCGGACAGTGGGTGTATGGGCCAGCAAAATTTATGGGGAGAGACCCCAAAGTCTTTTAATCCCAGTCCAGCCTTGCATCTAGGGTGCTCCTTGCCTTGTTCCCTATGCTTCATGGGATATGTTCCGGGCCCATTGTGATCCTGTACAGAATAAGCGGATGCACACTAACGCAAAAAGAGGGGCTATTGGACAAAAGAGGAACAATTGAATAGTGTCCGAAGAGAGGCCTTATTGCTGGACGGTGCCAAAAAAACAGAAAAAGAAAAGAGCTATAAAAAGACTTTTCAACCTGCAATAAAAACATAATAGTCTTATGTTTTTGCTTCTGCTCAGTGCAGCTTTCTTTCCGAGAACTTGGAAGACAACTGGAAGAAAAAACATCACATGGCTGGAGTTACCAGCCCAGCTTTGAATGGGTACCGTTAGATCATTGTGTAAAAGACCGCCAGTGTTATTAATTTTGAATCTGCGCAGCATGCCTAATATCGTGCGTTTGTTTGCATCGTGGCTTTTCCAGGATGTGCAGGTCAAAACATGTTCCATGTGCTGGCTGTTTCGAGACTTAGAAGAATGCAGAAAATGATAGTTACAGCCTTCAATAGCAGCGGATGGTATGAAAGATGGGGGAAAGAAAAGATGTTTTACCTGCATGGGGTCCATCTGAATACAGCAGCGATGCCACCAGCCCGTAACAGATGACGTTCATGGCTTTTAATGCCAGGTCGCTGTGAACCTGATCTGGCAGATGTGTACCTGCACGCTCTTTGGACAGGAATGAGGTAGAGCACACCCTCCTCAGCTTCCATTGGAGGACGGGGGGCCACAGGCTTGTTCTGACTCACCACAGTTATCAGAAAATACATTCTGATGATTATCGAAACCATCCATCCATGCATCCATCCACTGGTGTCCCAGCCACTTATCTAGTACAGGACAGGAGAACTCCCTGGATATGATAGCAGTTTTATCTTCATCCCCCCTATTCAAATCTGGCCCTCGATTCCAAATCCAGGCCGTGTTTTCAGTTCTCCCAGTAGTTAGTTTAATA
>JAODKC010000036.1:1693753-1705583 GCA_026777985.1 Mormyrops attenuatus
GGCCAGAGGGGCTTCACACCTGGCTCACAGGTAAAGGAAGGCTGGAAAATCAGCAGTGCTCGGCCCTTGAGGACCGTAAGTTGAATAGCCCTGATCTACATTATAATGGTGGAAAAAATATATGAATGACTTTTTTTTGTTCAATTAAATAGACATAAGGACAGTCATGACCAAACTCAAAAGAAAAAATGATACAAATGATAGAAGTGATACATCCAGTTTTTTACGTATTATTGAACATAGATCAATCTATTGTAGATCATACACTACACCACTGAGGAACATTTTAAATGTTTTCTGATAAATACATGGAATTAGATTCTAAGGCTTGACAGAATACAGAAACTTTATTAACAGTATACATGTGTTTGTTTTATAGTTCTGTAAGGTGTCCACTGACATTTCATCAAAATGACTCAACACTGAGAAACGTTTTGTTATATATTGTTCCTGCTTGAAATATGAATTGTCCTCCATGTTCAGCCCACAGCTCAGTGTTTTTTGTGTTTGTATTGCACCTTAAGGTCATGTATTTCAATGAATCATGGTGTAAATCATTGCAGATTGCCAGTGGAAAGTGGAAACAGATTTCGGTGTGTATTTATTCAGTTAAACCTACGGACAGTGGAACAAAGCAAAAATATAGGTTGCCGTTGAGTTTTATTGCATGGATATCTAGTGAGAAATTGCTTTAAATCAAACAAGTTGTATAGTTTGCAGAAAGTTTGTTATGATTTTCAACAGCCAAGACTCAGACCCAGTTGAATTTGCCTTTATCAGTATACATTTCTGTGCATCCACTTAGCCTTGTTGTCATACTGTAATGCATGATTCATGCCGCTGTGTTGACTGTACTACAGTGGGAAGCTCATGCCTATATCTTCTTGTAGGCACATGACTCCAGATCCTTTTCCATGCTTCTGCTGGTCACCTCCCCCAGACCCTCTGGCACAGTATGATTGGCTGAGAATGAACGGCCTGATCTCAAGTAGTGATGTCACACGACCCACCTTCTTATAAGGAGCCATGCTTGAGAAAAGGTTACTATGGGGCAAATTTAAACTGGGTTTGAATCAGGATTCCAAGGGTATGATCCAAAGAGTTTGAAAAGTACACGGCATGAAAACACGTGCCCAACAAATGACAAATTTATCTTTGAGCAAAAGAAACAGTACAAATGGCAGACACATATGTCTTTATACTTCAGATACTTTTCCATTTATATATTCTATATATTTATATATTCTCTAAATACACCTTAAGATATTTTAGTTTCAGACAAATAGACATTAGCATTTCTGCCATACATCACTAGTTTACAGTCAAGAAGATTTAATCGTTTTTTCTTTCATTTGGCTGGGGAACAACTAATATACACAACATATTCCTCAATGCTTAAATGTTTACTCTACATAACTATGAAACTTGCCTTATGCCTGCACTGCATGACCATTTCAACTTGTCATAAAATCTGGGAGGAGATGGTAGAGTTCTAAGTGGGTCAAATCATAGAAAATTGATTTCCAACACCCGAAGCTAGTGACTTTATATTTCTGTCAGCAGGTCACAGTTCATATGCTAGTAATCAACACCATCTTGAAACATGATTGCACTTTTATATATGTCGGACGTCTTTCTTTTTGGTTTGGTTAAGCATGTAAAGCATGATTCCCTTAGATGTTGCACAACAGCAATGCCAAGATATAGATTGGAGTAAAGTTAGAAAAACTGATTTTTGACACATGAATTATGTACATGAACCAACGTTAAACATTATGAACATTATAGTGCTGTAAAGCTTTATTTAGTCAGAAGCAACAATCCTTTAGTATTCCAAACCACTATTTAGACTGTCACCTTTTGAAACTACAGGCTTGGCTTTGTTCAGTCAAACATGAACACAAATCGCCACCTAGTGGGTAACGTAATGTTGACTTTTCATAGCAGTAGGTGGACGCTGGAACACAATTTTATCAGCATTAACTGCAAAAGAAAAAAACATCAAAATCTTTATGTGGTAGCAAATGTATGTTTTGTATCTAATGCTATGAGGGTTATTTTGAAATACTTTTTAATTGAATCAAGACAGAACAAAAGGAGAAGTAAGCTATGTTTACGTTTATGCTACACTATAAAATTCATCTAAAGCCTTGGACAGAAATTAGACAGTCATAACAGTGAGAGGAACAGGCTCTGTACTGGGGAGCATTTTGCTAATAATAAATGCTATCAATAATTTACACAATTACAATCAGTGTTTACCTTGAGCATGGCCTAAGTTGGGAAGTATACGGTTTGAAAGACAATGTCTGTCCTCTCCGAACTACACGTTTGAATGAGTAACACTCACTGTGCTACTACGTAATCCTACTTCCTAAGTATAGGAGTATCCCACAAAGTATCCTTAATCATTAGTCTCCTTCAGTATTAGGAGTATCCCTATGAGTATCCTTATTCATTAGGAATACTCTTAATCTTTAGAAGTATCTAGGGGTGGGATGTAAACCCCAGTCTGGAGATGTGAAGCCAGATGTGATGACTGACAATCGAAGCATGTTAATGAAAACGGTATCCACATCCTAGATTAGAACCTACAAACCACCATTTATCTCTGAGGAGGGATTTAACAGAAACTATATTCCTGAAATATTATTTAAAAGACATGTACAGTACAGCATATAAATAAACTATACAGTATGTTAAAACATAATGGTTTAATTATCTGGTGAGTATGGCACTATCCAGTGAACAAAATGAAAAAAAGTATTAAGAGCAGGTCAAAAAGGTATATATTCTATGGGCAGCTATTGAAGATGCGTTTATTATGTGGTCATACACAATGAGCAGCTGCTGTTAGTCTTGCCAGCGCCAAGTAGCAGTAATCACCGAGAAACAGGGGTGGAGATGGGCACTAGACAAGGCACTCAGGCACCAAGGATTTCGCTTCATGTTAAACTTGTATTGTAGGTAGTAGTTGTACCGTACTGATTTCACCTTGTACGGACAAAAGACAGAAGGCTGTGTTGCTAACTTTACACTGACCCAGGCAGTCATGCCGTACACTGCTGGACCATGTATGTACTGCATCAGGGCGGTTTTCAAGGGGACATCTGCACAAACTCTGCAAGTGGACAGTCGCAATGGGGAATTTAACACTTGGGTAAAAGATAAGCTTTTTAACTTAACCGCACCCAGACGAAAGATAAGGTTTTTGTTTGTAGTAAGAATCTTTCTACAAAAAAATTGACCTGATGAGTTTTAGTAGAGGTCAAAGAGATGTCATTTTAGAAATCTATATGTGATACTTCACACATAGATCTCATTTGTTCTACAGACCTACAAAAATGGCAAGCATAAAACTCAGTTTTCTTCAAAAAATTTACAGTGCCATAAAAAAAGCAGAACATTTATGAGCGCGTGGGTATGACCAGCTTGGTAAAACAGAAATGGGTACAGATTACTTGTAAAATAAATCAAGAATGAGAGGCTACATTGTTGTTTACTTACCACTCCAGAGAGGTCACAGGAGAAGAGCTAGATTCATTAACTAACAGCTTCGTATGCCAATGGTATGAAGAACAGATTCTCTAGACCTGTCTACCCTTGATTTTAGAGACAAAAGTAGGTCCTACTCAGTACTGGCTAGAGTACTCAGTGTATATTTGAAGTCAAGCTCATTCCAACTGCAGGTGAGGTCAGTGTGGTGTTTTCTCCACATAAGCTGATTGCGTGACTTACGTGATTGTCAGTACCTGTTCTGTGAGGGGGCTGGATGTTCTCAGACTCCTTGCAGAGAACATTCAGCCTGCTAAATGTTTGCCCAGCGAGGTTCAAGGGCCAGGAAAGGCCAGCTAGGCAAACAGATACTCACACTGGGTGAAGAAATCAGCAGTTTCTTACACTTAATGTGTAGGGGGGGCTTTATTAATATTTCAGTGCTTCCAAAGCTATACTAATACTCAGCTATGCAGCTCTGGCTTACGTGACTCGTGTAAACAAGCATGGAGCATGTGGCAAGAGGAGAAATGTTATGGACCGAGCTAAGACGCACAACTATTTAACTCAACACTGACCAACTATCCACAAAATGAGGAATAACATCCATATGAATATAAATATATATACTTTATTACAATTATGGGGTGGAGAAAATCCCAGAAACACCTAATATCAAAAGAACTACTAAGGCGTGGGGCCACTATCTTGAGAACAGCAGAATCCCTTCTTTGGGAGCAGAAACCTTCAGTTCTCTTTGGGATGAATGAAGGGCAGATCTACTCCTAAATGTCCCGTTTAAGGTCCACTGACGCGTAGACCATGTCGCTTCATCCTGGGCTTCACGCAACTACTCCAATTTGTTTTGCGGTCCTACAGGGGCCTTGACTTGGTAACACAAACATCAAGAGGGAATCGTTCGCCTGAACATAGGAAAAAGGTGATATCCCTCCAATTCAGGCACTGCTCATCTGGCCTCTTTTGAACTATTAGCTGCTATTAAAACACACAGAAAGATGTGCTAATTATGAGACGGCCTTAGCAGCACACACAAACCAAGTATAAAGAGTATCCAATATAACCTGACTCACCCTCATAGCTGCATTTACAACTGCAATTGAGTAACATCAGTCTTTTATGTATTGTTTCTACCATTTCACCCACACCTGCATATCACCACTATAAATACAGACAAGTTCAGTCAGCCAGGAAAAGCCAATGAATCAGACAGTTCCAGCTAGCTACAACTGCATGAGGAAATCGCTTTATTAAGGGAGAACGTCCATCTCACAGCGAAACAGTCAAAATCGTGCACTGAGGGTGACACTGTGTGGTGAGATAAAGGAACTACACTGTGCTGAATAAAGGAGACCTCACTGCTGTGGACAGACAAACTGCTTGATAAAGAGCCAGCGAACATGGTACGTTGGTTGGGGGTGGGGGGTTGTTTTGTCCTATACAAAATGTTACAGTCACAATCAAAGTTTATTGAAATATTCAAAACGTTTCATCTTTTGTCCTTAAAATCCACAAATCACTGGTGTTAGTCACTGTGAATAGTTCCTGAGCATTCCTCATCAAGATCTTACTTCCAACGCTGATCAATTAAAAGACAAGGGGGGAAAAAAAACATCATTGACTTTTAAAACAAATGACATTTGGAATGAAAAAACGTCTTAAAAATTAAACAGTTTGATACAACGTTGGTCGTTGGCTTCTTCAAAAGTTGGGAGTGTGGGGGATTGAACTTACAAAGCATGAAGCAATATATACGCGGGCAAAAAACACGGACATCTGAACAGGGGGACAGGAGACAAAGTCAGTAACGTCGGCCAAAAGCGCCTCCTTGCATTCCGCTGCCCTGCATCATCTGGTTGGGTCGGTTTAGGGCACCAGACAAACTCTGCGAGGCCGTTCCCTGCATGTAACCCCCACGGCTGCAGAGCAAGAGACAAGACACTCGTCAGCGTCACTGCAGGTCAAGCAGAGCCCATCTGTCACACGCAGGGGCACCCCGCCGTTACATCCGTCTACCTGCACCTAAAATGGCCACACACCAATACAACGGCAACTGCTTCTGAGGACTGGACGACAGGTAAATATGCGATAAATTAAATTAAAAACATACAGTCTTTATATCACGTAATAGCTCTGTAGTAATTTAGGCATTTCTACAATTTTCAAAGTGGAAGACGCAAACATGATGCGTTGTAACTTGGGGAGGACAGGGGGCAGGAAATGTGTATGAAGGACCAAGTCACGTATTTTCATGGATCAATACAGGACAGTGATCCATGTTGACACAGTATTATTTAGCATTGGGTGATATTATTATATAGTACGAAAAGCAACACTGCTCCCAGTGTTCAGAGGTCTGGCAACAGATACTCCAGCAGTAGAACTGGCACGGAATTTTACAATAAGTTGTGTGGGTCTGAATAACGACAACGAGTAGGGACCAAGTTTTGGCCATAACCTGTGAAGGTGCACTGCCTCCCACAAATGAAAGAAGCTACAAGCTTGCTTGCTTTGTGTGTAAAGCCAACCCCAAAGAAGGCGATAATTGTCAGTTAGTCACCGTCAGACATCGATGCCAGGTCAAGTCATGCGCCGCTTAACAACTGAAAACTGAAGGGAACGTCATTATGCAACGTGTGACTGACTATTGCTGTGTTCAGATCGCTCCATGCAAGTTTCAGTACCTACCCTGACATTCCTCCCCGTCCCATGTGACTCTGCCCAGGCATGCCTCGGTCACCTGTAGGAAAAGACCAGGCCACAAGCAAACCACTGACAACAACTGTGATATATGTGCAGCTCTCAACGCTTTACAGAAGCCATGCAGATCAGATCCTCATTTCCACAAGTGCCTTCAGTACGATGTTTTTTTAGACCCATTGGCATGTGATGTCATGTGACGCCATGTTACAATCACGTGGGCATTTTAAGTCTTGCTCTAGCAGCCCAACTATTCACAAAGGTTTCGTACTTTGCCATCCTCTGTCACCATCCATTTTCCGTCCGGAGTCCCAGTCACGGCCGTCCCTATGAGACACAATCACACCATGAGACAGAAGCCGCAAATCCACCAGCAAAAGGTGAATTTACAAAAAAAAGGAATTCAAAATGCGAGAGAGAAAAACAGCGTCTTTTCAACTGATGTGCAGCAGTAAAAGTATCATGAGACTCTCGGGACTTAGGGCCAAAGCAAACAGCAAAAACTGTAACATATAATGACAACCAGAAAATAATGCCTGAGTCAGAGGTGGATACAATTAATAAATTAAAATACCATAATCTAAGTTGGCTGAAATTAAGCTGCTTGGAACAGGAATGGTTCTGTGTATGAACAAAGCCTGACAGGATGCAAACAGACAGGAGGTTTAAGCTGGATAAGGCCTGACCTGGGATTGAGGCCCCGCTTATCGTAGCCCCAGCTGTCCCGAGAGTCTCTGCCATGCCTGTCATTGCGGTCAAAGTGCCCGTCCCTGTCGCCCATCATGCCCCGCGACGTGTCTCTCCTGGAAGAGAAGAAACAGCATGACGGCTACAGGCCTCCATTCCCACATCACACCATTACATCCACAAACCTGATGAAACGGCTGAATAATCAAATTAAAGCACAGAGCTTGGCTTTTTACTGGTTTAATAGGCCAGTGTCTTGTGAGGAATCAATCCTCTCTCCCCCTGATGGGCAGCCCAGCAAGTGAGAACTTCTGACACCGTACCATTTGCTAGCTGCAGTAAAACCAAGTCCTCTCACAACCTTCATCACAACCGACCTGTCCATGAGGATGTCGTCATGGTAACGGCCCCGGTCTCGATGATCGAAGTCCTGGTAGCGGTCCGGGCGGCCGAAGTCCGAGCGGCCATAGCGGTCGTCCATGGCGAGCCTTTTGTCCTGCCAGTCGTCCTTCCTATTGGAAAGCGGCAGCGCGATCAGAGGAGCAGGGACCCCCCCCCCCCAACCACATGGGCAGCCGGACACGCACCTGTCCATGTCGTACGGCCGCTTGAGCGGTCGGCGGTCCTGCTCAAAGCGCAGCTGCTCCTGTTGCCGCCGCAGCTCCTCACGCTCGCGGTGGATGCGCTCCTGCTCCCGCCGCCGCTCGTATTCCACGCGCATGCGCTCCCGCTCCAGGAACTCCCGCTCCATGCGGTCCGCGTCCAGCCGCTGCTTCTCCACCTCCAGCCAGTTGCGCTTGCGCATGAGCCGCTCACGCTCCTCCCGCTCCCGGAAGAGGCGGATCCTCTCCCGCTCTGCGCGGCCGTCACGGTCCCGCTCTCTCTCCCTGCAGTCACCAGCAGCAACACCCCAAATGAATCATTAGGAGACCGACAGGTAAGGGGGCTACTGCCTCACAGAACCAGACATTACAATAAGCCTGGATTCAGACATGAACCCAAACAGCACACACACATACACTTTTATTCCAAATACAGGCTGGCTGGCTTTACCCAGAATGCCTCCGCCTCTCCACCTCGCGGATCTCACGCTCCCTCTGCCTCTGGCGCTCACGCTCACGCTGCTCCTTGATCTGGTCAAAGGAGAGGATGTCCTTCTTCTCCTTGCTCGAAGACCGGCGATCATGGCTCTTGGTACTCTGGACGACGGGAGCAAGTGAGCACGGTTTAGCGCGGGTGCCCCTGTGGCGGGCGCCTCCAGCAGATACGGGATTGCGGAGGACTTACTCGCTCCTTGCTCTTGGTTTTGACGCTGATGACCGGCTCCCCCTTGGATTTATCCATGACCACCGTCCTCTCAGCGCCACGGCCTGCAGCACAGGATGAGCACGGGTCATTCATCGCAAACGGGTCACCAAACATGGGTCCCAAATCCCCAGTCGAGGCCGTCTCACACCAACATGGTGGACTCATTTTTAAAACAAAACACCCGGGTCTACCTACACAAAAACATTGATTTGCGCTGAAGACATTAGAGGTGCCCAGTTATGGTTTTATATGGCCAATAACATGTTTTTATTATTAAATCTGGCAGGTCGATCTTTCTTTCGACTGGCATAGACTTGGTACTCTTAGAAATCAGCACCAGTGGGGGCTGCAGTCCAAGTACAGCCCTAGGCAGGCCTCTCCCCCAGCAGAGATTAGTGGGATATAAACGTCACATCGTCTCTTACTCTCCCTTCACTGCTCATAAAAATTAGCTCAAATTGCCCCCTTGGGAGAAGAGCCAGCACTCCCCAGGTTATCTGATTTTAAGACCCTGGTATACACTATAAACAGCTTGGATTACAGAGGGCAGAAGTCATTTCTCAGATTTGCTCTGCTGTCTGCTCTGGGATGCCACTGGAGACTCTCACATGGTATCCTGTGGCAGCCAGCTGGTATCGCGTTACACTTGCCAATCTGACTGGGTATTTGCACGACATTGTGTGTGTAAACATACAACATGGACATGCTTAGCAAAGGCTGGCTATTCCCACTGAGACTGCTGACCCTAAACATATTTTAGCTGTATTACTCTGCAAAGTTCTTCCACGCTCTGTTGCGCTTACAGCTTTATAAACATACGGTACAAAACACAGGAATGTTTGACTCGTTCTCTCGCGGCGCCATCACAAATCAGCAGCGGCTGGTAACTTGCTGTAGCCGCTGCTTCATGTCGTCTTGTTCTGCTGCCACAGCTTAGTTCAGTAACGGCATTTCCAAGTGCGGAATGAGTACAATCTGCCACTCCCTTATGCAGGCTGCTGGGTACTTTCAGCCCCAACGGGACCTGGCATCTCACAGTACAAAACAAAAAGTGACATCTGACTTGAGAAAGTCGTGTAGCTCACGGTATCCTGCAGGAGCCCCTTCTCTGCGGCCGGATAATCTGCCCACGCCTGCTCTTATCCATGACTTTATGTTTTCCCATAAGTAGGCCACACAGTAACTTGCTTCTCATAAAAACACAGTTTAACAAAATGACTTGACTGTCACATGAGCCTCCTGTCTGCCATGGAAATATGGGCCGGCAGTATTGGCTATGATCTCAAATCTTGGGTTACTGCTCCGGTCATGGTGTTTGTACATATTAACCTGCTTGTTCCAGATTCACCCCAGGCCATCACTTTACTCATCTCACAGCAACGCCAGGCAGCGACATAACGCTTAACTGCATTACAGGTCTGATCATGCGCCATCCACACTGCTGCAAATGCAATACTACTGCCGAAGTTCCTGTTATTTTTTAAACTGAGCAACAAGGGAAGCCAGTTTATCCCTCCCTGAGATTCTCCACCTATAATTAGTGCAGTCGACCTCTTTCGCTGCCAAACGAAAGCGGACAGAACACCTTTTCGAAGCATTCTCTCAAAACGTGTTCCTGTAACTATTAGAAGGCACACAGGCAAACAAAATGCCTCATAGCATAGACAAGCTTAGTGCCAATGAGTCCATTCACATTTGCATCTTTTCACGCAACCTCTTGGGGTGAATATAAACAAATCTTCAAAATTCATGTATTAATTTCCATGTTAGAAATAACATGTATGTCACAAACTACAGATATTCTAAAAATTGAATTTGAGAGACAACAGTAGAAAGCATGTGTGTAAAACTAAATGAAGAGACACAGACGTGTGACCATTTTCAAAATGGTCCTGTTCCTGTACACAATACTTTTTTCCCAGGGTGGGGATGACATTTGCATAGAATCTCCCTAGATGGATTTTGTATTAACCTGATCTTTGCATAGGTCTAGCCAAAGTGGATACGGAAACTGCAACTTGCCATTTTAATGTCAGATTATGAATGTTAAAATCCAAAATACTGCCCAAAAAATTTACATAGACTAAAAACCTTGCTGTGTTTAATGCATCATTAAACCAAAGCAGGCAGGAAGTGAAAAGCAAACTGAAGATACAGGGAATTTCTGTAACATCATACCTTTGCCATCCTTTCCTGCTTCAGAACCTTCTGATTTTTCATCCTTATTGGCATCAGACCTTTGACATGTAAAGCAAAATGGAGAGGTAAGCAACCAATTCAGCCTGTGGGATTTGCTGTCGCGTAGTCGAGTAAGGCCCTTACTTCTCTGGCTTTGAGTCTGAGGAATGGCGCCTGTCACTACCAGACTTCTTGGCTTCAGCCTTGTCAGCTGGCTTCTTTCCAGCAGGTTCGTTTTTAGCCTTGAAACAAACGATGGTATTTATAAGCATTTGTTCTGTAGGGCTTTAGGAGAAGGAGCCCAGGGTGAACTTGGTTTGCAGTCTACGCCACATCTCTGAAGCATGACCGCTTACCCTCTCCACGGAGATCATCCGGCCATGCAGCTCAGTCCTGTGCAGATGGCTGATGCACTTGGTGGCCTCCTCAGTGGAGCACATGGTGACGAAGCCATAGCAGCGTGCCCCTGGGCTCCTGGCGTTCGTCACCACCTTCGCTCCAACGACCTGGGGAAAGCCAAAGCACGGTGGAAAGCTTTAACAGGGATGGCAAGGGTCTCCGAATAGACAAAGAGCATTCAACATAAACAACAGGGCAAGACAGGAGGCAAACACTAAGAGTCATCCAAGGCAAGGGACTCCACCCTTTACTGCAGACCTCTGAGTCAGGAGCAAGGCACCAACCTTGCCATATTTGCTGAACAGGTTCTTGAGGTCCGTTGCTCTGGTGGTTGAAGAGAGGCCGCTAACCCACAGGTTCCGGCCGCTGCTGGTGGCGGCAGAGGCACTCGCCGGGGCTTTTGGCACCACACGAGAAACGACAGAGGCGGAGCATCATGCTTACAGACCAACAGAACAGCAGCTTACAAGTATGCTTCTACTACAGCTCCAGGAAAACCAGTATGCACCATTAAACCAATTCTATCAGATGGTAAAGGGCACTGCAAGGCCTGGCTCATACTGTGTGCGGGTACGGCTGAGCCATGGCATGTGTGCCTTAGTGCCAGACCGTCAGTGATACTGTGTGCGGGTACATGATAGGCAGCCAAGCTGTGGAGCAGAGGCCACTAACAGGCGGACCGCGGTCCGGACCGAGAAGCTGCCCCATACAGACCTGGACCGGTAGCCAAAACGGGGTGCTTCAATTTTAACTGGCGCAGCTTTTGTAGTCTTTTCAGCAGTGATTTAGCACTAGAACCACCGTTTCCCACGCCAGTGAACGTAAAACGTCAAGCAAGACGTAGTCCGGCGTGTGCAGCCCTTTGTTTGCGCTAATGTGCCATTAGTGTTAATAGCAGCAGTGAAGCTAAGACCCGCAACCAAAAGGCCGTAATGTTCCTAACAGAGTGGCAGCTTAATAACAGCAGTGAAGCTAAGACCCGCAACCAAAAGGCCATAATGTTCCTAACAGAGTGGCTGCTTAATAACAGCAGTGAAGCTAAGAC
>JAODKC010000036.1:1705683-1733583 GCA_026777985.1 Mormyrops attenuatus
CGCAACCAAAAGGCCGTAATGTTCCTAACAGAGTGGCTGCTTAATAACAGCAGTGAAGCTAAGACCCGCAACCAAAAGGCCATAATGTTCCTAATAGAGTGGCTGCTCTGTCCTGAAATCGTAAAGCTGAAAAGTTTTCAAACCCAGTTTGTATTATACAACATGTTGGATATATAAACGTAGTTTACTGGTGATTTCATGTTCGTTGAAGTTTCTGCTTTTTAACAACTGTATAAACTAATGTTATTTGTTATATAAATCAACTCAGGTGAAACAAAAAAAAGTATGTTTTCAGGGTTGCAAATCTCAAGCATCTGGCATGACACACTTTCAGACGGATGCAGGAAATCTTACGTCAAATCTAAATTCAATTTTAAACCTAAAATTAGGTACATCAAAATTGTATTTACACTGTTAAATACAAAAGCAGACTATGTACAAGGTAAGAACTGTTAGATGTGTGCAGACATCTCGAATTGAAAATCTCACTCCAACCAGCTGGCCGAAGTTCTATGTCACGTGACAATAAATATTGTCAAAAAGTTTTTGAATTGTACTGAATTAATTTGATTTGACAGTCAGGTACTGATTACATGCAATGTTGATACAACTAATAGGCTACTTAAATACCAGACCTTTGCTTCAAGAATTTCTCTCTAACTGGACGTCTTTAAATTCTAGTTGAATACCCACACTGTAGAGCAAATCTGCTCTTAAATCATGTTTATGATGTGTGGTACGGACTTTTCAAAAATTAACTATGCACCATGAACTTTGAGTATATGCAAGGGTTAGTATATAGCAAAAAACATTTGTGAGATACGAAAACAACACTACACAAAAAACTATAAACGCTGCTTCCCAAACTAGCAGAAATAAAACATCCTGTTTTTCAATATTATTTAACTAAAGTACCTTCCTCGCTAACCGTTCTTCAAATCTGCTAGTCATTTTTGTTTTCAGTCTGATCAGAGCGTAGAAAAAGAAGATTTCTATGACCTTTGTTCCTATCTCCTTCCTGACTTTCTGATACTTTTCCTCTGGCCAATGAACATTCAAGGTGCGTTTGCATGACTGGACAGGCAGTCCGTGCCATTTTAATTTGAGCAGTCCGTGCCCAGCCTGTGACGAAAATTACGAAACTGTCACGTGCGTGGTGGCACATCCGCGTCAAGTATGAACCAGCCTTAAGACTACGGACACTGTGAAACGCAGAAAACAAAAGCTGGCAGGTAGAACAAATCTGATACGATGTTTACATGAAAGATTCACTGACATCAATTGCATTGTAAAAGAAAAAAGGGGGGGACCAAGACACTCACCTTTCTCATCTTTTGATTCAGGCTTACTACCTTTTTCCTCATCAGTGCTAGAGAGAGAGAAAACATGTCAGCATCTGGAAAGGTCTCACACCCCCAGCAGGGGTGACACACGTCCAGAGCGGAAACACCTACCGTGAACACAGCAGCGGAAGTGTGGCCTACGAGCACATTAGGCGTGTGCTGCGTTACGATAACTCGACATGAACAGCAACGATGGGCAGAATGTCAGACAGCCAACGTTAAGGCCCAAGAAACTCTGAGCATATTACGAAAGAAGGGGAATGGGAATGACGATGAGGGGAGTTATTTAAAAAAAAAAAAAAAAAAAAAAAAAAAAACTTGAGACAAAATGCGGAGACCATTTTATCTCCAAAGTGCACCAAGCTCATAAACAAAGGAGCCACTATAACAAAGATAGCCAGTTCTAGTATACAGAAAACAACAAACCTCTTTTTCTGATCATCGCCCTCAAGAGAGGAGGACTCTTTCACTGCCGTGGATTCCGCAGCACTCTCTTCTGTCTTCCTGCCATCTTCCTCACCCACGGCTTTTGACTTCGCTTCTGACTCGACAGCGCATTTTTCGTTCGAACCCTGCTCGCTTAAGCTAGAGGCCTGCGTGCACGCATTGTCCGTGTCCATCGCGTCCTCCTGAACATTGTGCTTGTCCTCCGCTTTCGATTTGCCCTCGCATTCTTTCGACTCGCCCTTTTCCATGTCGCTAGCCGACGCTTCGCTCTCCAGATTGAAGGCATCGTCAGCGTTAATGGCGACGAACACATTGTCTTCCTCTGGTTCATCGTTCAGAGAGCCCTCGATGGCGGTGGGCTCTTCTTCGGACGGCTGTTCCAGGGGGTCTTCCTTAAGCGGCTCAGATTTACAAGACCCGGCTACTTTCTCATTTTCTACGGATTTAATAGGAATAGAATGGCACAGAGTTTAATTACTTCTGAAACACAGCAAGCATTACGTGGAACTGGCAAGGCTGGGACAGGAGGTGACCCCTTGCTTTTCCCTCTATATAAGCAAAAACTAACAATGAGAGACTGGAAAAAACAAAGAGAGACCAAGCAACTGTTTTTGCTTAAATCCTGACAATAGCCGACCTCTGCAATCCCTTTCATTTCACCTGATCCGAGTAGCGAAAGGTTCTGATCTGAAGGCAGCTGCGAGACCAGCACATGGGCTCCAAAAAGTCCATCTTCACGTCATTTCTGCCTTCCTGAGTCTCCATGACATAGGAAGTGCTGTCTTAACTGGAAATTCAGAATCCCTCTGGTGCTGTTTATGGGCAGTTAGTCCATTGAGGGTTATCTCCAAGGCACGTATTACATTAACCGGATCCTTTAACGTTTCGTGGATGGGCATCCGATTCTTCTCTTCAGAACTTCTTAATCTTCTTTTGCCACAACCTAAAAACACTGTACACCATCTGCAACAACTAAGTGAGGACCTCATTCAGTAAACTAAGCGGGCCGTGTAAATTACTGGCCATGTGTTAAACTCCATTAACCACTTCACACAACTCGGCAATGATGGATGTGCACTCAGTGCGCATTATAGATTATGTCTTAAAACACCAAGACGTGTTTCAAAGTTAACAAGCTAGCACAAAGCCAGTAATTCTCTTTGGATTTCCAGTCTCTTCCCGAGGAAAGAAAAATTCATAACTTCCTTACTAAGTCTGACACGAAGCGCTTTTGAGTTCATAAGGATGTGAAACAGTACCTATTTCATCTTTCACGTCTTCAGATTCAAACTGCTCCAGGTCCTAGAGATAAGGAACAACATAATCAGCTAACTGTAGCTAGGCATACAGAACAAGGAACAGCCAAATATTACAAAAATTCTATAAAACTGATGAATAAAAATGCTAGAAAAGATAAATGTCAGAAATACCTCTTTTGCCGAATACTTCAAATCTTCATCTTCGGCTCCCAAATCAACACCTTCGGGGCCCATAATCTGTTTAGAGGAATAAAGACAAATAGCATTAATCCCACAGGGGATCTTTGTTTGCATTTTACTAAAATTCCTGAACTTTTTCTAAATCTGTAATTTCATACCAGAGCATAACACTGCCATAAGCTAATTAAAACTTGTCAAACATGCTAACGATTTGTTTTGCGGCTTTTTTGGTCTGCAGGAAATGGCTGCCTGCACAGAAACCCGCTGAACCAGTAACTCCGCATCCCATTCGCCGCCCTGTCTCCCCTCCCACATCACCTCCTCGGGTTGGACGTCTGCTAGAGGGTCCGGGAAGCCAGAGTCTTCATCGTGTATGATGTCATGCTCGTCCTGGGCCACTTCGGCGTTCCCCTCGTTGGACAGCGAGTCGAGGATCTCATCTGCATCATAGTCCTCGCACTCGGCCGGGATGCCGTTATCGGTCCCAGTCTCATCCAACACACTCATGTCCATGATGTCCATCTCATGAAGGCTGTCCAGGTTGATGTCTGGGTCCTCCTGTGAACAACAGCTGCATCTATCAGCTGGCGTTGACAAAACACAGCCAAACCAGAGCCATATTCCACATGGAGGGCACAGACACATCCCACTTAAGATGAGACGAAAAGCTGCATTCATGTGCAGAGGGGATAAAGGAGAAGAATTCCTCTCCCAATTAACTCATCGGAACCACGTCCGTGATTCTACATAACGGGTCCATTTTGGTCCGGTACACTCACCTGCCCATCTCCAGAATCCTCCTCAATAGTGCAGTCTTCAGAGCCATCATTCTCCTGTCTTTTGCCTAGGAATTTAAATTGAAAACAACTTCCCTTTCAGAAACAGCAACAGGAGCAGCCCAAGAACCGCTGAATTAAGATGCTTAGTATTCCCCAGCATGAAGTCCGACGCCTTTACTGTGCGCGTGTCGGCATGCAGCGGAAGGCTTACCCTTGGCTGCCCTCTTTGGTGTCCTCTTGGGCGTCGCATCTAGAAAGACTATGATTTCATCAGGATTCCCACCTTCTTCTTCAATCGCCTTTGACAAGAACATACAGGAATCTTTACTCATGAACACAAAAATATGGCCCAAGTGCAGAAGTGGCACGACTAAATATTTAACACCACCTTAATGTAGACTGTAAACTTGAAACTCTCATGACACTAAGCACAACAACATCAGGCAGATAAAAATACACAATAAGCACTACTTATGACGCGCGAACTATTATAAAGTTATATTTTCAATAGAGTCTGACATCAGTGCAAGGAGGTTAAGATAATACCAAGCCAGCAATGCAGCAGTATTGGATTCACGTATCCCGAAGCGTTCTGTTTTTGGCACAATTAAAACGGTGCCTCCTTCAATACTCGTCATAAACTAATCACGTATTTCCATGACGTTTGGATAATTAGGCGGGCGTGTAATCTACGGTACACTTCCAAAACAATTTAACAACACAATCAGTGTAAGGCGCCAGGAAAGCGGCGCTGCCTCCCGTGCAACGCGTCGACAAGCGGCCTGCTGCGGCTCGCGACTCCGGCCAGGCTTCATCCCTGAATCCGGCCAACCACTAAACCCGGAAAAACTTTATTTTCTGATTATTAACTATTTAAAATATTGCATTGGTTAAACTGTCTCAAATGCGAAACTGCGACGGCGTCTAACATCAGTAAACCTGCTACACAAGCACCGTCCTTTCAAATTGTTGTAGGTCCTGCGATTCTTAAAAAACGACTTTGCATGCATGGTTTTGCGAAGTTTAATCAAACAGCAATTGCATTACACGACAGTGCGAATTTACAAAGAGAAGGATAGCATTCTTTACCTTTTTCAGTCTCTCGGACAGCATACTCTTGTTGCCACTGGCGTCTAGGTTTCGCCGTTTCAGCTCGGCTTTTAAATCGATAACTCGTAATTCCGACAATTTGCGCACCCCTGCCCCCTCTGGGAGCTCAAGCGACACCGCGTCCGACGCAGACGAGCTCTCAGCCATGGTTCGGGATGTGCACGGTTCCGCTCGTACAGATGTCCGAAGCTGCAGCTTCTCGCGAAGAGGCCCGGGACAAAATGGCGTAATGCGAAGCGCAGCGAGAAGCAAACAGGAACCACCGCCTCGCGCGCAGCGAGCCAGGCGCTAGACGGCGCGTGCGCGTGCCTGCCCCCCGGTTCCGGTGCAGCGGCAGCCAGGGGTCGCAGAAAATGACGTTTCTTGCGAAATGCAAAGGTGAACTACAATTTTTGTTGACCATTACCTTAGGGCAGTTGCTTTAAAAAATCTTTTTAATAATAATGTCCTTTTATAAGATAATGTCCTGAGAATCGAGCAAAATGAAAATGCATGTGGTTAAAAAATGTTAATTGAACATTCAAAAATCTCCGAAATGTAAATTAAAGACTACATAAAAATGTAGGTGTGTGTTGAATGTGTTTGAAATGAGCCTGCACATTTCTAAGCTGGGCAGGAAATATAAATACAGTATTTAATAGACTAATTAAAACACAACGCGTTTAAATTAGTTTCCTTATTTAAAGCTGTTAGACATATGTCCATATGTTTATGGTGTTTCGTTCACTGCTAGCCAATAGGTGACCCTTGTATAGTGAATTACTCATATTATTTATATAGCTGTCCTGCTAGCTGAAATAGTGTTCTACGGAGCTCATATCTGCAATTTAGTTAGTTATACAATGACCAGATGCATGGCGCCTTCAATGGAGTGTTCTTTTTATGACTTCTCATAAATTGTCAAACATTCATCTGGAATATCTACCGATTAATAAATATTCAATCAGCACTGAAGTTACGTATTTTCTCTTACTCCTGTATTGGAAGAGTACTTTTCCACTTTTTACCGTATTTTCAAGTTTTTCTTTTTAGTTTGCATGATTATTCCGAAAAACATACGAAATGTAGGAAAGTTTGATTTGCATGTGTTTGAGTTTACTTTTGGCAGGAGTGTCACCTGACAGTTAAAATCTCACTCCAGGCCGGATCACAACTTTGGCCGTTCTGCCTGTGGGGATGTTACAAAAAGCAGCTGTGAAAGAAATATGGTGGAAATGTGCGGTGTTACATTCAGACAGAAGGAAGGAAGACCACGAAGACAATGATACAGGATTGAAGAGTAATGTGTTTATTCTGCTTTGTATGGTGATACAGTACATTGGTTTTCCTTCTACTTGTTTATTGGTTCTGACCAATTGAGAATTTATAATCTGACTTTTAATCTATAATCTGAATTCTATAACTATAATTAAAAAACCTGTCTAATTGAATTCTATGATAGTGGAAAATGACACATTGTGAACACATTATTTTTCATTTCGGCAGCACAGTGAGAGGCACCATCTCCTCGCACCCTCAAGGCTGGTGGCTTGACTCTCACCCCCAGCTCTGCGTGGGTGCAGTTTGCATGTTCTCGCTGGGTTTATCGACTTCCTCCCATTACTCTGTTTAGATATGCACATACGCAAAATGGCATATCTAAATTACCCATAGTGTGGGATTATGTGTGTGTATTTTCCCTGCAATGGACTGGCATCCCATCCACGGTGTCCCCCTGCCTTATGTCCTGCGATGGACTGGCATCCCACTCAGGGTGTCCCCCTGCCTTATGTCCTGCGATGGACTGGCATCCCACTCAGGGTGTTCCCCTGCCTTGGACCCTATGCTGCCTGGATGGGCTCCAGGCCCCCTGTCCATGTACTGAATATACAGCTGGAAGAAGGATGGATAATCCTCTCTTTAAACAAATGATTTCAGAAGCTTCCTAATGTTTGCCACTTTTCACAGCAAACAATAGTATTGTAAACATATAGCATGATTTCAGCTTGTATACAGCAAACCTTTGTGTTTGCTACAAATTCACATGATGTTAACAGTTATATAACTTAAAAAGGGAATGGGCCAAGTGGTACAGGATTGGTTGTAACAAAGGGGTCTGCTTCATTGTATTTTACATATTTATGCATCATTCTCATTTTTATAAATATGCCTCTGGAGAATAATTTTCTGGAACACCTTACAATAACACTTTTATTTGGCATGCATTTGTATCCAAAGCAATGTACATATTTTTCCAAAGGTACAGAGCTATGGGGGGTTAGGGGCCTTGCACAAGGGCCCAACAGTAAAGTCCTAATTCACTGAGTCACTCACCACCCCGCTCTACAGAAACGATAACTGAAAGACTTTGAGGATCAAGTTGCTGACTGCCACAAAAATGATCTTCACTATCTCGTATTGTGGACAGAGAAGCGGGCGTCAACTTGCATTCTGAATCACAGTTGCGACATACATGAAACCTCTTTGCTCCCATTGTGCAAGCTTCATTGGACCACTTGACCGGTACTTTGTTTCAATCTCAAATGTGTTTTGTGGAAATAGAAAAGTTACAGATAAGCTTAGCTGATACATTTGTTACATGTGATATAGAAAAAGAGATGATTATCACAATAAACATCAAAAAATTCTTACTTCAAAATTTTTTACCTGGGTACAAGAATGAATTGAGTAGCGTCATACCAATGCGGCATGTTCTGACTGGACCAATCAAAGCTCGTACATCTCACCCTAGTCCCTCACTATAAACAAGAATCTGACCATGACGTTTACAACACATTTTTGCATGTTTTTTATTTTGTTTGTTTCACTGTAACATTTTACTTGACATTTTCACACATGTTCATCTAAAGTCATATAATCTACATATCTTTGCTTTTAAAAAGCCAATGAATGTGGGACGCCCTGGCCACCCAGCCAATCACACTCATACTTAAGAGATACTGGTTAGCCTAACTGCATGATTTTGGACAGTGGGAGGAAGGCAGAATTCCTAGGGGTAACCTAGGCAACACTGGGAGAACATGGAAAGGCCATACACAGAGCAGAGATGGGATTCAAACCCCAAACCTTGCAGGTGTGAACAGTGCCGGTCAACCCAAGCCATCTTCTGAAGGGCGCTGACTCTGCAACGGCCGACACCACACCCATTCCTGTGGCGGGAAAGCTTGTCCTGGGCTGCACATGGCCTTGGACCGGTACTGGCTGTGAGGCAATGATGCTCACCCCTGAGCCACCAAGTTATATGAACTAAATGGTATTACAAAATGAATTTCATTTACTCAGGTAAACTCAGCAAACTCTTAAAATTTGAGAACTTCTTTGACGTTTATCAGCAATTTTCAACCTGGGTAACAACTGATTCCAACCCTCGGTTGTGCTAGTCATTCAAAGAGAACAGTGTTTACCAATTAATCATGAAAACGTTACACAGAGGACACATTTTGTTGTGGTGTATCAACAATGATCACTAAATTCTAATCAAATTATACATATTGCAAGTTCAAGATCTGTTAGAATGCCATTGGACGTAGCTAGCGGCTGTGCACACTGTTATAAATCATGCATCACTGTCGTGATTCAGACTGCATATTTACTGTTATGTGAAGCCATTATTACTGCCAAGGCTTTAATGAGCCATATATAAATCCATCCACAAGGTGGCATTTATTATGACATGACATAACAGTGCACTTTGTTTCAACATTGTTTTGTATTAAATATATAAAGCCTATGTATAAAGACCAGAGGCATTATTCATAAATCCAATTTTATTAGTGAAGATTAGGAAATACAGTTTCCAGCGAAAAATTACCATTCCTTGCCACCATCTTTCAGCCACAGCAAAAGCCATTCTGATTAGTGACCTTTTACGGTAAGGACCTGGTAAGGACCTGGTCTGGGGCGTCAAGGATTCAGCTTTCGGTGAAAAGTTAACTTGTGGTACTAAGAGAACACTTGCTCCCTCAGTATAGCAAGAAACAGTGAAATGCCAACTCTATAAACATCTCACTGTCTGCAGTGTTGTCTAGTAGAACAAATTTCATAATAGGTGTTGTTCTTCAATAAATACCCAGGAAAATTAATCAGAGCATTATGTTCTGTGTTGTCCTTTATTACATTCATCTATGTTAGGAAATACTACAGTTCACATTAACTACTATACAGTATATGCTTTTCCAAAAATAGGCATATGTAGCGTTTTACTGTTATGACCTTTACATATAAAGACCCACATTTCTTGATTAATAAACAAGCAAACGATAATTACTGATTAGTGTGCTCATAAACAAAGATGTTCATCCATGTCCATCCGTCCATCAATGACAGGGTCACTTGCTCATTATGTAAATTGTCATTTTAAAATATGCAGTTGCCCTAACTTTAAGTAATGCTTTATAATAGAACAGAGTGCAATCCTGCATTAAAATCAGTGTGCGAAATATCCGTCAATATTCGGGGGGGTCCCCATCTCCCTATTGTTGCGCAATACCGATCTTGAGACCCCCTTAAAATTTTGCTTTTGAGGCTTTCGGGGGGTCTCATGGGTTAATCGGGGGTGTCGGACACCCCCGTATTTCGCACACTGATTAAAATATAATACAGATTAGTGAAAGTTCTGCTTGTCCGACCGGATGGGAAGGTCCTCTAAATGGCTATGACTGGGCTGCACACTCTTACAGTTAGCTGAGGGAGCCTGAGGAGCTTCTGCCTGGAGGAGCTCAAACTCCGGGCTATAGGTCTCCTCCGGCACGTTGGCGCTGCCAGGGCACGCAGCGTCGGCACAGTTCCCCGGCTTTTCGCGCGGGGCCCAGCAGGCCGAGGCCGGGCCTTGGCTGTAAGCACTTGGGGGGCAGCAGTGAAGCACCTCGGGGGAACACCCAGACTCTGCAGGCCCGAAAATCTGCGAGTCGAAGGAAGAGGCCGTGGAGGCGTGGCAGGGAAGGCAGGCCTCAGAGAGGTTCAGCTTAGCTACCAGGGGTTTGCCTACAGAGACCGTCAGCCTCTCCTGCACCTGCTCATCTATGCTGTCGTACTGGTACTGAAGGCACACCGTGAATGACAGCTCCTTCTGCGACAAAGATACAGGCACGCGGTCAGCACACGAAGAAGGTAAAGCGTTACGAAAAGAAGTGACGACGAGGGTCCTCACCTTGAGCTTCTGCAGTGCCGTGAAGCGAGTGTAAAGGCTCCGCCCTGCCGAATTATCAGCAGCAAGCAGCCAGCTGCCCGCGTCCCGCGGACTCTCCCGATTGGTCAGCTTCAAGTCCACATCTACGCCCTGAAACCCATGTGGGGAGGGAGATGAGCAAAGCCTCGGGTTAGAGGTCTGTGGTGGGGGGCACAGCAAGGAGACTCCCCCTCATTCCCACCCCGCCCGGACCCGCTCACCTCCGAGAAGTCGGACAGCTGGGCTGTACAGACCACCACGTGGCTTGGCCTGTGCAGGATGCGGCTGTAGACGACCATGATGTTGGAGAACTCGGCAGCGAATCCCAGCTGAACCCTCACGCCACAGTCGAACTGCAGGCAGCGGCTCTCCGGAAGCACTGCCACAACATGAGAGGTGACGTCATACGGCCGTTTACCGTAGTTAGCATAACCCAGCCTATACTAAAGAAAAATTAATACAGACGCTCCTCTACTTACGAACTTTTAACTCACGCACTTTCAGACATACAAACGAAGCGGACTAAGTCCAAATTGTGTTCATTGGGCTCCCGTTTCCTGTCTGCAACATCATTTTTTTATTCTGCACGCCAATTCCGCCTAGTACGACTTCTGCCCGCTACTCCCGCCACGCAGCAGCGTAGCGTGCGTACTCCCAGTATCCTAGTTCTTTGTACTTGCGTATACCCTTAAAATGATGTTGAATAACGACTTACAAACATTTCAAGTTACGAACGGCCATTCGGAACATATCTCGTTCGTAAGTAGAGGAGCGTCTGTATTCCCCGTCTGTGAAATGTTGATCCTCCATGTATCGATGACATTGGTGTAGGTAATAAGGTCACTCAAAACTGCAGAGGAGTTAGATGGATGACATGTTTTATCCGATGATCTATCTTGGTGGGGATCAAGAATTATGTTACGGTCCTCGGCAATGATCAGATTTGTGTTTGGAAAGGTCAGGCCGCGAGCCAAATGTCATGCAGAGAAAGGCTGCGTTATCAATGCTAGGGCCATAAATGTTTAGCAGCATTACGTGAAGAGTATACAGATACCCTGTAACTATGAGAAAGTATTTGATTGGGGCCCTCGCTGTACAAATGTATGCAAAGGGGATGCTTTTCTTAATACCTCGGGCTTTGCTAGAGAATGCTGACTGGAATATTTGATTTGCAGAGCTGCAATGCAACCAATTTCTCTCAGATGGTCTGATGTCCATTTCCTCAAGGAATAAGAGGTCGGCAGACAAGAGGTCACACATTTCAAATGTGTGAAAACTTCTGTACTTAACTGAATAGCTGAGGCTGCAGGTATTGCAGCTCTCTAGTCTAAGAGTGTCCCTCAGGGCGGCACATGATCTTCACACGGCGGAGACACTGGGTCCGCGGTCGGTCCTTTGGGCTCTTTGAGGGACTTAATCTGAGCCATTTAGAAACTGCATGGTTACGACAACAAAACATAATTTCTATCACGGAAGCCGTACTATTAAGAGTGCTATATATGATCAAACTTGATGTATTGGAGGGGAGCTTTAGATAGATGTCTACTCCCTCATGTGCACTCCAGCACCCGTCGGCTCTGTGTCGTCGGCAAATAAATTGCTGTTGTTGAAAAACAAACAAACACCGCATGTTTTGGACAGAAGGGACATGTGACCTCCAGAGAATCGAACCTACAGTTTTGGGAATGCATGGTGCCGCCCAGCAAGCCGCCACTCCCAATACCGCAGCCCAGGGGGCCTCACCGTGAGCGATGGCCCACTGCAGGTTCCGAGCCGAAGTGGTCACAGGGCAGCTGGAGGCCACAATGCGATCAGTCAATGCGCGGCGCTCCGACAGGTTACTGCGTAGCTCCAGAGCCTGCCGGCCGCGTGTGATCTCACAGCGACCCATGTCTGAGAACGGAGGGCGGGGACAGTGCCGACCAGCGTTATTATTGTTACACTAAAACTATAAAAAACATTTTGGAAAATTCAAATCAATTTTTAAAAATACAACTAAATGAAAACTAAAAACATCGTTTCTGAAACCAACTGAAATAAGATTTAAAAAAAAAAAAAAAGTTATAATACTTTTCGTTACCATTTTTTAAAATACTATTTAGCAGGATTGGCACTCCAGCCACCGGATAAAAAAATCCAAAATTCAAACTAAAAGACTGCTGCAGACTCGTGCGAAACTTGTGAAAACAACAGCAGTGAAAGGAACAAGAGAGATGACAAAACAGTGAAGTGTACCAGCTAAGACTGGCCAGGGACTCGACTACCCGACAGTGAGAAGGATACGGCAGGAAGAGTCATAACAGGAGCTTCATACCTTCAGCTACCTTGTCAAGCATGACTGTAACCTTCTCGTCCTCTAGGAGGCGCCGCTTAAGGAAGCTCATGAAGATCCCATTGGACAGGTCATCTTTATTCATCTCATAAGCTTCAGCATCAACACACCTGCAAATTCACAGCTTTGACATAATCTGTGCATATGTAACAAACAACCTTAGAACGTGCGAATAAATGTACTGAAAAGTTATAAAGTCAATGCCAAAACATCTTTGTTTTAGCAAATTCACCTACAAAAATTGGTACAATTAAGTCACGTTGGTCTTACATGAGTCAACATTGAACAAGACCGGTCAAAGGCACAATTAAGTTCAGGCTCTAAATGATTTGACAAAAAATTACTCCGTTTGTCTCTATTTTTTAACTGTTTTTGGTGTGAATAAACTAACCCCTACAAATGTGCAGTTTAAATATTCATGCTTTGAATAAGACAAAAATTTTAAATGATGCAAGCAAAAGATTTTTAATCCAAAAAGCACTGAGAAATTACTGGCAACACTTTACCTGAAGGGGCACAAATAATGTTGTATTATGTAATTACTTATATATTAATTGACCACAAACTAAGTCTTCGTTACATATTGATCCCATGTTTGTTCATCGTTAATGAATCGTGATGCATCTTTTATCCGAAGCAGTTATTATATTTGTTACTGTATCTGTTAATTCTGTAAACCTTTGTGAACTACTGAAAAAACGATTGAAGGAACAAGTCATGAATAACACAACAAATACTGATCTCATGTTTGTTCATCATTAATGAATCGTGACGGATCTTTTATCTTAAGCAGCTACTGTATTTGTTCATGATTTGTACTTCAGTAGTAACTGAATTGTTAGTAAGTATTTGTGCCCAGTCAAGTAAAGTGTTACCCAGTCGCCTAAAGACTTTTTGAAGATGATGCATTTGTTAGCAACTTTCTCGTTTTGCCTTGTGGTTAACTGTTAGACGTGATTTGACATGAAAAGCCCAAGGGGTGAGAAACTCACGTAGCGTAGCCAAAAACAATGTTAGCCGTCACCTTCAGGGGCCCCGGTTGTGGAATGACGTCATCATTCGGGTTTCTAGGGCAACAGTTCATATGGGACAATAAGCCAAAAACCATGCAGCAGATTAAAAAAAAAAAACCACACACACACACAAAAAGTTAGCTTGGCTTTATGCTGATATAAAACCACTAATACACAATGTTTTTTTAAGTGTTTGAAGTGTGCAAGTAATGATGATTCAGTTTCCGAATAACCGAGAAAGCAAACTACTCTGGGCTGGTCTGAGCAAGTTCCGAGCGAGTGCTGCAGTAATGAACTGCTGCCAGGTGATTCATTATGGAGGGGAACCAGGGCCTGGCTTAAAAGCCATCCAGCTTATCGAATACTAAATACCCTCAACACATAAGAAGAAAATTTGTTCCTTTTTCCTTCAGTAAAAACAAGAAACCCTATTCCTAACACTAAAGGCTTTCGGTTTTAAGACTGATTCGCTACTTGGCTTGAATGAATTTCAAGTAGAGAAATATTAAGGTTAATACATAAAAATTACTTAAAGGACCTTAATGTATTCAAATGTCGTGGTAGTCTTTCCTTACCACTATATGAACAAATTCTAATGTGACAAACAGGGATTGCTCTGCAACACTGAATCCCCCTTTTTTGTTAAACAACTTTTTGCTGTTTTATCTTGATACTGTCATCAGATCTAATTTCTAAGTTTAAACAGTTACACTTTCAGCTTATTAGTTTCCATAAAGCAGGGTTGCCAACTTTGGTCAGCTGGCTGGTGCGAGATTTTCAACTGGAGACAAGTCTGTCCATGCCTTAAATGCATGTAATGGTTTATTACCTTGTAAATAGTCTTTAGGGTTTGTAAACTGCGCCAGCACTTTCAATGTTGCTAATTTTAGGTTCATAATGGAATAATATAGATTTGCCGTTGCGTGAACATGAGAGTCTGAAATGCGAGAGAGTCTGAAAGCACGAGTGTCAGGCCAGATGCATGAGAGTCTGAAAGCACGAGTGTCAGGCCAGATGCATGAGAGTCTGAAAGCACGAGTGTCAGGCCAGATGCATGAGAGTCTGAAAGCACGAGTGTCAGGCCAAATTTGTGAGAGCTGGCAGCCCCGCATGAAGGTGCAGCTCCTGCACTGATGAGGAAGGTACCGTTTGCGACACATGTCCAGTAGGAAGACATTGAGCCCCGTCTGACGCTCTTGCATGCGCTGCAGCACGTCCTGCACCCACAGACAGTGTTCCGAGGTATAAGAAGCAGGCGCGTCGATGGGCACCATGAAGCTGTTGCCGTAGTTTTCGTAACCGTGACCCGCAAAGTACAGCAACCCTGAAGTGCGACAGGAGCAGCTTACCATAAACCATAAACCATAAACGTCGGCACTTTACCGCAAAAAAAACCTCAAGGAAAAAAATGACTGAGCAACAAAGGCTGTTAGACATGCTGACAAGGGTCCAGAACACAACGGTAATTAGCAGGAACAGGCACACAAGCGCTAAACCCCAAAGGAGGCCGCTGTCCTCAGACTGTAGCCTGTAATTTGCAGCTGGCTGACAGACCTAATGAAGCCGCGTTTTGCAGGGGTGTCAGAATCGCACACGATTATCACCGCCTGCTCTGCCAGCTGGCTCCCAGTTAATATAAGCAAATGACATGGTGCTCATTCAAACTGAGATACGGCCTGCAGGACCCCATGCACCAGTGACTGACTGAGCCAAGAAGTGGAAAGTAAAAGTCCAGACCAAGATTTTGTTTCAACTAACCAGCCAAGTACTCTGTGAAAGTCACTCTTTATGCTCAACTGGTTTGTTGAAACAATATCTTGGTCTGCATTTGTACTTTCTGAACCTGAACTTTCCCTCTCTGAACCCCCATAAGATACCTCAATAAGCAAAGAACATTCACAAAACACCAGACTTAAGCTTCATAACCCACAATCTAACACGGTTGTAATTTAAAGTCAAACTGGCCATGGCATGGGTGCTTTCTGTGACATTGTGGGTCTATTAAACTGCAGAGCAGCCATGTGGGAGTCCCCAAAGCCAGCTGTCTTTAGCTATACAAACAGCCTTATTGGCACAGCTCCCAAACACAAGGAATTTCCCTCCAAAGTCCTTCGTTGAGGTGATCAGAGAAGACCAGAGGTGGCAATTTCAGGTCCAGAAAGTAAAAATCCAGACCAGGATTTTGTTTCAGTCAATCAGCTGAGCATGAAGAGTCACAGTCAAATAGTACTCAAGTGGTTGGTTGAAACAAAATCCTGGTCTGGATTTGAACTTTTTGGACCTGAAATTGCCACCTCTGGAGAAGACCAATCAATCGCTGAGACTTCTGAACAAGCTCATTTTCTATTTTAATCCCACAGAAACTCCCCCCAGACTGACCATACACGCCACGGTCCAGCAGCAGAAGGAACTCTGTCACAGCGCTGTGCATTTCCTGCCGGTTGAGGTCGAGCAGGGACACCACCTTGAAGTCCAGCTGCCGCAGCAGGTTGGTGAGCTCGTGCACGTCGGCCATGGGCGCCTTCAGCTGCCGGTGGTGCTGGTAGTTCATGTTCCCAATGAGCAGGGCCACCTTGTCTGTCGCTGAGTAGGAGAGACCAGGCTGAGAAGCGAGGAGATATTGTACAGCAATACTGCTACTTTACTGGAAGGTCTTTATGTACTACAAACTTTCAACTTCAATCAGTAAAATTTTGGCTCATTGACAGCTGTTTGCTTATACTATCTGCCTCACTCATGTCATTTTGGAGAAAGGCTTTAACGTAATTTGGTGTGATTTAAAAACGCCATATTTGCATTACAAACCACATTTTTTCCAAGTGTGTTATTATTCAATCCCTTTTAACAGAGAATGAAAATATACAATGAATGCACACGTCCCGTGAGAAACAGTACGAGCTATATTGTGTGAACAATAAGCATTAAGGACAGGACCAATTGCCAATGTAGTGTTTATTACTTTTCTGTATATACCTTTGCTAATTGTTATATGTTTTGTGTAATGTCTTCTAAAAGCACCACCAAGGCAGATTCCTTGTATAGAAACATACTTGGCTAATAAAAAGGATTCTGATTCTGAGGACAAGAATTTCACAGCGTGTTGAGAGATCGCATTGCATTTCTGGTGCTCACCATAGAAATGACGGCGCTGCCTCACTGGGCATGCAGACGAACCTGTTAAAAAAAAGCTAGTTAGTGAACACAGGTCTTTCACAAACATCATTCAGAATGCCAGACCCGTTGGGTGTGAAACATACCTTGGACATTCTCAGCCCAGCAAGATTCAGAGAATGAGCAGGGACCTAATAAACACAAACCAGGTTGTTTAAAGTCTAACATTATAGTATGAGATTTACTATTGCATGTATATATGTTTGCTTAGGGCAGTGTATACATAATAGTTACATGTTCAATACTACTAATGCTTTATTATGTATATTGTTATTTGTATTACAGATAAAATATAATGTGGAAGCAAGGAAGTGAATGTTTTACTCTCCTGTTGATTAAAAACAAAATGTTGGTTTACTTCATGTAAATACACTGCTCGGCCAAAAAAAATAGAATTACAATTTGAATTTAAATTAGCAAATACTTAAAAGCCAATGATTGGATCATTATTACAGCTCAGCAACATTATGGACCAATAAAGTGAAGTCAGCTGACTTCCTGAACCTATTGGATGACTAGGTTACACCTGCACCCATCGTCAACGGAGGCCAGGTTACACCTGCACCCATCGTCAACGGAGGCCAGGTTACACCGGCATCCATCGTCAATGGAGCTTTTATTTCCTAATGGCATGGGCATATTCCAGGATGATAATGCCAAGGCTCATCGGGCTCAAATTGTAAAAGAGTGGTTCAGGGTGCATGAGGAATCATTTTCACACATGAGTTGGCCACCACAGAGTCTTGACCTTAACCCCACTGAAGGTCTTTGGGATGTGCTGAAGAAGACTTTATGGTTCAACTCACTTATCATCAATACAAGATCGCGGTGAGAAATGAATACAAATCTGGATGAAAATAAATGTTGAGATGTTGCATAAGCTTGCGGAAACAATCCCATGATGGATGTGCGCCATAATCAAAGCTAAAGGCGGTCCAACAAAATATCAAAGTGCAACTGTAGTTTGGTCGGGCAGTATAGATTTCCAAGACATTTGTATCATATGTATAACAGACCACAGAAGTACTTGGATGTACTTCACACTTACCGACTAACACATGAACTTCATCACTCCAGACCTCCTGGTAGCGATTGTACACTCTGCAGCTATACTGCCCCCTATCTGCAGTGGTCACACATGGAATCTAAAAAAAACAATGTGTTAAAAAGAATATCTGAAAATAGTACAGTAAGTCCAGAAGCAACCTAAATTTACCAACAAAAGCTAACAAACGTAAAGCACTCTGAAAATGACCAAAAGGCCTAAACGTAGATAGGAACTAGTCCTAAAACAAATAAAGACAAGCTTGGTATAACTTCAACAAATTTTTATGCCCCTTATTAGGAACAGAAAGAAGCGTTACCTTGAGATGGGACTCCACAGCCAGAGGTAGAGGGTCCTTATTGTGGTACCACTGATACTCAGGAGCGGGATTTCCCTCAACTGTACATTCCAGATGCAGAGATTCCCCCTCAGATGTGGTCACGCTTTGGGGCTGCCTGATGATGCACAGATCTCTCACAGATGAGAAGTTGCGAATAATTCCTGAAAGACACCAAGGGATCCTTGCATGTTGTTCGAAATAACAAAGCTGTTCAGATACAGTCCAGGGAGCTCTGGAGACTTTTGGCCAGCGGGTCTAAAAAGGCACGGCCCTGTCAGGTCCTGATGTCCAGCAGTCAGATATTTAACTCCATTCCGTCCCAAGTCAGCCAAGGCAACCTGGTAGGTTCATAAAGAAGCTACTACTGAGTGAACCAAACCTGCATGTTAAGCAGTGATGTTTGAATTGACCCCTAGGGGTCAGAGGAAGAAAAGCAGTAAGAAGCATACCCATGCTGGTGCTGCGGGAGCCCGCCAAGCTGACGCGTGCCCACTGGGAGAAGACAAAGTGCTCCGCCTGGCTCACACGGCAGATGTAGTGCCCCTGCAGAGCTGCCGTAAACGGGCACAGCACCAGCTCAGGGCCACTGCCACCATGAACCTAAAAGCACAGAAAAAGCAAAACATGAAACCGCATGCAATTGCTTGTTAGCTATTATTTTTGGCAAACAAATCACAAAACACAACGAGTAAAACATCTACAATATGAGTGTTACTGTATTACCAGTGCTAACAGCAGTGATGAAAATAATGCTGACACCAACCAGCCACGAAGGTAGGTATTAAAATAACAGGTTTGAACCTCACTGCCTTCCCCCCCCAAAAAAAACTATTATTTGTTACCATTCAGGCACGTAATCAGGTAGTTCAATTATACAATTACGCAACTCCTCTCAAAAAAAAATTTCAGCCCCCCTGTCGGCAAAATCTACAGAGGGGCACTGTTCCCCCTCAAGTCATTGGGAAAATCTATCCCAATGGACCGGTAAGGTCATCAGACCCCCCCCTAAATTTTTTTTCTGACTACAGCCTGAAAGCATCACTTTGTTTGATGGTTTTCTTGCCAAACAGTCCACTCATTACATCACAGCTTTAATGGATGAACAACATACACTTGTTCACAACTTCTAGATGAGGGAAAGAGCCCTGCCAATGAGGTAAATAAGACACGTCATTACAGCCAACCTCCTCCTTTCCCTTAAACCACTGGTAGGTCAGGCCCATGGGCCCGGTCGCCTGGCACTTCAGAATCATGCTTCTGCCCTCCTGCACAAACTGAGATTCCGGCTGCACTGTAATCCGGATCCGCTCCATCACTTCAAAGGAAGAAGGAAAAGAATTACAATGTTTCAGGTACCATTTGTCCCTAGTTATCATATAAGTGCATTTGTTTTCAGTTCTGTTACAAAACTGACAACTAAAAGTCAATAGTTATTATTGACATACACATATAATCACTGGATTTCTCCAAATTAATGTAAACAAACATAAAGAAGTCAAGTGTTCTGAAAAGGAGAGAAAAATGGCAAAGAGAAAATGTTAGCAGAGGTAACTACAAAAAAAGCCTTCCTGTGTGGAGTTTGCATGTCCTCCCTGTGTTTAAGGTTTCCTCCAGCAGTCTGAAAACATGCAACTGAGCAAGCTGATATCTTTAACTTATTCACTGCAGATAAGTGTGTGTGCGCCCTTCAATGGACTGGCATCCCATACATGGGGATCCCTGCCTTGTGGTGCGTTTCCTGGGACAGCCTGCCATCTCATGCTTCACACACAGGGTGGCTGTAGCCAGGGCCAGCAATGAGGAGGGAAACCAGATCACTTGTCCCCAAGCCGTGGGTCGGGGGGGGGCAAACATTCACTAAATATTTGTGAAAAATGTATATAGCATTTGGGAATCACATAAAAGCTTGTTATTTTTCATCTTCCTAATAATCCTTGACATCGTGGGCCGAGAACACTTTTACAACACCCCCCCCATAATGCACAAAATGGTTTGGTCTGTCACACCAAAAGTGTCAAAAGCATATAATTTACAGCCCCTCCCCCTTCAGTCAACTGTCAAGACGGCAAGTCGTCAAAAGTCAGGGGCTGAAAAGAAGAGAAAAACTAAAAAGATAGCAGAGGTGACTGAAAAAGACAATGGTGGGTTATTAACATTAATGAACAGAGCGGATTATAATGTAAGTGGTGATTCTGTATAGGCCTGTGTCTGGGCTGTTTAAGGTCCCGCTATGTGTAAATAACGAATGTGTTATAAATTTTCCTATAGGCAACTTCAAAGCATTAAAGCTGGGAATGATAGCGTGCCTCTCATAGGAATGGATTTTGAATTTCAGTGGTGGTGTTTCCCTTTTAGGTAGCCTGTATTTTGATAAAACAGAACAGATTATTTCAGTGAGTGTGTGTGTGTGTGTGGGGGGGGGGGGGGTGCATTGATCACATTTGAGGACCAAATTGTCCCCAAAGTGTATTAAAACCTGAAATTTCCCTACTTTTGGGGACATCTTTTGAGGTCCCCATTTGGATAACCTCAGTTTTATAAAAATCTGTGAATGCAATCAAAAAAGTAAAAATGCCAAAAGTCTTGTATTTGTGTTGGTTACTTATAGTTAAGGTTAGGGCTGGATAGGGGCTATGGGTGTTGTGACTGGGATTAGGGTTTCTCCCATAGAAATGAATGGACGGTCCCCATTTAGATAGGTACACCAACATGTGTGTGTCTATGTGTATGTGTGTGTGTGTTATAGCTCATCAGCGGCCTGTGCAGAGTCAAGAAATGTGTGTGTCTGGGTGGGGTGGAGATCATATTGTCTTATTGACACAAGCCGGGCCTGGCCACAGCAGTGGTCGGTAGCCACCTGTAACACTGAGATACTGCACTGCACTGTGGTGCTCGATCTTCTTGAGGCAGTGCAGCAAGAAACCCAGGGAGCACGCATGGTCGGCCAGCATGACCAGCAGGGAGCGGCTGGGGCTGCCGGTGGAGCTGAGCACCTGGAGGGAGCAGCCTATCAGCTGCTTCTCACTGCAAGGCGGCCAGCAAATTACATCAAAACAAAACAGTTACTATACCAATATAATATACTACTATTATTATTATTATTATCATACCAATCAACCACAGCTTCACATACACAATAATTTTAAAATAATTGAAACGCACACAATTTATATGTTGCTGACGAAAACGCCAGTGATGTTTAAAATTTAAACCAAAGCAGTTAAGACTGAGTGGAGATGACTGGCTGGTCTCCCGTACCTGTAGCGGAACTGCGGTTTCTCCGTCAGCGCAGCGGCGAGCTGCCGCCAGCCGCACCTTGGGTTGTCCAGCATTGCCGCCAGCTTGCACAGCGCCTCCTCCCCCAGGGTTCCCAAGCCCAGGTTCCAGTCCCCCATCCCTGCCACTCACTACCACAACGGACCCAATGTCATCATTAAATGGGAAGCGACCGACGCTCGTCCGGCGCATGAAGCCGTTTGAAAAGCAGCAGTCTCACACGCACTGTAGCACATGACGGCTCCTCTAATGCACACAGAAAGAGGCTGTTTCACATCTACAACCAAAGATAAATCAGTTACTTCGGTGATTAATCAATTCATCGTAAAACATCCAAAAGTGCACATACGTGATACAATGAATCCACTTTAACAATGATCGCCCTTGCTACAAATTAATTTGACACTTTTTTTTTTACAAGGTGGAACTAAATCTGTTAAATAGTTAAACTATTTCCCCGCGACTGACATCAAACGCTTCAAGAATCAATAGTTTTAGTAGTTGAAGTGGCAACAAAAACATTTGTACTTCTCATTAATTTCTCACAGGGACATTGACACGATTGTCCTTCCCCTTCCATGTCACAGGCAACTGCTAGCTGAAAATATTAATAATCAGGAAACATTATGTGACATTTTACTTAAATAACTTGAGCAGTACTTCTGCCAAAGATTTGCAATCACCTTGGACTTATTTCTATCCCTCCCCGGTTCTGTAATAATCAATACAACGTATTTCCCCCAAAAAATCTACTTAAAACACCCATCAATTGACTTCTTCACACGAAAGCGTGTTTTCGACGACGGCAATCGCACACTAAGCAAAAGCATGCAAAGCTATTGAGAAGGCGAAAGACACTGCTGTAGAAACACAAACTTCTATTTCAATTAATGGCTAATTCTGGTTTCTAAGATTGTTCGTCAGGTACAATCACATCCCTTTTACATGTACTAACTTCAGTGTGATGCGAGTTAGTGGTTATGAAATAAGATAAAATAAGAAATCGGCATACCACTGCTCGGCAGACTGCTTCCGGAATATTTAGCAGCAGACGCCGCCGGCCGCCGCTTATTCAGGCATATCTACCGCCCATATCCACTGCGTCGCGTGCAAATGTTACACGCAAGTAAGCCCATAAATCTTTCCAAATCAAATCAGATAAGAGTTTGAAATAAAAATAGTTCCGGGCTCTCTAGAAACTTTGTAAGGCGGCTCACAAACGCGTTTGTCCTTCCGTTATATTTGATGTGAAATAGGTTTAACAATGATTGTAAGGGTTTGCTAATCCCATTGGGCGGTTTGTACTTTCATATTCCCTGGTCGTATTGCGTGAAGGAAACCAAGGAGGCCCGCGACTTTTCTTACTCTTCTGGTTTTGCAGGAGTGTTTACTTTCGTTTAAAAGTTAGCCGGTCTTCGTGCAAGTAAAAAAGTCAGTACATTAACGAAAAAAAAAATTATACGGTATTATGGTATTTGCAAAAACATTTGCAATTACTAAAAAACAACCGAACACTGTACTCAGTGATGTTCCATTAGCAATTATTTATAATAAAATGCACATTTAAAATGAGATTTTCAACAGTATACACTGAACAAATAGCATGGAAAAAGTTTTGATTCCTCTTTTTCATAGCAGAAAAATGGGATGCACATTATAGCACTGCTCACAAGCTCCGTCCTGCGTTCAGATACTTCGCTGGAAACAAAAGGAGCGCCATCGCCCTCAAACTGATCACTTTATTACAAATTCAAGTCTCAGGTCAAACTTCCAGAGTCATAACAGATGACGGCTGCAACTCTAGTCAGAGTAGTGAGAGAGTCCCAGTTCTCAATGTCTCCGTCCGCAGACGACCTCAGAATGCTGGTTTCCCCAAAACAGTCCGCTAAAACTTTTTGCCTTTTCGCAATTTGTTGTCTCGCCATATGTGCTCCTTCCTCACTCTCTTCAAGTAGCCATGGCTGTCTGGGTCGAGCTCAGAGAGCTTCTTCGGGGGACCCAGATTTAACTGGAACAGCCTAAGGGAGGCAACAAAGAAATCCTTTAGCATCATCCACTGACAGACCACTAACTTAATTCCCTTCTTTTTACATTATAGCGCCTGAGACTGCAGAGCCAATTTGCATTTCCCAGCATGCCCCAGGAGCCTTGTAAACAGCCGTCCTTGTTAAAGTAAATAGCAATGTAAATAATGTCTGTTGTGCTGTCACTGTGTGCACCGTAATGTCTTGTGTAGTGTTTAATGTTGAATATAGAGTGTGCGCCCACCGTGTGGTGCTGGGGCCGTCAGGATGCCCGGTGGGCTGAGTGTGAATGGTATGGAACTGTGTCAGAAAATTCAAGTCTGTTATAGGATAATTACATGCAGACACCGTTAAATTTCCCAAAGTAAAATGCTAGTGAGGATCAGTGAGCAGGTCAAACATTGTCCCTGGAGCAAATGCGGTTAAGGGCCCCGCTCAAGGGCCCAACAATGAAATCACTCTGCCGACCACAGGATTTGTACTGATGACCTTCTACGGAAAGCCGTTTCACCTATAATTAATTTCTAGAGGATACCACAAATTCAATTCTAACTATAGGTAGGATGCAAATACTTGATATCTGAAATTCAGTTGTGACTAGTTATGTGTATTTCTGATATCAGGAATTCTATGCAAAAGTTAAAATTCATATTACTGATGAGTCACACAGCGGTGCGCACTGGCACAGCGCAGCTCACCATGCTGGATACTCCTTGGGTGGCCTCAGTGGAGGATCCTGACCCTGCTTGAAGATGTTCACCCCGACCGCGTGACTGGTCAGATGCACGGGGTCCTTACAGACCTCAGGACCTTTTAGGGTTTCCTTCGTCATACCTTTCGATTTCCCCTTGGCAGCTGCAAATGATGCATGTATGCATTAATAACTGTGCATATGAAGCCTTTACAGTATTTAAACTAGGACTAGGCGATATGCCCAAAATGTCATATCACAATACATTTAATTAGAATCACAATCCACGATATAGATCACGATCATTCTTGTAGCATTATAATAAATCTTAAGGTACACAAAGTACTGGACATATAAAAAACTGACTTAAGTGTTTTTTATTATTATTTTGTAATACTAAAGCATTAAAGTTTCGAATACTAATTAACTTTTATCACGTGTGTATGAACGGTATCCTTGGAGATTACAGTAAGCTGGTTTCGGAAATTCAAACCATTCCACAAAATCGAAGAAGAACCTTCTTAAATCAAGTTTTTAGTTCAAGATCTGGTCACTCAGTTGAGATTAACGGAGACAGATATTAGCAAAGAAATTAGTTATGCAGACAGCGCTGAGATGTTTTGCGGGCTGAAATTACTTCGTTTCAGAAAACGACAAATGTGTCTGTATGGTGGGTTAAATAAATAATGAAGAGCACCCCCCAATATCATAGAAATGAGGAGACTGCCACAATCTGTACGCTGACAAACTTACAAGACCGCAGTTGCCAACCAGATATCATGGCTGACAGCATCACAATAACAGCTGAAGAAAAAACACTACATACCTAACAAATCTAACAGCTGTGTTGCAAACTTCACGCATATACAATTTGCTCAGTGCGTATACTAAAAATAAAAACATGCAGGGTGTATACGAAACCGATCAAAACCAAGGTCACACCTGGTCAGTAATTAAATAACGATGAGTCTCTGAAGCGACTGCAGATACTCTTGAAATTAATCAAGAAAAATAAAGCTTACCAGCTTTCTTTGTAGCATACCCACAAGTCTGTATTCTGAAATGAAACGTGTGTGCAACATATTCGGATTTTTGTACAATGAACCTAAATTTACTAACAACCCCAAACAAAGCAGACATCTCCACGCTCTCCTTACACAACGTGCGCTGTCCGAGTCGACGGGGTGACGTATTTCCGCCGACTTGAGCAGTTTTGTACATCAGCGACCCCCAGAGCCGACCCCTAGCTATTGCAGTGATTTGCCTTCCGATTGGGTTGCATGTTTCCAAATGTTCCACGACCTATGACAGACGTAAATCCGGCTCGTGACAATGACCGAATTATGTGTATCGCTGTCAGTGACTTTGATTAGACCTGGATTGCCTACCCAGTTCTTTGAGACAAATGTTTTTACCACAGTATAATTGCAAAACAACAAGAAAATTAAGCAAACCAGCATCATCAATTTTTAGATATTAAATGATCTCTTGAGGCACTGCAATCAGCACTTCTCCATCTGGTACCACTGTGACTATATCTATGTTGAGAAATATAATGTCATATAATGTCCTGCACTGGGCATCTCTTGTTAAATTTGCAATGGATGCTTTGTGATTATACCGTTCAGAAAGGTGTTCCTGTAAGGAAAAGTACTGAGGATGCCCCTGTGTTCTGGGATGACAATTTGAATATAGATACTATGGTGGATTATGAAAATGGTGGAACTCAATCTGACACCATAAGGTGATAAGCACGTGGCCAAGCTAGCATATCTAGCCAGGGAAGCGACTGAAGTCAGTATCCAGCCTTGTTTGATCACCTACCAGGAGATCACACTTAAAATGTTGCGGGAACACAAAGGATTCATGGAATGTTTTTAATCCACATTTTGATCAAAGTGCAAATTTTACCGATAACCTGGTATATAAAAACCTAGCCTACGTAGTTTTATTTTTTCCTCAATCAAACATTTTCCCACTGGCCCATTTTTCCGTGTACGGATAAGTTGACGATCCCTTGTCAGGCAAGCATAATGAATTGAAAAGAATTCAATTTCAAAGAAAAAATAGAAATTGTATGAGAATGTCAATCTAGTGAGTTGTATTTAAGATTTGTTTGGTGTAATATTGACCGTTAAATGATGGTAAAAACCGGAGTGGTGTATACAAGTATTATGAGTACATTATGAGTACATGTACTTAATAATTTAAAAAGTTCTGCACCCTCCGGTTTATACCACTGGTTTCCAACTAAGGGCCGCGGACCGCTGCGGGTAAAGTTGCCCGGTCTGTGTTAGCAACCCCTAGTTTATACAATAAAGTGCATTCCGAACAGTAGATGGCAGTGTGCGTTTTCGCGTTGGCCTTCATCAGGTACACAGGGGAGGAAGAAGAGTGATATCAGACAAAAATAATAATGGCGGACTACGAGAACGTGCAGAAGGGATCGCTGAAACTTAAAGGAACTGGCGATATTTCGTCGGGGAAAAAGTAATTACTATATACCGTAATATCTATATAGTGTAGATATGTAACTGTCAGCATGGTTTCTGTGGTGGACCTGGCACAGAAGTCGGCTATAGAAATTTAGACCGAATGTTTTGTGAAGGTAACTGACCGCGGTGTTTTTTCCTCTCTCTGTCATTTGGCATCACTGTAGGAAGAAAAAGAAAGACAAGGAGATGAAGCAGCGCTTGGAGCAGCAGATGATGACGCAGAAAGAAGAGCCAGAGACGAAGAAAGGGTACATTGATAAAAGAACTCCAGCCCAAATGGCGTTTGACAAAATGCAGGAAAAGAGGGTAAGGTCAATGGTTGTATTCACCGATCGGCATTTTTTGTGTCCAATAGTTAGGCATTTCAGAGAACCTGCCAGTTTGATTTGATTCTGGAATTGTATTGCAATACACATATATCGAGTTTTGCTGTAAGACTCCATTAAACTTAATGATAACCCAAATAAGGCAGTGTTATCCATCCTTGGTTTACAATTATTACTTTTGCTGATTGAAATGTATTCCTGAACATTCGTCGTAGTTTCCTTATTTGTCTTAGTTTCCTTATTTTTATATTTAAAACCACAACAATTTTATTGTCATCTGCTACAGCAAATGGAAAGGATTCTGAAAAAAGCATCAAAAACACACAAACGAAGAGTTGAGGTAAGAAATTCATGTTGGAGTAAAATTGATTCACTTACGCATGAACCTCACAAGTTATCAGTGGAAATGCAGAATAATTTTAATGTTTATGCATAAATGGTTCTGTATATAAAATGTATTATTTTTATTCAGGATTTTAATCGGCACCTGGATACCCTAACGGAGCATTATGATATTCCCAAAGTCAGCTGGACCAAATAAAAAGGAACATTATTGGAGTCTTTGGAATAAACTGATGGAAGCTTGTCATTTCTAATTAGTTGTCTTGCAACAAAACCACTTGGTTATGTAATTTTTGTTATTCTGTATTTTGTCCATTGTAAAATGATTTCAAGAATGTGTAACATTTTAATGCTTTGAGTGTAAAATAAACAGACTTGGGAAATATATTCTGACAATTTGATGTGCTTTTTACTTTAAAAGACACATACACTCACCTAAAGGATTATTAGGAACACCTGTTCAATTTCTCATTAATGCAATTGTCTAAGCAACCAATCACATGGCAGTTGCTTCAATGCATTTAGGGGTGTGGTCCTGGTCAAGACAATCTCCTGAACTC
>JAODKC010000036.1:1737955-1755731 GCA_026777985.1 Mormyrops attenuatus
GGTAGAGGCAGTCCTGCACAGAGCTAATCATATTTATAGTCCCATCTAGTGTGTGTGTTTGTGTGTGTGTGTGTGTGTGTGTGTGTGTGTGTGTGTGTGTGTGTGTGTGTGTGTGTGTGTGTGTAAGAGAGAGAGTGATTCCTGTTCTGAATTAGTTATTCGAAGTTAGCTGGGTGGATGGAATAATTGTCCTAGTAATATTTCAGATTTCGCCACAGCATTCCACAGGCCTTAGTCCTCATGAAGCCTCTGTCAGACATAGCCAATGAAATGTCAGATAAAACATTTTTACATAAGTACCAGCAGTGTTTTTTTCCCTTTAACTTCATTTTTAATCAGTTGTTGCCACATCTAAGAAAAATGCTTCTGTATCCTTGGTGTTTTCCTTCCTCTACAAGATAATCCAGGTGAGTAGAGCTCATGTGTTGATACTTTCTTGAAACTTTCTAGTTCAGAAAGTCTATAGGTAAATTTGCTTAAACAGTACAGTTATGTTTTATTAATTTTGCTAATAGTGTTAGAAAATACAGCATGGGGTTCAGTGCAGTTTAGAATACATACGTTGGTGCACATCAGTATATTCAGAACTAAAAAATGTATTCATGCTTGTTGAAATTTTATTTGCATAGAGTTTTTCTTTGGGTCTGTCCCCCTAGGGTTCAGTCACTTTCCTGTTTAGCATGATCCGGGACATGATCACCCTCTTTTCTCAAATTTCTTTCATTTATTTATTATTATTCATTTATTTTTCTGTTTACTGATGTACGTTTTAAGCTGCTCTCTGTTGCTTTTTAACCTGAGGATCGTATTTTAATCCAGCTTGTCATTTTGTATTTATTTGTTTATTACTGTCTTACTGCGATAGGACAACACAAGAAAAAACAAGGAACTCTAAACAGCAAAGTTTGTTAACTATAAAATCCATCTACAGGCGACAGCTGGAGGAAATGGCTATTGGGAGTTTTGTATTCATGTCAAACAAAAGCTATTTTAGTAAAGAAAAAGCAGTGATATAAAATCCAGACCCACAGGCATGATTCCTATAGCAATTCTATTTTTTTCTCCAGTTGATTTAAGTATAATGTTTTCTATTCTAATAAGACAGACAAGAAAGGCACACAAGACTAGGCAAGGAGCACGTGGCACACTGGGTTTATAGAGGGTTAAGGGGCGTGATGCAGACTTCGCCATCAGCAGTGTCCATGCGGACTGTGCATGCACTCCTGATTGAGAATCTTTCTACTTGCATTCATTGTGTCTCTACTGCACATATGCCATGAATCAGTAGACCATTACTAGGTGTATCCAGTAGGTGCAATCTGCTGGTCTGGTGGAATATCATTGCTGTATGCATGTGCCGACCGTGACTGTATGTACACGGACCAGTGAATGTAGGCATAAATCCGCGTGCCCGGCCGTGCGGAAAGCGTAACGGCACATGGATAAGTGCAGTATGAACTGATGGTCTGATGGATTGCCATGATATGCAGGTGTTCTCAGAGTACTTCAAGGAACTGGAGGAGGAGAGCATCAGGGATAACTTTGTCATCATCTACGAGCTGTTGGATGAGCTGATGGACTTCGGATACCCCCAGACCACAGACAGCAAGATACTGCAGGAGTGAGCTTCCACGAGACTCTAAGTTCAGACTCTTGCTAGCTTGTCCCAAATTGCCCACAAGTTGTCTTCAGACAGTTCCTCGGGTCGTTCCTTTAGATGTTTTGTTTGTATCTGTCTAGGTACATCACCCAGGAGGGGCATAAACTAGACACGGGGGCGCCACGCCCCCCTGCCACTGTCACCAACGCCGTGTCCTGGAGGTCAGAGGGCATCAAGTACAGGAAAAACGAGGTCTTCCTGGACGTCATCGAGTCTGTTAATCTTCTGGTAGGGGGCTTTTTGTTTTTTACCAGAATTTTCTGTCCCCTCCCCCTTCTTGCGCATTAGAAAGCAGAACAGCCCCCCACATGCCTTCTTAACGCCCTTGAGCCTTGATGGCCAACTGACTGCGCCTTCCTCCGCAGGTGAGCGCCAACGGGAATGTGCTGCGCAGCGAGATCGTGGGCTCAATTAAGATGCGTGTCTTCCTGTCGGGAATGCCTGAGCTGCGCCTAGGCCTGAACGACAAGGTCCTGTTCGAGAACACTGGCCGTGAGTTCATGTTCGCTTTCACCTTCTACTACTAGTGTGTTATTGTTGTCTCTTCCTATGTGTTTGTTTACTGGCAGGGTTGCTGCTAGATGATGAAATGGCTATCCTTAAATAAAAATTAAAAGCAAATATGAAAATGAGAGAAACAAGACTGCTTATGTTCTGCAGTCTTGAGTTTTCTTTCTTCTATAAGAAAATAAAATAACAGAAGTGTAGACTGTTGTGAAGGAGCCACATGGTTAAACAAGTCCTTCAGTCATTTACCCAAATGTAGCTTCTTACTTTATACTTTGTTTTTTGATAGTAAGGTAACATTTTAGGGCGCCTTTCCACCTCACCAGGTACCATACTGTTTGGTACGGTACTCTTGGTACTTTCTCTTTTCCATTGACTTCCGGTCAAGTACCAATACCTAAAGTTCCAAACCAGCTGGGGTACTTTTTTGGTACTTTGACAAAACAGACCCTGAACTATCCAGCAGTTGAAATCCCGTATCAGGCAAGAATGGGACATTTCACTTTCAGCAACTGGTCTCCTCAGTTCCCAAACATTTGCAGAGTGTTGTTCAAAGAAGAGGTGATGCAACACAGTGGTAAACATGCAGCTCTCCCTACTTTTTTGAAACATTGCTGGCATCAAATTGAAATTGAACGTATATTTGTCATGGAACAATAACATTTCTTATGTTGTCTTTGTTCTTTTTTTCAGTTAGATTAGTATTAATATGGGTTTATATAATTTGCAAATCAATACAATATAGTATTTTTGGTTTTGTGTTTTTTTTATTGACCTTCGTTTAATATGGGTAGTTTTTTAAGATCATCTGTCTGTCATCCTGTCTGGTTTGCTGATATCCACAGGAGGGAAGAGCAAGTCTGTGGAGCTGGAGGACGTCAAGTTCCACCAGTGCGTACGCCTTTCCCGCTTCGAGAACGACCGCACCATCTCCTTCATACCACCAGATGGCGAGTTTGAGCTCATGTCCTACCGCCTCAACACGCATGTATGTACCGTAATGATGGGGGAGGGGGGAGACGGTGACTTGTTAATGGCGTGTGCATGTGTAATGGGCATTTGTGTAGCAGGTGAAGCCCTTAATCTGGATCGAGTCGGTGATTGAGAAGCACTCGCACAGCCGCATCGAGTATATGATCAAGGTGAACATCTCTGTCATTTCCAGTCTAAGGGCACCTGCTGCTTTGGTAGCATGTGCTGCAGCACCACCCACAGACTGATAATCTTACAGTGAGAGACTTCCTGTCTATCTGACCATGTCCTGTACATGTAAAAACGCAAGGTGCCCTAAGCTGGGCGTGTCGATTTGCTTTCAACTTTGTTAATTTGATTTTTCACCCTGTGCAGACCTGTGAAGCACAAACTATCGTCTCTGCCCGTTCCATAGGCCAAGAGTCAGTTCAAGAGAAGGTCGACTGCCAACAATGTGGAGATCCATATCCCTGTCCCCACTGACGCAGACTCGCCCAAGTTCAAGACCACAGTGGGCAGTGTTAAGTGGATACCAGAGAACAGTGAGATAGTCTGGTCCATCAAGTCATTCCCGGTGAGCCTCAGCCCCGCTGCAAGAAATCAATACCCTGTGCTGTTTGTTGATGCTTTGAATATTGAGCATGACTGTCTAGAGAAACAGGATGTTTGTATCTGAAGTCACTTCATTTGTTCATCTCCAATATGTTTTTCCTGTGGCTCTCGTCAGTTGCAATTTCCAAAGCTCTGATGGTGGTCCTGTTCCTCAGGGTGGTAAGGAGTACCTGATGCGGGCACACTTTGGGCTGCCTAGTGTGGAAGCAGAGGACAAAGAAGGAAAGCCACCCATCAGTGTGAAGTTTGAAATCCCTTACTTCACCACCTCTGGGATTCAGGTAGGTCCTGTAGTACCCTACTCAGCCACTAGGGGTGTGTCTTCGCCGCTAAAAATCAATTCCGTAGAACCTCACTCTGCCATAAGATGGCGCTCTTGCTTCACCGATGACCAGAGATTTGTTCCATAGGGCGTTTTGTTAGATCTCTGGTCAACTCAAATAATCTCTGATGGCGAATTAAGGGAATTAAGATCACAGTTTGAAACATACACCACACACACACATGTAAATCAGGACCTCATTTTCTGGAAATTTAAATGTTTCTTGTATTTACCACCATAAAGCAATTCTGTTGTAGGACACAATCACTGAGAAAAGATTTAGGTGATAGATGCTGGATGGTTTTACTGAGCCGCTGTGATGCTATAGGTCTAGGCAGAGGTGCAGGGGGACCCGGTAATTTCTGTGGAGTCCTTTCGGAGCACTGCGGTGCGTTCTGACTTGGAAAGCTGAAGTGTTGCTTCCCCGGTTGCGGGAGGCTCCTGCTGTCTGCACTCTGGCCAGGTTCCCGGGAGGTGTAATCAGCCTCCCCATCTACTGCCAGTGATCCAGAGCTCTCAGAGGAAGAATGAAAGGAAAGTCTTTTCATTTACGCTGGACTGAGGTCTCCCTGCAGCATTGTTTCCCAATTTCCTGGTTTATAAAGAAGAAAATACACACCAGTGAGGAAATTTCAGGCTTCATCAAAATGTGCTCTTAACTTTGCCTCCCCCAGCAGTAAAATAAATAACAGAAAAGTGTTTGAGTGAGGAACTTTTAAAGAGCGAGTTGGTGTTTAATGGACGCTCCTCATCTGGCCTACTGTTGGAAGGCCGCTCAGATACCTGCCATCGCGAGGCTGTATTAGCCTCACATGCTAACATGGCGTTATTTTCATCCTCAGCCAACAATAAGATTGCATTTCTCTGCAGAGCATCTTCAATGCCTGATGTTGGTTTTATTTTTCTTCATTCGCCAGGGCAGGTTCTGTGCTCACGCTTCCTCTTTTCTTCGCAGTAAATCCGAAAAATGACTTGCACACTGGTTTCCACCTCTTTCCTCCTCGTTAATTATTTACGTGCTTTAGTGCAGAATAGCATCTCACGCTAGCGGCTCCAGTCCTCCCGATAGAGTGCTGTAGAATTGAGCGTGTAAATATGCGATGGCGCATTGACAGTGCAGTGTGTTGCCCAGCACTTTTTGCGTCTTCTCCGACGTTTGCAACTTCACAGTCCCACAGGAAGGCAGTGATGTGCCGTCGATTGGATGTGAGAAGACAGAGTACTTTTTCTTCTAAAATGATGTTCTTGTTATGTTAAATTTTTTGTTTTTCATCCTAAACTCGATTGACATCCATTGAATATTAGGCATCCCACACGGAACTGAGACCCAGAAAACCACATTAGATTCGAATTTCTCGGTAGATGAGGAAGTTTTCACATATACGGAACATTTTTTAATCAAATAGAGCTGGCCGCTGCTCTTCCTCCTCTCATTATGATGTAGTGTATATTCACATCTGCTGAGTTCATTGAAAGGTTAGTACTGCTTATTAACAACACATGTTCCAGCTAGAGTTTAGTTAAGCAGTTTATCACCTTTACCAAAACAGCGGCTCAGATGTTAGCCGGGCGCGAGCGTCAGCGAATGGCTGTTTCATCAGAATTAAACTTTCACCCACAGTGAGGTGTGGGGGGGTCACTAGGCATTAAAAAGAGAGACGCCGGGGCCCAGTTTGGTCAGAAAATATGTAGTGGTGAGTCTGACTTGGTGAGCTTGTGTTCTGGTTAATTCTGATCCCTTTGATGGTTCAGCAGCACAGATCAGGGTTTCAGTTAAGACTTTATAGCTGCCGCTCAGAAGCACTCGTGAGGAGAATCCGTATGCGGAGTCCAAACCATGCGCCGATGCACTGCACCACACGCATTCCTCGTGGCGTGTGGGGAGCTACATGCTGCAGTCAATGAGCTGCTGACGGTGCCAGCCTGCTGGCCAGTGCTACTGAAGTCTGTTTTCTCCCGTTGTCATAGCAACTTTCTGTGAAAGAGTATAAATGAGATCTTTCCAGGTAACACGAGCAAGCGGCCCCCCAGAGGCAGTGATTAAAATGACGTCTCTGCTGAAGTTTCGGTGCCGCCGCTTTACCTGTTTTGAGTAGATTCTCAAGTGGCTGAGCTCTCATTCCAAGAGGCAGAAATAGCAGTTTTTCACCTGTTATGGCGGCTACGCCAGTGGGCGATATCGAAACGCACGCTGTCAGCTTTGACCAGTTTACTGTGTGAGTACATGGTTTGGTTTCTGGTGTGCAGGCACTGTTCGAGGTGATAAATATTGAGGTACGTTTGGTATTATTTGATGCGGAAAATGACAACTAATTTCCAGGGACCTGGGGCTCCCACGAATCTCCGCTCTGTACAAAGAACCTTCAGCATGCTCCTGTAGGCTTTTCCGGTCTGTGTGTTTGTTGCTCTGCGTGTGACACGCGTGATCTCCTGGCCCCCTTATTAAGTTTGTTAATATTTCTAATGAAACCACTGATTATCAGAGTTGTGTGTGTACGCTTCTCTGCAAAGGACCAAACAGTGCAGATGCCTTCGTGGAAGGAAGAGGTTTCTCTTCACGGTGGATCATCTCCTGGATTCTGTTCCTGTATCTTTGAGCAAGCAGAGCAATTTTGTCCAGTGAGGCAGAGCGATCTGCCAGTGGCCGGGGCTCTGAGACGGTTTTAGCTTAAACGACAGAGGCGACGCATCCCGTACAAACTGCCCAGGTGATGAGGAGTGCGTTGAGAATGCACGCTGCGCAGTCGCTCACCTCTGCATTGTAGATCGTAGACGGCCGTGATCGGTGTGCCCAGGGCCCGGCCATGTGCTCGGCCTCGCAAAACCCAACAACTGACTTTCTTGGGAGTGGCCGTAGCAGTGTTGTGAAAGTGGCAACATGGTACCCTCGTGTGCTTCCTGCCGGGCTTTCAGCTGGACGACCCCGGACACGTCCACGGGGCCCCCGCCCCTCCTCTTACCCCATCTGCGCTTCCTCTGCATCTCCATTAGCCCAAAGCTCTGATGTATTGCCCCTAAACCCCCCCAGATAAAATATTTGGATGCTGAAATAAAAATGTCACGCATATTGCCAGTGATTCAGCAGCCCCGGTGCTGGTCCAGCTGAACCGCGGTGCACCAGAGTTGTTTACAGACTATCAAGTTTCAGTTTAGCTGTAACCATTTTCTCTGTTGCCAGCTGTATAATACAAACGCTGCCCTTGTTCTGTTTTTATTAGTTTTTTTATACGGTCTCTAAATACTTAGAAAAGCAGAAATTAGAGGTAACAGCATAATAACTGGCTGCAGCATATTTGTGTGTTTAATATGCTTGAAAGTGATTTTCTGGCAGGTTTGTTTAGCAAAATTAAACTCTTAAGGAACTTTGTCCTGTGATTCAGTGCAGAGGATAATCATAGTAAAACTGTTGCTTCGATAACAAAATTGAAAGTTGCAACGTCTTCATAGAGATTTCATTTTCTGTCAGTCTGTTAATATTTGATCTGTGTTTTAGTGAAATGTGAAATATCAAACAGAAGACCCTTATCTTTGATGAGGACGGATGGCAGTTGGCTTGCCTAGTAACCTCCTTGTTTAATAAACTTAATTGACACTAATTACAAAAATATAAAGTGCAGTTTATTGTAAATGACCATTAGCAGCAGTTTTCCCCCCCAGAATTATAAATTAGATTTGTTCTTCTTTTTTTCATTTAATTGCATTTTTTCAGCTTATGCAATGCATTGCCACGTGTAGAATAAGTTGTAATTTCTCAAAAAAATTATGCAATGTTTTCTTTCTTTGGCCCCTGCAAACTCGGTTGTAGTTTCACAAGGACAAGGGAAAAAAGCACACGTTTTCTAACTAGTGAAAGGTACCATTTCCCCAATTTCTATTAATACCTGCAGTTTCTTAACTACTACTTCTTCATATGTTTTTCTTTGCGGCACAAATTTCCCATGGTTTACTGGCACTGATTCTGAGTGATGCCCTGACGGCCTCAACCTCAGGGCCTGTGGAGTGAAATTAATGTTGGAGCAGACCCTGCCAATACAGCCCGTGCTGATGTGTGGGTGAAACAGAGGCACAGTGTCCTATACTGTCCATTGGACAAGCATGCAGCATTTGACACATGCTGTTATTAGTGGTGTAAGGTGACTTTGGTCAGAATCCACAGCAGTCTTGACCATATAAAGCGAGAGGGCCGGCTGACGTGGCCTTCCGACAGTAACACTCATGCATCACCTTTCAGGTGCGCTACCTGAAGATCATTGAGAAGAGCGGGTACCAGGCCCTGCCGTGGGTGCGGTACATCACCCAGAACGGAGGTAAGGAATCTGCTCAAACCCCCCCCGCTGCCCTTGTTAGCGTTTAATCGTCACTTTTTGTCGGTACTTGGCTAACGTACCATCCACAGCTACATAACTTAAGCTATTTGTCATGTGAAAATCTGATGATGGCCTCATCAGCTCCATCTCTGTTCTGCTATTTATTATTGCTGTAAAAGTCAGTTTATGCGATTTAATAACTTTGCATTAGACATTTAAGCTAAGATTTCTGTTCTTATTAAGTGCAGTCAGCTCCTTTGATATGGGTTTGTATCAATGATTAATCTGAGTAGTAAATTAGAACATCTATTCTGAATTGGATATAGTTTTAACGAATCTGATTTACTGAACAATTTCAGTTGCCGAGTTAGTTGAATGGACAGGCTTTTATTTTTGTTTATGCGGAATCCACTTGTTGAATTATTAATAATCAGTGTTTGTATTAATAATCCATCATTTAAAAAAGGGCCTTGTAGGAACTTGGCGTCATGATAAACATTTCGCATGACAGATTATGCTTGGTTCAAACGTTTTCGAAGCTTTCTCTGTCCCCCGTTCCACATGTGCATGTGAGATCTGTGAACTTTTTTTTTTTTTGGAACAAAAGTCACTAAACTGGCACATTCACAATCTGTCGATCTTTTTTGTTATGCCATTTGCACCCAGCACTAGCTGTTCGTATTGTGGAATGTTTGTAGTTTCCATTCAGGAAATGTGCCAACAGATCCTTTAAAGTTTGTCCTTTTACAGCGCGCTGTAATTTACGTCGTGTTCACATTCTTGAATACTGTTGTATTATTAAATGTGGCTGTCTTGCTAACCAGGAAATAACATGCCGGCCTCAGAGGTGTGTGTGGCACAGAACTGGCAATTCTAAGGGGGCCGTTAAGTGTCTAGCTGTGACACTCTGCATGCAGCCTCGGTGCTGAGCTGGAGCACTGTGCTCACGCCTCTCCGTGTTTCGCTTTTATTAGAATCCTCATATCACAATAAAACAGCTGTTTTCTCACAATGTTCTTTTCCAGTCTCCGCCCCTGTCACAGATGGGAATTGGCAGCTGTAAAATTCATGTTTCTTAGGCCGCATAGTGGCAGTAAAATGGGCCATTTTGTGCTGATACTGTAGGTGAAATGTGAAAGTCAAAAACTTTAATAAATTATTTGTGGGTGGTCTGCTAGGAGAAGTCAGGAGTAAGCGGCTGTCTCCCCTCGGTCCCGCTGAAGCCAGGGGCGGTTTGGGGCGGCAGGACGCGGGCCTGACTAGGTAGGGATGGTGGGTAAAATCCAAAACGCAGATTTAAGACATTAAGGCCTCCATGCCTGGCCTGTTAAACTGCTGTGGGACTTACCCTGCTGGATTGTATGTAAACGTGGGAGAGTTTGAGCAATGCACCCGTCTGAGAGCAACGCAAACTCCTTCTGCTGAACGCATTATCTTACACCCCCACCCCAGCACGTGATTTCTGAGCACTGTCTTGATCCAGTTATCTGTGCAGATGGCTAAGGGGAGCTCAGCCTGCCTCTGATTGGCAGGAAGGAAACGTCCAGACCGGATCGTTGTTCTTGGCTTCTTGGGGCCAGCTGTCCCACCCAAAACAAACGGCCTCCGCATGAATTATGCCTGTGAATGCAAAAATGCAAGCCTTGTCCACGAGGCCAATGTATTAATCGCATACAATATCGACAAAAGGAAAGAATTAATCTTGGGAGGTCGCTTCTTGAAAGGAAGTTTTGTTTTGTATTCTGGCCGGAGAGGTTCCATCTCTGGGTCAAAGAACTGCTTCTCTTTTCTTTCTCCATGCTTCTTTTTTGTTTTTTTTTCCCCTCCCTCCCTCCCCTCACTGCCCAGCCGTTTCTGCTCACGCTTTACGTGTCAACACAAGGCAGTCGTAGTGACACTAGTGACAGCTTTTCGTTTTTTCTGCTAGCTGGGAAAACCAGCACTTTGTAGGACGACTGACTGGCTGAGAAACTACAGCAGAACCGCTGCCCATCAAAGCTTTGTGCCATTTGATTGCAGCCGATGGCTTTTTTTAATCCTGTGTTTGACTGCAGTCTTTTCTTCAGCTAGCCTGTAATTAGAGTTGTGTGTCTAATGAGCTGAAAAACGAGATCACGTGCAAATATTTCACATTTGTATCAAATGTTTTTTGCAACAAAAAGGATAAAATGAAAGTGCGTGGAATGCACTGGACCAGACTGCTGGCCTACATTGGCAGTGCAGAAAGACCCTGCCCTTGAGAGACTGAGCTGGGATCAGTGGATGACTCAGTGGCAGCCCTGAGGGATGGACCAGCTACGCCTTGGCTCCGAACCGTTTGTGTCAGTTAGCTCTCATGTCAGTGTTATTACGAGCGTGTCGAGCAGCTCAGGAATGCGCAAGGGGGAGGGGGGCAGGAATATTTTCAATCTGCCCCTAATTAAATCAGTGTTTTACAGAGCTCTCCAGAGGCTTAGAACACTTTCGGCTAAACTTTCGGTTTAACTTGACGTCCACAGCCTTTCAAAAACTTTTTGTCAGATGTCTGGGGTGAAACCGGTGGAGTTTATCACATCGTAGCGCAGTCTGCATTTCACAGCACCATAATACACAGCTTGTAATATGCAGATATGCCTCCAGCTGAACGTATCTGTCAGTGGGTGTGCGAAATATTTTTTGATATTTTTTTTCCCCCTCACATTCTACTTCCAGTAATCTCTGAAACCATGTGAATGATATGGAAATTCCTGTTTGCTCAGCTTCATTGGGTCATGTGTTGACAGTACATGGTACACCTTAAAGACCCTGGTGTTTCATTTATATATATAATCTGAAAGGGCTTGTTTCTCCATGAATTTACTGTCATTGTCGTGACCCCCCCTGAAGGCGTCTAGGCTTCCTGCTAGTCCCATGCCGTGTCTGGTGGTGGTCTGGTGACAGTCTGCCGCATGTGACACTGCATGACTCCTATGGCGTATTTTGAGTCCCCTGTGTGGTACAAGGTCTGAATCTTGATGTATGTTTGTGTGTCTCATTGGCGTTGTATGTCTGGCGTAGCCATGTAGCCGACCTGACACTAACCTCCCCAGAAAAGTAACTTCGCGACAGGCACATTGTGATTAATCTGCTTGTTAGCGTCACACTTCCTCATATGCTCCCTTCCAACTGGGGGGGATTTTAGTGTCAGAAAAGTTGTTTATTTCATTGCTAGCCTGCTGTCCAAGGTTGTCGCCATTCATGCTGGGGCTGCACGGTATTGGAAAATATCAGATATCATGATGTGATTTTTTTTATTACCATAAATATAGAGATTTTTGTAAAGCAAGAAACGAGTTCAAAATAAGTAAATTGCTCACAATCTCATCCACAGGCGATTTTAAACGGCTAGGATGAAAATGATTAGGGTTTGTCTTGCAGCGTGTATGAAGATCTTCTGCAAAAGCAGTAGTGATAAACTTAAAACTGATTTTTAAGCGTGTACGAGTTAATCCCGAAAAGGAACAATCATTAAGATTGCAAAGCTTGCCAAGTCTTGTTTCCAGTAACAGAGTGGAAATGTTTTGGCAAGACTCACCACGCACAGTCACATAGTGTTTTAGTGATGCAATTCCAAAGTGACAGACACACCAGCGCACAAGTATTAATGCTCACAATGGCGTAAGCCATTTGCGTCGGCTACGGCATCAGCTCTGCACTGGAGTCGTTCTCTCAGTGCTAAATGCTAAGCACCACCTGTAAACCATGTAATGTATTTTCCATATTTTGTGTGGTTATTTAAAATCCACCCTAAATTGCACTGTCAGACTGTAGCCCCCCCCAAAATCTTTTCGTTGGCGAAGACTATAGGGAGGACAGGAGAAAGAAACTGTATATTTAGGTGTTTTGTAATAACACATACGTAGCCTGAAATTTTTTTATTTTATTTTATTTTTTTACTGTAGTGTGATAATCAGACTCCAGTGCTATCCTACATCCCATAAATTTAAGCAGTATCTGCAAGATGCATGCTAATTAAAATACCTTCACTGTAAATAGCTAATTATACATAATTGTGTATAATGACTAGTGTGTTGATTGTGCTGCACATTTGTTATGGAAGATGCCCTGTTTTGTCTGACGGCAGGCTAAAACGGTGTGCGACTGGTTTGTCGCATGCAAAGAGATTTGATGCATTTTGTGCGATGCACAGTGTTTCGGCCAGGATGCTTAAGGGGAAGGAAGGTAGAGAGGGACGCAGGGCTGATTTCATTTATGCTCTGGCTGAAGCATTTATCAGCGCAAATATTTGTCTTGATAAAAAATGGATCACCCTGAATGTGCTGTTATTTCCCCTCGTTTTTTCATTAAGTATGGGACAAACAGCAACGATTCCAGCATCGTCTTAATTGTCCGAAAGCTGCTGACATTTAGATGGGGAAATGTTTTTTAAAAAAAAACAACAACATAATCAGCATGTCTGGTGATGGGTCCGTTTTGACTGAAAGCTACACGTACAGATGTGAGATTTTTGCATGACTTGCTTTAAGCAAAGGAGTGACTCATTCTGTGGACACACACTGTTTTTTTTTTTCTTGGGCAAAGTGAACAAGGAATGTTCAAGTTTGCGCAGATTAACATCAATTAAAGAAAAAAACTGGCATTGATCACATTTAATTGCACAATTTGGAGCACCGAACCTTTTCTTTCTTTGTCTTTCTTTTAATCTTTATTCAAGCACCTCATCCTAGCAGGTTCTTCAGGTAAATAATGTTCATAAAGGCAAGCAACAGCTGCTTGAAGACAAACAAGTTCTTTGCTCTAGCCAAATTAAATTTGAACAATTTGAAAATAACACAAGGTGTAAATTTTATTTTTTGTGGCGTGGATGTGTAATGGTATGTAATTGGATGTGGTAAATGTGCATTGAAATACCAGGCAGCTCATTTCTGAGTAGTTCTTATGAGATGCTGTCAAGTCGAGGCTGGCTCCTGGTCACTGTGTAGAAGGTCTTCCTCCATAACGTTCTTCATAGCATCTTCATGCTTCCCTGTGCTGATTGATATTTCTTAATACGACTCCTTAAATCAGAATACTTTGGTAAAGGACATTCGGGTAAACGGTTAAATCTGTTCAGTGTATTCTGAAAAAATGTTCAGTTTGAGGTATGCACACTATTTTCTTACTGCCCCAGAGGTCCCCTAGCAACCGCACAAACTTTGTCCAGTATGGACTCCATTCTAATTACTCTAATGTGGATGTGATTTAAAAGCCAATGAGAACCAGACTCCTTTTGGCCTCCGCTGGGAACGAGTTTCGTCAGTTTGTCAAAGTATTCTATACTGTTCCGTTTCCATGACAAACTTCTCTTTAATGATTTTTTTCCCCCCAGTATGGAGGCTGTCCAGCCAGTAACCGTAAGCTTTGGAGGGACCACATTAAACAGATGTTACCACTTGTTTAGTCAAGTTTTAAAGCATTTCTATTGCCATGAGTGTGACGCACTAAACAAGCCCATACACTTTTAATGTAAGTTTCTTCTTTGTCTATCACGTTTACCTCAGAGTAAACTTTTTTAAGACCCAAATGTGTAGAACGGATGTGAATTACATTAGGGCATTAAAAAAATGTTTTATTGCAACCTGTATTTACAAGGATCGCGTCAAAAGATGGTCAAATGCAGCCGCATGAACTCATGTGCTGTTTTGGGGAAAGTCGAGGGAAATGTTAAGTAAACCTGCAGTGGATCTGCAGCTGTAGGAAATATCTCTGCTGTGTGTTTGTTCTTTGTTTCCTCTGATAGGTGAAATGGAGGGGGGGTGGAGGCGTGTAGGAGCCCAGTGGAGTAGGGAGATGTGTGTGTGTGTGTGTGTGTGTGTGTTATATACACACACACACACACACACACATAAAAGCAGGGGGTATGCCAAAAAGGGGACATGGCCAACGTGGCGTACGATGGTCTGGGCAGCCTCGCAGAAACGGTGAACATTGTGCTTCTGGCCAAAGGCCAAATAAACAGAGGAAATATTAGTTTTACGCCGCTATGCAAAATAACTTTACATGATTTAGTGCACTCAATGAATGCAATATATACTATGTATGTGTAAAATATATGCACAGGCCATTTTGATGCCATGTATTAATGTGTTAAATTCAGCAACAATAATGCATACTTTTGGTCTTGTGGTTCACTGACTTGCTGACCCTGTAGATAAACTAAGAAGTGTCTTTGTTTTACAGCCAATGGTATGTTATTTGTCATTGTGGTAACCGTTTCTTGCTACCGAACTGGCCCAGTAATGCAGCACATAACGTTGCGTTTGAGGCTATGCGTGCTCAGGCCCTGTGCTCTACGTAACGGATTGGGAAAGACTCGGCGTGTGATGACATGGGCAGCACGGTAGAGTGGTCGCCTGGCTCACTGTTAGTCACCGCCATGAGGGCCCAGAGGCTCTGTGATGCCATCTTTCCATCTGGCGTCTTGTTTACTTCTCTCTTCACCTTGATTGGTACATAGCGTTGGTAATTATTCAGTGATCTTTATGGGCTTGGCCCGACTTTTGTGAAAGCTTCACATATCCTGACGTCTAGCTGATGTCAACGTTGGCTATCAGGAAAACTGGCACTTCTTAAACACAGATTATTTCATAGTATCTCAGACGGTTGATGGGTGTGTGTGATTATCCATGATCGAAAACTTGCTCAATAAATGCCAGGTGTCAGTCAATAAATATTCCAATACTTACTATACTTCCTTGATTATACATCCTTCCAGAATAAGTTTTTCCTGTTCTAATTTATTTAAATTACTTTAACTATAGATACCTTCATAATGCATTACAATGCATTCAGAAAGTATTATATTATGCATTATGAATGCTGTATGAAGCTATTATTCATAATGCACTATAGATATCTTCATAATGCATTATATGGTCAGTATAAGCCATCATAATGTATAAAAAGTGTATAAAACTAAAATATATATAAAAACTAAATTGATATCTTTAAAATAAATACTAATAAAACCACAATGAAAATACAACTAAATAGGATTTGACAAAAATGTAAAATAATGTAAATACAAAATTAAAATATCGAAACTATAGTAACACTGGTATAGATGTCTGTACTTTGCTGGCTACAAAAATGTATCATTTTCATGGTCCATGTTCAGTAGCTGTTGAAGCTGGAAAGTGCCGTTAGCTAAGGTCACATTTTTAAGGAATCACAAATAAGCCAGTACCAATTATAATACTAGTATACTGTACCTCCTGATCTTTTGTTATGCTGGGACATTTTAATTGTGTTTTTATATATTCTTTTGTGAATGGTTAATTAAATATGCTAATTTCCATTCTGTTTTACAGATTACCAACTCAGAACACAATAAGAGGAGCAAGAAGATTAGGCCGATGATGGACGTTTGGGATGTACATATTTAAGAAAAATGTTTGTGTGTCATGACCCTAAAGAAAAAAATTGATGCGATTAATTCCATTCATGTTTAGCACTCTTTGAACCAGTAAGCTACACTGTACCTCAAATTCTGCTCTCTCACCAACAATACCAGGTGTACCTTAGTTCCAGTAGTATTTTCAGACTTAAACTGTGATGCAGGGAGCCGCTGTGTTTAAGGACAGTCAGAAGGGCAAAGGAAATCAATGTACAATTTAAAATAATTTAAGTCATTATATAACTTGTGAAGGAGACTTGCAGTTTTCCAGGACATACTGTTTAAACAGGTCAATTTCAATGGCTCATTTTTTTTTAGTGTTTTTGTTTGACCAAGTACAATGCAGTTATGGTGTGTTCATGTGCGTCCAAGTCATTTAAACGGCCAAATTATTTTGGCAATCCAGTGTCAGTTATCTTTGTGAACATCTGTTTTATTTCAGGTTTGCAGAACCATCTGGGTCTTTTTTTGAAATGCTTTGTTTTTCATTCTGATAGCTTTCTGTCGCAAAAGATGACACTGATATTCATTGCAGTATTATTGCTGAGGGTGTCAGAATAGAAGGCTGACCCACACTCCTGTCATCCAACCAGAGTTCGACGTTTTATTCCTATTAACTTGCAGATGTGGAAAAACTTGCTATAACATTCAAGTAATTAAATGAAGCAAGTGTCTGGCTTGTGAAGCTCTGCTTGGAAGAGTGACAGGGAATCTGCTCTTATGAAATATCTCTTGTCTAGGTCAAAAAGTCTGTAATTAAATTTGAGAAGTAAATTAAGTTGTAGTGCACGTTTGACCATGACTGAAGTCATAGTCTGCGTCATTGTGCCAGGAGGTGTTAGTCGTACGTTTACCTCTCCGTCATTTTTGTGCATTTTGGTAAACCAGTATGCTTTTTTGTCCTCTTTATCATTTATGGAGCTGGGGTGTGTCTCGTGTACTGTAATACGTTGAAAATCCATTTCAAGAGAATGGAATCAGATGTTAGTGTTACGATCCACTTACATCTCCTGACAGGCTGCCAAACCAGCAATTTTTTTTTGGGTTGTAAAAGTACAAACCAGAATGTTTGTTTACATTTCTGTAAGGCACCTCTGTCTCTGACCAAATTGCACCACTGAAATGCCATCCCGAATTTATCATCCAGACTTTATAATTTTTTTCAGAAATGTTAATGCCAAATAAAGAAAAGGACTTGTCACTTTAAAATGTCAATTGCCTGACAGTCCCTTCCACACCGGCTTCCCTCCTGGATATTTGATCGCTCTTTAAGTGGTTATGATGCGTGATTGATGAGTGGCGATGGTTGGTATATCATATGAACGTCATGTTCAGACTGGCGCGGGAATGAAACTAACTGCTAAAACTGGTTGTCTGGTTGTTTGAGCGTTGCGTAATCCTGAAGTGATCGAACAATCCTGCAGTTGTTCCAACAGTGTTTCTTTTAAAATCTTTCAAAAGACTGCGGCCCAAGTTTCACCTGTATGTGGCCTGTATCGTACACTGCAGTTGTTAAATTTATGTCATTGTTGAAGTAATTTTTAGTGAATAATTTGTAGGAAGAAAAAAATGGAAACAATGCTTTCAGGAGCAAAAGTGTCACTTTCTGCCATGTAACTTCTTTGATCACTGTAAGAATCATTAACGACCAAGCATGCATTTGGTATGTAAACATTTCATTAAAGTAGTTTTCTGATAAACCTTAAATGTCTCTCCTGGTTTGGTATTTGCAAAATCAAGTTATCTTCATGATGTCCTCCTAGCTGATTTGTGTAATACATTTACCGATCGGCCATTACATTATATAGCATTCTGCTCATGCTACCAAAACAGCGCTGACCCGTCGAGGCATGGACTCCACAAGACCTCTGAAGGTGTCCTGTGGTATTTGGCACCAAGGCGTTGGCAGCAGACCCGTTAAGTCCTGTAAGTTGTGAGGTGGGGCCTCCATAGATCGGACTTGATTATCCATTGATTATCCA
>JAODKC010000036.1:1755883-1776110 GCA_026777985.1 Mormyrops attenuatus
TGTTTAGGTAGGTGGTATGTAGCAGAGTTACACCCAAATGAATGCCAGGACCCAAGGTGTCCCAGCAGAACATTGCCTCTGCCGGCTTGCCTTCTTCCCATAGTGCATCCTGGTCCCATCTCTTCCCCTCTTCCTCCTGACACACACACACCCAATCATCCACATGATGTAACAGGAAACGTGACTCCTCAGACCAGGCCACCTTCTTCCATTGCTGTGGTCCAGTTCTGACATGTGCCCATTGTAGGCACTTTTGGCAGTGGATGGGGCAGCATGGGCACTCTGACTGGTCTGACTGGTCTGACTGGTCTTACTGGTCTGAGGCAAAGCTGCACTGTGTGTTCTGACACCCAGCATTAATTTTTCCAGCATTTTCTGCTACAGTAGCTCTCCTGTGGGATCAGATCAGACAGGCTAGCCTTCGCTCCCTACGCACATCAGTGAGCCTTTGGTGCCCATGACCTTGTCACTAGGTCACCGGTTGACCTTCCTTGGATCACTTTTGTTTGGTACTGAGCACTGCGTACCAGGAACACACCCCACAAGACCTGCCGTTTTGGAGATGCTCTGACCCAGTCGTCTAGCCATCGCACTTTGACCCATGTCAAAGTCTCTCAGATCCTTACACTTGTCTATTTTTCTTGCTTTCAACACATTAACTTCAAGAACTCTGTTCACTTGCCTCTGTTGGCCCCCTTGACAGGAGCCATTGCAACAAGATTATCAATGTTACTCACTTCACCTGTCAGTGGTTTTAATGTTTAATGTTATCAGTAGAGATGGGTCACAGTGTAAAGATTTGGACACATACATTCGGCTTTAACAATTACTATAGTCTTATATATCATGTTATACAGATGCTCCTTGTTATTTGATGCTTTGCCTTATAATACTCCAACTTTACAATCGTGACAATGCTACACGTTTAGTAGTCATCAAACTTTGAGTATTGATTGGTTCCTGGGCTCGCCATATGTCGTACTATTCTTTCTACTGGGACGATGGTAGCATTCAGGGGCAGGTCAGACCTGTTAACATCTGCAGTTCCTTGTAAGTGTTCCGTTTCACTTGATTTCATGTTTCTCTGTGATGTGGTGCAGCTTTGAAAGGTTAGTATCCTTGAACGTTCATAGCTGTTTGTAAACAAACTGCCAGTACACGTCTCACCCGTAGTCTGTGCTTTGGGCGTGTTTACGATGCTATACCTGTGACTGGAAGGTTGCCTACTCCAATCCCAGGATCACCAGAATGATTTTACTGTTGGGCACCTGAGCAAGGCCCTCAATCCCAGTTGTTCCGGGGACTAGCCGACTTTTCAATTGCGTTAAATAAAAGCACGTGCTAAATGAGCGTTATAAGTATAGTTTGCTAGCTTGAATCTTTATAGATGTTTTTAATATGTGTGTTTTATTCTCTTCAATATTTTTTGTGAAAGATAAGGGCCAATTAATGATACACCGTATAATGGGGGGGTTGTCTGAAGTCAGGTGCTGCTTTGCATGTCTAATTCAGATAATCGTACCAAGATCAGCGTGGGTTCAACAGTCTGTTGGCCTACATTTCTGATTGTAAAAGAATACCAATGCGTCTTTCTATCAGCTGGCTGATAAGGGTGTGATAATTACTCAGATAAAGACAGTGCTCTTTTAAGATCAGCCTGGTGTGCTTTGCAGTGACATGGAAACCGCCACGCATAGAAGAAGCCCATGCAGACACGCGTGAACGGGCTTTACCCCCGTAAAAACCGGCATCTCTTTGAGGAGCTAAAAAGAAGACATTACCTAACCAGGGACAACTGGTAGGGCAGGAAGCTGGGAAGTGCCGGTTTGTTCCTGATTTGACAGAAACCGTGTGCAGCCTCGCTAACGACGGTGTCCTGAATGAGGGGAAGGCTCTCTGCGGTCAGCGCTGCCTCTCAGCCCTTGACAGCTATTTTAGAACTTGCAGGTCTTGTTCTGAGCACAGTGAGTCCCCCCCCCCCCCAAGATATTGAAGTGTATTCATTGCCGGTATGGGGAATGTCATTCAGGAAGTGATTCAAATGGGGGGAACAGGCCTGATGCTTGAACGCCACCGCTTGCAAAGGGGATGACGTAACAAAGACTCACCATTGTCCGGCATTCCCAGACACCTGTCCCTGATTAGCCAATGCCTTTTTTCTGCTGCCGTGTCATTTTTTTGCATTCCTCTGCATTTCCTTCAATGGATTTCACTTCCTTCATGCTGCTGTATGGTTTGATCAGTTTAACCTGCTTTTGTTTCACAGTAAACAAACGTGTCCCAAAATAGCCATCTTGTTCAGTAACCTCCACATTAAATAGGCTGATTGCAAGCACATTTTTTTTTTTACACACATAGGAAGTCAATTTTTGCTCTGTTAAATCATTGAAGATTCCACCCACAAAATGGTATACGGGTGAAGTAATCATACATAACTACAGAAAGATCTTCAGGCAAGAAACGCTGTGCTTCTGAATAGCTGGCCATATCCGCCTTCTGATACGATCAATACTCACACCATAGCTGTTTTTCCAAGGAAGTATTTTGTCTTCATCTGACACCTAACTGGGTACGGTAACTGGGTTTTACAATTGTACAGGTGTACACGACACACGCATGCAATCATGGAGGGGGGTCACAAAAATTTCATCTGCTTTACAATCCAGCGGTACTTAGGGTAATTGTACCTTGTTTGCTTTCATCACGGCCATTGTCTGTCACTTTTGTGTTTGTTTCCCCGGGCGACAAGGCTAATCCTCTATTACTTCTCCCCTTTGGTTGATGAAAGTTATTTTTAAATGTGGGCAATTTAAAGTCACGCCATTGTAGTTCTTTTGAGAACCCAGTCGTGATTGTAAGCTGAGTGCTTTTCTCCTCAGGAAAACTGTATTAGTGCTGATGGCTCAGCCCCGGCATGTCCTGGCATGTGTTGTTGACATTTGTATGATGTTCGGCAAAAAGACATAAATTCCAATATTTGATGGCTGACAGGCTTTGAAATAATACAAACGGGATCATTAGCATTTCTCCGTATATGATGTCAGAAGTTCACCCAACTTGCATTTGCTTTTTTCACACGTCTTGTTTTAAATCTTGAAATGGCACTTCAGTGATTACAACAATGTTCACGTTAGAATGCTAACTGGCAATGAGACAAATTGAAGATGAGTCTGAAAATGTCTTTAAATGAGACCACACATTATCTGCAAATTCGCAAGGACTTCATTTAAACTGAGTTTAAATACCTCCCTTAGAAACAGTGATATGCTGATATGGAATGTGGTATTCAGTGAGATCCATGTTTTTGTAAGGAGTATATCACAAGACTTTCACTTGATTTTATCACAATTTGTAATTCACACATCACACACACACATACATATAAATATATATGAACTCAATATTATACATTTTTATTTGTGACTGTAATCAAAGAACTAAGAATGCCAAATGCCAAACATCTTGTATTTTGCTTGGTTACTTATGGTAAAGGTTAAGGCTCGGTGGGGGTTAAAGTTGTTATTGTTGCCATTAGGCTTTAGAAATGAATGGACGGCCCCCACAAAGATATAAAAAATGTGTGTGTGTGTGCGTGTATGTGTGTGTTGTGTGTGTATGTGTGTGTGTGTGTGTGTATGTGTGTGTTCCTGTATGTTTATACACACACCATGTGGACGGTGGGAGGGATATATATTTCGTTCTCACATGACCCCAATGGAACTGATAGGAATGAAGTATCACTTTACTTAGGTATGACTTTTTTTGCCATGACATACAGTCGAAACTATTATGGTCTCAGTAATTAGAAAGAACGGTAAAGCCGACTGTTATGTGGCCGCAGGCTTTGTGACTGAAATAGCAATGCACTCACTGCCACAAAGGCTACGAGTTTCAAAAAGAAAAAAATGCTCGTGTTTTGCAATATGTCCACATGCGAAATCTGTCATCCATTATAACAGAATACAAGCAAAAGCAGAATTAATTGCCTGCTAAATATTATTTATTATCATGGACCTAAAGTGTGCGGCTCCAAGCTGGATTGTTTGGGCAGTCTTAGGTACACAGCCCACATGTTTCTGTGTTAAACACGGGGATTACAGTTGCTGGAGTGCAAGTAAGACCGAAGTTCGGTTCTGTCATTATCTTATCTCAGAGGTTCTCCTTAGCTGGGTTCGGTGCTTCTCGCTGGAGGTGCTGAGCCACTAATGATAACATGAACGCTGTCAGAAGCAGCTCGACGGGCAGCTGCTGCAGGTTTAGTGAGGGGGGGGGTCACAGGTGCACGGCTCCCCAGCTGTGGCGTGTGTTTGTCGCTTAATCCCACGACTTGGTGAATGTAAAGCGCGCGACGGTCGGGCTTCAGCCAAGCACAGAGGACGTTCACCACGGTCGCATGCCCTGTCGTGATCGCACACTCGCGCAGATGGTAACTTCTGCTAGCTACCTGGCTGCGGGCCAGGACCGGCACACACTCCCTGCAATTTGTTTAACTGCTCTGATACTCTGAAGTGCACCATGTGGCTCCAAATCACTTTCTGGCCATCAAGGGGATCCCACTGGAAAAACAACAGCCACTTGATGGAGTCCAGATAAATTCCTTGCATCTATGAAGCCTGCAGTTTCTGACACTAGCTGTATAAATTGATGCAGGCTTGAACGATTACAGTTCCAGAGCTTTCCAGCGGGACACTCCTTTGCTAAGCATGATTGGTGTATCTGGATCCTTTTTATTTACTCCCACTTCGGCTGCCAGTCACAGAACTCAGAAAGACAGATGCTGAGAAAGGCTACTTTCCTAGATTATGCCATTTATTAATGCAATAAAAGACAAGCCCATGCTATTTCATTGTTAAGTAATTCCATGCAAGATCTCTTCCAGTACATACTCTCCATGTTTATTTGCTTACGCAAAGCTTTTATCCAAATCGGCTTACAACATCTCCTGATTTGTTCAGCTGGGTTTCTTACTGAAGTCATTCAGGTTAAGTACCTTGTTTCTCGCATACAAGCTCCTCCAGAGACCTGGCCTGCTAATACCTCATCTTTAACCGCTAGATTGTTTACTGCCCTGTAAATCATTCGTCATGTAACGGAAATGGAGTGGGATGGGGTTTCGCTTATGGTAACATTCTTTGTGGAGCTGTCTGAATTCCATAGTTAAAAAACAATTAAATGCAAATTGTTTTGTCTATCGGTGCTAGACAGCGTTTTTTGTTTGTTTGCTGGCTTCTTTTGCAAAGCTCTGCCGTGTTTTTCACCAGGGGTTAATCTAAACTTTCGCTGGCGGCCCACGGCCACGACGGGACGGGACAGGAGAGCTCTCAGATGGTCAGTCAGCCAGCTGAGCCACAATCACCGGAGGATCTGCTTCTTATATGGAGATATCTCATATCTGGAGTATTGGGAAACTTCACGGATTCACCTTCAAATTAGAGGCGCATCATGGAGATTTTGGTACTGGGGTGTCATCGAGTGTCACCGAGGTCCCAAATACTTCACACTGGCCTGTTATCAGCCCCGCACTTTGTTTTTCTTTATTTGCTTTTCTGCAGTGGAAAATCGTGCTTTCCTGGCTTAATGTTTTACCTTTAGTCATGTTTCTGTTAAACTTGCTCAACAGCAATTGTTCATATCCACACTAAGAATCTTTCTTTCTGAATTCCAGCAGGTTCATTCGTGGTGGTGGTGGTGGTGGTGGTGGTGGTGGTGGTGGGGGGGGGTTATATTGCAGGTTGCCAATCATTCATGCCAGTCATGTTTCTTCAATCAACCCTGATGCAGAAAGGATATCATGCCATCAAATCATGCACTGCAAGCCAATATCTTGAAAATATGCTTTCATTCGTTTACAAGTTTCTCTGATCCTTCCTACCATGATGTGCAGATAGTGACATTTGACCTAACCGGGGCACTTTGACTGTGGTCTCCGGTGACAGTGGTGTCCTTCTAAAATGTCAAGTGCAGCAGGACCAAAACCACAAAGCTGGTATCTGTTTTAGTGAACTTGGGTGTGGCCGGTATACTTTCTACATCAACATCCTTAATAAATGCACACGCATGGAAACTGTACTAAACGAGAGATGCAAAACAGGAACTGGGTGCCCATCTCCAAATTAAACATGAGAAATGATTTAAAATCAAAATTAATAGCAATGACCAATAACTGTAACTGTGTGCTAACATTAGTGTCATGCACAAAATCACTGATCATCCTCAAAGCAGGTTCAGCCACAGTGCCACCCCCACAACAGTTTTGCAATATGAACCTTATTCTGGCTGAGAGTCTTCAGGACAGTTGATAGTTTCAGTTGCATTTCGGGGTGCAGTATAAGCTAACCTGTCGTATGAGGTGTGGTATGCATCACCTAATAATTACTGTATAATAATTCCTACTCCCTGAAACCAGTTTGATTAATCCTACTTAATTTGATTTCTTGTTTGTCCTGTTTTTTTCTGTCACAGGCATAAATGAACCACATCAATGAAATAATTGTCTTATTATGACTAACACACCAGTTAAAAGGCTTTTTTTGAGACATTACAGATAATGCTAAATATTTTGAAATAGCCTAATCAATGAAAACTACCATACACAACTAGATTAAACTGCATCAAAACAGGTTAATAGAGCTCTCTGCTGATTACTGATAAACCAGTAAGTGGTTACAGAAGGTTTGAAAAGACAACCCGGCACTTGGTTTTGAAAAGTTGCAGTACCCCAGTGGAGAAGATAGAGGGCGATGTCTCCCGCATCCAATATCAAATCTTCATTCAGTGCACAATTTCATCTTTCCTAGAGCCCAGCAATTCCACAACATCGTTACTCCAAGGAATGCATTATGCTCTTTATCTTGTTTGTGTTTGTGTCTGTATGACACAACCACGTTGTCTGTGACAGCAGTCAATGGACACACAGTTTTTTGCCCAATGGGAGCCAGCAAAACATTAAAATGATTTTAATACTTAAGGATTCTATGTATTAACATTCTAAGGTTCTGAAATTTGCACTGAGCACTAATACACACTTTAAACTAAAACTCTCCGTGTTATATTGAAATACCACATCTTACGTGTGACCTTTGCTAATGTTTGCTTTCCATTGTTCTCGAATTTAGATTCCATCTCACTTCTTCTGTCACTTGAGTTTGGAACTAGACAATAGCCCCTTTTACTTGTTTAACCATTAAAAATCGATCTCTCTCTTGCTGTCATATGCCCAGCAGGACTTTTGATTCCTGAACTAATCAATCACCCCAGTGCAAACGTGCTCGCAGTCCAGAAGCACCTCTGCGCGGTTAACGAGGAAACAATTCCAGAGTCGTCAATACCAGGTTCAATGTCTAAGGGCATTTCTAATCTTCCTGCACCTCGGGTGACACTGTGCGCCAGCAGGTTCAATATTCACAGCATGCACCTAAAATGCAGCCCTCTTAAAATGTTCATGCTTTCGGGGAACAGTGTTCATTTTTGTTTAAAATGAAGTCCGTGGAATAGCAAGACGGCCAAAGCGTGCAGCGCCGGAGTCCGGAGTCGCTGACCGAGCTCATATTCCCGTGGCCGGATCGCGCAGAGTGTTTGTTAGAAGGAGGCGGCAACGGAGTCTGGCTGCTGCATGTGTTGTGGTGTGTTAGTGCACAAACCACATGGTTTTACTGGCCTGTTTACTCACAGGCCTGTGATTGAACCCACTGCTCGGTGAGGCGGGCAGGTAAACACCAGGCTGCACAGACTACAGCTCTTCATTTTCAAAACCAGATATAGCAAAGTGTGGCAAGTTTTGCTGTATTTACAGTTTTTTTTTCTGTGCAACAATAAAACTATGCTGTGCACAGATGTCTAAGATACTGATGTTGTGAAACATTTATTGCGCTTGCACAAGTTCATCTGCGCTCTGCCTGTTAGAGAGCTCCATGCACATTTGGCAGCCCTGAGGTTGTCACCTGTTTGGCATTTTGGAAAAGATAAGCAGTCCCTCCTTCACTGAATTTAAATGAATATATTATTGTTGTAAGTGGTATTTCATCTTGAGGGAATGATTCTTTTGTATAACCCTTTTTCCACTATTCCAGTATTGTGTTTCATTAATATTAGTTCATAACTGTCACACGCTTCTCCTACAAGGTGAGATGGGTCCAGCCAACCTCTCTGGGCACGGGGGATGACTGTAGCGAAAAGCAAACTTTATTATTACTTACTCAAAGCCTGTGTGAACTTGAGGAAACCTTTAACAAGGTAGATTTGCATTATACAGTTCTGGAAAAAATGAAGAGACCACAGCTAAATTTTCAGTTTCATTCATTTCTCAGTGTATGGTTATGTGCCTGTATAATATAATATATATATAATATAATATATATAATATAATATTAAACCTGGTTCTTCCCTGTTTCTTATTAATGAAGAGCTTCTTCCTTGCTTTATGGGACTTCAGTCCTGCTTCTATGAGCCTGATACGAACTGTCCTAGCAGTGCACTTCACACCCGCGCTTAATGTTTCCCATTCTTTCTGAAGGTCACTTAAGGTCATCCTCCGATTCATGAGGCACTGCCGGATAAGTTAACGGTCGTCTCTGGCATTAGAATGTTGCTTCTACCCTCTTCCTGGCTGGTTTTTGGTCATTCCCAGTGTCCCCTGCTTCACCTTGTTCTTCTGTACTGCTGAATTTTAGATCCTGGGAGCGGCCTGCCGCGTAGCCTTCCGCCAGCAGAGCCGGGAGTAAACCAAGATTTAAAAAAAATATACAGTGGTCTCCATTTTTTCCAGAGCCGCGTCATGCTTTAAGATATGTTCGCTACATTTATTTGTCATTTTTAGTTTTTTGCAGTCTTTTCATGAGCTCCTTTCAAAATTCAAGAAGGTGCACAGCTTCACAGGCAAAGAGAGATAAACTTCAACCACATATTTATACATTTTTATTTATGTCCTTTAATGCTTTTGTGTTTAACTGCTTGTATTCTGACTTCAAATACTTATGAATGTGGGTTATAAGTGAAATATTCACAAGTTTTTCCATCCTGGATGAATCGTCATAGTGACGCATTCCGGCTGAGGGGAATCCTGCGTCAAACGGCGCAGGAGATGAGAGGAGCCGCAGGTGTGTCTGCAGTGACGTCAGGGTAGCGTGGGTCTCACTGCATTCTTCTGTTGCAGCACCCGTCGCTTAACTTTCTCTTGCACAGATCAAATTCCCTTTGGCTCGCGACTCAAACAGCGACTGCACATAACTGAAGCCGAATCGCAAAAAAGCAGCGTCTGTTGGCTTCCTTGAGCCCAACAGGCCAATAGTCAAGGCTGGGACAAAGAGAAGCTGAGTAATTCACAACAAAACTATAGTCTACCGCTATAGACTATAGACAAAAATAGTTCAGAAGTAGCTTCACCTTTGGTTGTCGTGACAAGCATTCTACTGCAGGTCACACATTTGACTCCGCCAAGTTAATAAAAATTGCAAATCAGTTGTTTTTGTTGTGCTGAGTTTTCAGAGAATGCAATGTCATTTTGTTCACCCAAATAGCACAAATTAATTTTTAAGCCACTAGTAATAATTTTGGTTATTAATTGTGGCTATGTTATCAGAATTCTGTTTCAGAGTTAGCATTTTAAGTCTCAAGACCGGACGTTTTGGTAACAGAACGTCATACCATGCCATATAACATTACACATTTAATGTACCTACACACACAAAAAAAACTCGCAGGTACACCACACGGAAGCCTGTGTTTGTTTCCATGCTTCGGCCCAGTGCCTGGCAACAGGTGTTCTTTGAGGAAAGCCCTTGCGTGTCAGCACCAACTTAAGTATGTACCCAGTACGTTACGTCAGACGCTGGCTCTTTCTTTCGCGGGGGGGGGGGGCTGAGGACATCGCCGACTCTGGGAATCCTTTCATTCACTATTGTGAAGGATAAATAGCCGGTGACTCATTCTAAAGGGACAGTAAGGGGGGGTGACAGTGTTTTTTTTTTGCATGTTTCAAGAGGGGGAAAAATTGCTACTAACAAAAGCAGTGGATCTCCTTCCAAAACTCAGGGGCAAGTCAAGACAGTGCAGGGGCAAGAGGAAAGCGAAGATGGCAGACAAAGGGTGTGAGCTGATGTTTTTAAGGTCTGGTATCCTTTGAATGACAAAGGTTGGAGTGGTTTGTGGAGGCGCCTCTCTGGCACATGTTGGTTAGCAGAAGGTTGTTGGTGGAAGGACCTGCTATCTTAGCTTACTTGATGAGTACACACCTCTCAATCGCTGTAGCCAAGCATGCACCGTGTCTGGGGTGGCCTTAGCGAAGGACCTAAACAAAGCAGAAAGTATCCTCAGTCGACCAAGAAGGAACCAGGAATGTATGGACTGCGCAGAGGAGCTAGGGGGCACAGGAAATAGCAGGGAGATGCAACGGGCACATGGGGCAAAATAAAAAACTGAATGGGACAGGCAATTCCATCTGAATTAATATGTAGTGGCTTTACAGAAGAAAGGAGAAGGCATGAGCTTGGCGGAGCTCCAGACATTTACAGAACTGCAGCGAGAACAGTAACTCATACAGCCTCAGTCTCCGTGTCATCGGATCAGTAAGATGATAGATAGATAGATAGATAGATAGATAGATAGATAGATAGATAGATGGATGGATGGATGCAATATAAGTGAGGGGGCAGTACTGCCGCTGGGTCATTGTGTACAAAGAGACCCCCAGCATTTTATACCTCCCCTGATTCACACAGATGTTTACATTAATGAGCACAGTTTGACAATAGAATATATTGTTCACGATTCCTAAAATAATAACAACAACAACAACACAGGATAATAGCATGAGATTTCTTAAGGGACTTTTTGTGAATCTTTTTCCAAAACACCTACCTTTACAGCGTAAATAATGCTGGTTAGATGGGTGCTGTTACACTCGTATTATGGAAAACCAACTGGCTGGTGTGAGAGTGTGTAGAAACTTCAGACAGTGCCCTGGCTTGTCTGTTACCATGGAAATAGGCAATATCATTGAGTCATTTGTACTGTGGTAACACTGAGTCTTTAGGGTTTTGAATTATTTCTGGTATATTTTTCTCCATAATCCTGAATGGGCTCAGACATAATGTACCTGCAACAGACAGCACCATGGCATAGTTAATAACACGTTAATGACACAGGATGCTTTATTTTCTCTGCTTGAATTAAGGAAGATTACCAGGATTGTATTATGTACACAGATACATAGATTTAAAACACTAAAAAATTCTTATTAAGATGGCCTTCTAGAACATCTCACTAGAACATCTCATTAGCTACCACAGTTTGCAAACACTTGCCATAGAAAACCTGAGGGAACTTAAAATATTGCGATTTATCAGTGTCAGATAGTAGTGATGATTAATAATCGTCCTTTAGCAGTCATAACATTGACATTTTTTTCACATTCCTGTCCTGTATTGGGTGCCCTGAAAGAACAAATGAAGGCGGAGCTGATGGTGGATAAAGGGTGTACCTGTCTCATTAAGGCTGCTGCCTTTCACAGCAAAGCGTTACGCAAATGAAGAAACGTGATTATATCTTAGCGTCTCTCAGAGATAAAGAAAGAAATAGACTACCGTGGCTGGCCATCTTTTGTATAGAATATCAGATTTTCCATGAGTGCTCAAGCTCTTGCTGACCCTGAACAGGGATATTTAAAGATTGCTGAGCCCTTGCTTTGCCACTTGTCGGTTTTGCACACATTGAACTTTCTGAACTATTGCAATTAAGATTTGGGGCCAATATTTTTTGGCCCCAGATCTGACAAAGACTCAATGGACACAAACTTTACTAGGGAAAAGGTAGAGCATGCATACATCATACTCCCAGTATCACAAATGAAGTCAAACAAGCAATATAAGAAGCTTCTTTCGATTTTTATGTGATTTGTACAATATTTGACAAGGCATAAGTCTACAATTAAGTGATGGAGGACCTTATGCAGAGTCACAGCAGGCTGGAGACAAATACCCTTATAGTGTGGGCCAGCCTCAGTAATATATTGTCTGATTTTGTTCAAATGCACCCTTATTAGGTCATTAAATTGTCAACTGTACCCTCTCTGGGTATTCTGCTGATGCGGCAGCCTGGTGACTGTCCACTGACTGTGACACTAAATGTCTTTTGGAAATGGATGGATACACGGATAGTTACTTCCTTGATTCTTTTCGGGTAATAGTGTTTTTTAAAGTTCTTATAGCTAATTATTGTAGCTTTTCCCCTAGTCTTCAGACCCAGATATTAATTATATGTTAGGTGAAGTTTTTTCAGTCGGCCATTTTTCCTGTTAACTTCATAAATGAATCAATTACACTTTTTTCAGAGAATATTTGCAATTTTTTATCAAACAATAAAGCAAATCGCAGTTAAGACTTTAGACATGGATGGTGTTTCTGGATGCAAATACTATGTTAATAATGCAATATTATTTTAATAGCATTATTATGTGGTACCAATTATTTGGATTTAATTATGCCTATTTAGTTTGATTATTCACTGTTTGTTATGGGTGATGAATGTAGTGAAATGTGTTGCTTTTGTTTTTACAATAATGTTTAATCACTTAATGGGGATGCAGTATTTTGATTGGTTCTGCTTTTCAAGCTGTTGAGAGTCTGAGGCTCTGCATGTGATATTTTAGCAAATGCGCATGGCAACAGGGAAACTCAAAAGCAAGCAGATGAATTCTTTCATAAACCAGTTTTGTGAATTACTGATCATGTTAAAACCCTCTGTGGCTTGAAGATTGCAAACATCAGTGCCTAGAGTCTGAACGCAAACCGTTCCTCTAAATAGGTTTGTCTATTTCTGTTGAGCCTAGGGTTTTGTGAATTGCTTTACATGTGTTTGGGATCAGGGCTGAGACCTTCCAGCCCTCTTTGTCTAGAGCTGATCTTTCGAGGTTGTGCGTTCATTCCATCGTCGTGACCGGGGCTTATTTATACCTGTGCAGAGGTAAGGAGATTTCATCCTGGGTCCTACTCAGACAATCTTGATGGTTTGGGGTTTATTTAAAAACACTTTGTTCTTCACTATCACTGTTCTCTGGCTCACTCCTTACCTCGGTCAAACAGGACCAATGGGAGGTTGTGCGTTTGGTCATAATGTAGTGACACTGTCATTAAACCACTCTGTCAGCAAATCATTGCTTTAATGCTGTCATGCAGGAGCATTGCAGCAATAAAGACCTGTTGACCAGCTGATTAGCATGGAAGGACGACATGGACTCAGTAACGCAGCAGAGCCAAGCCACATTAACGCCGTTGAGTGAGCTCATTCCACTCGGCCCTGCCAGGGAGCTCAGGCGCGTCTCACGGCTCTCCCCCGATTTCGGGAGTCCCCGTCTCCATCTGTTTACTCCATGATCCGGGCCTCCCCGGCTGAGGCAAAGCTGCTCGCTGACTCCTTGCATAACTCCCCCCCTCACCCCCCCGACACCCGTTCCATTGAGACCACTCTCCATTATGGCCGTGAAGTGGTTTTGTGCTGTAGCTGCTTTATGGAGAGTAAAAATAAACCCTGGTCACACATGTGCTACTCATTTGAAGGGGCGGGGGGGGGGGGTCACTAGGGGCTTTCATTGTGACCCGTTTGCCTTGAGTTGTTATGATTAGGCACCAACCAGCATGCAATTTACAGATTATTTCCTTTAAATAAGAGGGTACACTTTACACAGTATAGACACAGGGGAAAAATAAAGAGAGTCTTGGTGAGAAGCGGCTAAAAATAGAAAATACACACCGCGAAATAATATCCACAAATAGCACACGCAAAAATATGCTATTCTCAACCAAGGCTATCAACGATCTAAAGGAGGAGCTTATTCAAACACTGCAAAAAAGAGAGAATGTCACTGTCTATTTGAAGTAAGCTTGTCATTTTCCTGGCATAGCGTATTAGCTCGTTTACTGTAAAAGGCTTCTTGTCAATTAACAGAAGTTTCTGTGTACACAACCTGGTCACCGTGCACACACACCTTTCTAGAATCAGATTTGAAATGGTGTAATGACTTCGTGTTGTGAGAGATTTGGATGACGATGGCGTCTCTCGTCAGCGTGTGACGTAGCTGTTTCCTGGACTTCCCCGTAGCCCGTATGCATGTCGGCTTTCTCGAAACTCAAAGAAAAGCAACAGATTTGACAAGAGACTTAAAGCTGTTCTTCAAGGTGTAAAGGATCTATACAACTACCAGGACTGCACGAAATTAGTAACAATGGCAGAAGCGGCAGTTATGAGATGGAGAAGCATATACTTATACCTGAGAATGGAACAGCACAGTCACGCCACATGAATAAAGAGTAGCATTTACCTTTGCTGCTTTCATTTATTTTAAATGGCGATGGACTGGCATCCTGTCAAGGAGGTTCCCTTCCCCCTTCCTGTCCCCTGGCCTTCCAAGCATAGGCAGCAGGCTCGACATGCCCCTGTACTGGGTAAGCGCTTAAGGATCGATGGGTGGATGGAATTATGGAGGGATAGATTTACAACAACACAAAAGAGGAGTTAAATCCTTTGATTGATGCACTTAATCCAGTTCAGGTCAGGCCACATCAAGTTCATGTTTTTTTGTTTTAATTACTTACCTTCATTTCTTTGACTTTCTGACTTGAATTTTCAGATCCCATGAAAATTCTCCTGTATACTAATGGTTTCTTATGCAGTATAACCAGCAAAGTGCAGGAACCAGGTTGGGGAAAAAAATAATTTTCTTTTGTTTTCTTTGACAGGAGCCACAAAATCCTCCCACAGGCAGAGTAATATACCTAAAATGATCTGTTTAAATGGTAAGAATGTGCTTGAGAAGCCCGCATTGTGGGTGGGGAGTCTTAAGCTTTGGTGAAATCTTTCCTGTTTTGGTGGGTGTTGAAGACTAGAGTGGGCCCTGTTTGTCAGACAGATGGAACATAACTAACGTGTGAGGTATTCACCAAAACATACAAGAGAGACCAGGAAGGACGAGCCTGATATGGTGAATCAGCCATGAAGCATTAGCAAGCAGGACTGTGAACTACAGTAAGCGCGTCTGAGAAGGTGCTTGATGCTGGGTGTCCTGTGTGGACCTCACAGAAGCAGCAAGGGGACTGGAGGTGTGACGGCTTTTTTAAGCACGACATTAGATGGCTCCATTTTGGTCAAATAATGACAGTTGATTGTCTCAGGACTGCTCGTAAGACATACCAGACAAAGAGACGCTTTGTGGACATATACAGATTTATGTATCTTTCAACAGAAGGTTTGAAGTGTATGATGAAAAGTGAAAGAGTGAAACTAAACTGAAACTACGGTAGCAGACTCAGAGACTCAGAGACTCGGAGAAGTCCATGAGATGCCTGTCAGTTTAAACATCATTAGTCTGGTAGTGAAAAAATGAATAAAAATTCCAGCGTATGTCTCCTGGCTGCCCCCATCACCTGAAAGTGCTGTTTTTTCGCCCCTCCTGCGGGCCATCAGCAAGCCCAGACTTGTAAGAGCATGAATATTGCTTGGCTGATGTTTAGTTACATTGTTATTAACGCCTAACCATGAATAGCATCGAAAAGTAGGCTATATATCGAATCGTTTTACTAGAACAAAAGGACAGTTTCATGAAATTGGATGAAAGATCAAACAAAGTAATAAAATAATTGATTTAAAATGAATTAATGTGTTTGGGCGTGTTGTATAATCTGGGTTATTTAGTGATTTAGCATATTTAATTTATCATTGCCATATGTGAGTCATTTCTAAATAATGACACTCAGTATTAAGCATCAATCAATATCTGTAGATATGGACGTTGTGCAGAAAGGTAAATACAGTTGCTGTATTACATACAGTCTGCAGCTGGAAGGCTCAAAAAATAGACTTACAAAGAAATGGTAACATAAAGTCTTCAAACTTATAACACAAATTGCCACGTAGTTCATCAATATTTAACTTGGTAGTACAGAGTCAATATTGTTGCATGATTAACAAAAGATTAATTACTTAACATATGACTCCATAAAAGTCCAAAAATACAAGCAAGATGGCTACAAGATGATCTTGCTAAACTTCAGAAGCACGACTTACACCTATTTATGCAACAGTGTATGGTAGTCTGGGTAATAGGCTTGTAGAACATTGAATTTTACAATGATATTATATTTTAGATATCAAATGCATAAGTGTTCAATAAAACTACAGAAGCTGGTTTTCAGGCAGCGTCTGAAGCAGTTGTGATAGACAGATAATTAGAATGCAAAAGGTAATTTTGGACGTGGACTGATGAATATGAATTATGACTTGTTTGTATGCCTCACGGGGGAATCATAATTACTTGTTTTCTTAAGAGCTGACAGCTTTGGGTAGATTACCCACAATGCCCATTCCTTTGAAAGTTGCCTATAATTGGCCGGCACACGAGGACACTTGTCTGGTTCCTCTGCATTGCTTCGAAATGCAACATCACCAAGAACCTTACCGGGGGTGTCATGGCATCCCAAAGACAGGAGAGCAAGACAGGTCATGTTGCCTCAGGCTGCTGCCGTTTTGCTCAGTAGGTCTCAGATTTGTGGCTGGGAATTTTTTTCCTGCTCCAATTTTCAGTAACTTAGACCAGTGTATCCCAGTCCGGTTACTGGGGAGCTGCACACAGTCCATATGTTTTGCTCCTACTGGCAGGGAGCAAAAAACATGGACTGTCTTCAGGTCCCCTAGGACCGGATTGGAAAACACTGGCTTAGTCCTCCTGTAGTCTGTCAGGCAGTTGCCAGGCTCACTGTGTCAGTGTACTTACATTTGCACGTTTCTGAAGGTCACTGTTGTCATTATAGAAGGAAGTGCATTTTTTTGTTGCTGCTATAGAATTGTGCATAGAACAGAATCAATAAAATCAACAAAAACAGCACTATTGTTCTTGGCTACAGACTGATCGTTTTACATATTTATTGGGCCACTTCACAATCACGATCTTTACACAATCACAATCATTACACAATCACAATCATTACACAATCACAAGAGAAGAGCCCAATAGAAAGAAGGGTAATAATGATTTTAACAGACTGATTCTGTGTTTGGGACACTTTACACACTTAGAAGCATAATTTCTCAAGATTTTTGATATGGCGTATTTAATTAAAAAATATTAGATTTTAGAATGTTACCTTTTTATGAGATGCTTTTGCGCAAAGGTACGTGTGTCTGAGACAGCAGAGTCAGACAGCCTTGAGAGTGACTAGGGATCAGCACCTTGCTCAAGAGCCCAGTGGTGACATCACTCAGCTGAGCATGGGATACGAACCAGCAGGCTTCCACTGACAGACACGGCATCCTAGCCCATGGAACGACGCAGGACCCTGCTTAGTGTGGCCTGCTTTAAAATGGGGGCACAACATGGTGCAACGTGACATTGAAGGCTGAGGCTAAGGGTGTGAAGTATTATCAAAAACTATATTGTCACTGTGGAACTTTCTCAGCTGAAGTTTTGAGTCTTTTCTTTCCTTTGTTATTATCTTCATATGTTTCAACTCCCCCCCCCAACCCCCGGAAATACCTCACATGGAACATTCCAGAGTCATGCCAAAAGAAACACCAGGCCATGGAATCTTCAGCTTCAGCCTGCTGTTCTCTCCATGGTCAGAGCTTATGAGAGCAGTTAGGTGCCTTCCCCACGTCAGAAGCACGCTACCGTGATTATCCTTGGCGATCCGCGCGGCCGATGTCACCTCACCGGTGTCACGGCATCGAATTCCAGCGCTGCTATCTTGGCACACTTCAGTGAAACTGCGGTGTCACCTGTTATGCCGATCCACAGAGCTCCGCCACCGCTGCCGTAATTGGCAGAGAAAAGGCCGCAGGCCCCACGCTAACTCAGCCTCTCAGATATTCGCCAGATGCTGCTCCTGGACCAGCCAAACCAGATCCACTTTTAAGTTGAGGCTTGTGGTTGGCATGTTTTGCTTGCACTGCCTCCACTAAACCGAGGCTATTAAGCAACCCGTAATATATATATATGTGTATATGCATATGTGTCTATAAAAGGCCATTTTTAATATGGATTACTAATATTATCTGCAAATTGTCCCAACAACTTGTGGTGCAGTCGTTAAATGAGTTTTACAATGAGGATCTTGGGCTGCAGTGAGGTAGCCTCTCTTTTTACTCCTGGATCACTGAGCTGGTCAGGCTCGCAGCTGCTTCACCGTAAAACGAGGTGAGTGTCGTGACTTTCATGTGGACAAAACCAATCCTGTCTTGCCACAGAACTCCACATACCCAAACATAAACGTACCCAGACATATTTACCTTGTGCTTCCGGCTCTGTTTTATTACTCTTGAACAATGGCAGAACATGCAGCCGTGCGGGAAGTTTCTGATGAGGAGCTTACAACATTCTGTGGAGCCTTAAATGCTTAAATGGTTAATTTTATAATTTTCACCAATCGGCGTACAACATATGCTCTGACTTGGACAAGAAGAAGGAGGAGATTAAAGCAAGAAATATGCTGTGACTTTCGCCAAAAATTTAGACAAACATGAATGAGTCCACATATTTCACTCTTTAATATGAACTTCACATTTCTGGCATAATTTCTGCCTCAATGACTCTCTGCAGGCAGTGAGCTCCGAGTCGACCCCCGCTAATTTAACTAAACACCTTCACGGTTACTTTGGGGGGGGGGGGGTGCCACTTTGCCAAATAGGAAGGTTTCTGCTACAGTGCTGCAGTATTATGATGTGCGAGAGTCTCTCGGTTTGTAGTAAGAGGGCTCCGACTGACCTCAGGCTCCTCTGAAGCATCGTGCCTTGGCCATTCACAGATCATCAGCACACAGGCAAAGGACTAACATTTTACAGTAATAGATGTTACAAGTAAATATTCAAATCGAGGGCATTATCTCAGCAAAATCTGGATGTTATAAGCAGTAATTTTAAAGCTGTTTGGGAGTTTAGATTTAACAATATCATTTCCCCACTTCGACTGTGGACCAACTAGTAAGTTATCATAATTAGTTATCATACACATGAAATTTATATTTCACGAATATGATAAAATTGATGTACTTTTTCAATTTGTTCAGCTTTCATGTATATTACCATTTGAAAATATGAAGCGATGTGATGTGAGACGCCTGGTACAGCCGATACGTGCCTGTGAACACGGACTGCAACGGCAGCGAAGAATCCCCTTCTCCACATCACGGATCTGTTCCCAAACCTCCCACACCTGGCCATAGGCCCTGAGAAGCAAAGCTGCAGTGAGCCGCAGACAGGCAGTGCGATGAAAACACTAAGACGTGTATGTTTTCATACATTAGTCAGTTTAAATTCATTTGCGCAAACACAGTCATCCACCGCAACACGTGTACTGTAAAAAAAAGAAGTGTTACAAGACGGACACTCCTTTTGCACACTCCCTAGTGTGATCAGATGTTCTTATTGTGAAAGAGCAGCATTTAATTGGCTTTGCTGCACAATGGCAGAAATGGGTGTATAAATAAAATATGAAAGGACATTATGGAGAAAATTACCTGGGCGACTACCTTAAGTTTCAGTGATGGAAAATTTTGCGGGTGAGTGTGTTAAGCAATGCTAACAAAGGTCATGGCACTCCCGCAAGTTAGCGCCGTTTAGATGCCAAGAGCGCAGCACAGCCCAGGCGTGTGCCCTGCGAGAGTGGAACGTGCGATGGTGGCATGGCAGCCGGTATCGGAGGCTCTGTTGGGCCACTTCGTCGCATGTCCGCCTGCGCAATGTACCGCGTGTGGCGACGCCCACAGCCTGTTCCCCTGGTCCGCCCGCAAAGTCGGTCACCTGGCGCTGGCTCTCCCAGGATCCTCAGCAGCTGTTATCGGAATTTTCCATCGTCCGGCGAATGTTGGAAATAAACAGAGACCGTGCAGGAACATGCGGCGATTTTTCAGGATTAAGGGAAAGATTGGACATTTACAGCTGAGTTAACAGGCACCTCACAGCCACTCAGACGATGAGGAGATTGACTTGACTAGCTAAGAGGTCTGTCCCATTGGGTTTCGTAGCTGAAGGTTTTATCAGCCGAGGTGGAAGGATTCTGGAAGATGGACACGGGGCGAGCACTTGTGAGGCCGCTCTTCATCTCCATCGCCCCTTGTCTCCTGGATAGTCCACGCTGCACTTCTGCGTTGGGGGGGGGGGGGGGGCCCCCCCCCCCCCCGCCCCGCGCGGCGCGGGGGGGGGGGGGGGGGTGGCGGGGGGGGGGGGGGTGAGGGTGATGGGTTGTGGT
>JAODKC010000036.1:1776120-1790748 GCA_026777985.1 Mormyrops attenuatus
CTCCATCGCCCCTTGTCTCCTGGATTGGCCACGCGGCACTTCTGCATTGCCCCCCCCCCCCCCCCCAATTCACCTCCTCGAAATCCAAGATAGCCTTTCTCTGAGGACTGCTAAATTATGGCTTAAGAGAAAGCTTATTTTTCCAGAGTTGCAGAAATGTCTTCCTGACATTTTGTGTAGAGTGAAATATAACAACAACAACATTCCTAAAGGGTATAATTTTCTTCCGGCGGGTAAAAGTTGTCCATTATGGTCAGGGTCAGGGAACAGATTGTAACCAGTCATCAGAAGCCCTCAGGGCCACATTAAAGCGGCAGGCTCGGAGCTGGGATGAGGCCCCGTCTATGGGCACAAACACAGCAGTCACCGCCGGGAGCGATGCAGAACTCTCCCCTAGCCTCCAAACCACTTTGTTTTCTAAATCAGCGCATATAGCCCCTAAATCACAGTATATAAATATCCGTAAGAATTCCTGTAATTTCCATGCACTGATATTCATGCTGAGCAACATTAGGCAGAGCAGGAGAGCCGCGATGTACATGATGATGCGCTGTGCCCTGAATGACCGTCAGCAGAAATGTGCCGCTAACCTCTTTAGAATGGATTTAACGTACCGCAACGCCTCCTTAAACACTGGTGCTTTACTGACACTTCCGTCAAGTGCAGCACCCGTGAAGGTGACTGAGCACGCCGGCATCAAGCTGAAGGCAAAATACCTGCCATGCCGGAAGTAACTGATCAATCAGCTTCACATTGTTTTACTAAAGACTCGTGGCTCATAGACGAAGCAACGTACATTGAGAGACACGCGTTAGCAAAAGAGTGAGTCACCTGTGCTTCTTTCAGAGAACACGGCCTTGAAATGGCTCACAGCTATCAGCGACAGACATCTCTGTGATGAAATCTTGCTACTTCAGTCAACCGTCAGCTGGGAATATTTTGGAGTGCCACTCCACAGTGGGTGTGCTGGCATAAACCTTTTTCTAACCTTACATGGACCATAAAAAGATTATAAGAATCAATGCAAGAAAAATAAGTAAATTGATAGACGCGTTTATTTTAGCAGCCAACAGTGGTACAGTCAATGCACAGCTGAGGTTCCCGCTATAATAACTAGCTGAGTCTAAATAATTAGCTGAGACTAAATATAGGTTCATGTTTTTTTAAATGCGAGAGTATGAATTATAATAATGAATCCCGATGAAGGCTTAGGGCTTGGGCTGAAACGCTTGTGTTGGACCCACGGTGGACGTGTAATGAAGATAAGCCACCTGAGTCTGGAGCCGGTCTGCATTATTTCAGTTTTAATTCATTGATAAACTGATGTCATTGACCATCTGAGAAGGTACAATGTGGTGTGCAATTTCCTCAGATATTTATTACACTTGGTTTCTGACGTTGGTTTTTGCCCTTGGAAAGCATAGAAAAAGTGATAAACATGGAAGCTCCGTGTCATTTTATGCTGATTGAAAGGAGACATCAGTGAGGTAGTGATCTGCTGAGGGACAGGTGCTCATTGCCCCCGTCCTGCGCCGTGGTGAATCACTCTGCAGTGTTCTCATCCCTTTGGCAGCACGGAAACCTCAGATGCGCCTTACGCCTGCGGCCCCTTCCCCTTAATAAACATGTCTGATGAGACTCCTGTCCGGTACCGGTCCCCAGGCATGTGTCAGTGCAGGTGCCCCACCGTCCAAGGCAAAGTGGCACTGGCTGGCAAGTCAGCACCCCCTCAGAAGTTGCATTATTGCAATGTTATTGCAAAGGTGTTACTAATTAAAAAGTACCCAATGAGACTGCTTATCAATGGACTTTTTTTAAGTCAGAACAGCTTTTTTTGAAATATAATATGGGTTCAAATTTATTTATACTTCTAATTAATGTTTTAAAACTACTGGTTGTTTCTAATGTGATAAATATTTCTTCTGAGCAAATGAATAAATTTATAATTTTTTGGGTAATATTTTTCATGACGGGGCACAAATACTTAGTAATACCTCAGTTACTACTATAGTATAAATCATGAACAAATAGTCACTACTTGAGATAAAACATGCATCATAATGATGAACAAACATGAGATCAGTATTTCACGTGTTATTCATGACTTGTTCCTTCAGTCGTCCCTTCAGTAGTTCACAAAGGTTTACAGAATTAACAGATACAGTAACAAATATAGTAACTGCTTGAGATAAAACATCACGGTTCATTAATGATGAATTAACATGAGATCAGTATGTAACTAACATTTAGTCTGTGGTTAATTAATGCATAAGTAATTATATAATACTATATCATTTGTGCCCAGTAAAGAAAACCGTTACTGATTTTTGGTACAAAGGCAATAAATTTGCAATATTTTTCCTGAATTAAGCAAGTGCCATAAGACTTTCTGTGAGCACTGTACGGCAGTGCCTGGGACTCCCTCCTCGGCCAAAGGAGACTGTGGAAGCCCAGAAGCAGGCCTGACATTGGAAGGTTTGCTGCCCTCCCTGAGTGTGACTGGGGGCGACCGGGGCCTTGGGTACACGCTCAGGCTCTTTGTCTCCACTTCAAAAGGGAGGAGACCCTGAAGGGATGCATTCTTAGGCTGTTTTAATTCCACCTAAAATTAACAACTTCAAAGGTCCCCGAGTTCTTGCATCCAGCATAATTCATCAAAGGACCGTGACTATCTGATGGGAAATTTCAAATATGTAAGAGCACCTGAAACTGGTTACCTCACCCTCAGCTGCTTCTGCATTCAAAGCTGGTGGTAGCCAAAAAAAAAAAAACATAATTACTCCAATTATTCTTAGAGAGGCTGCACTATTATGTACCTGGAGATATTACAACCACTGTAAGTATGTCTTGCTCTAAGTTTATGAAGGAATGGCTGCGAATTTGGCTCAGCCGCAGGAACGACGTCAGGGTTCCTGAAGTCGGCAGCTTTCAGGCCACTAGTTAAATGTAATTTGGAGAGAGTTCTGCTGACTAAGAATTCACATGTGGACTTTTGACTTTTCTATTGACACAAGTCATTTCTGGCCGTCTGTTCTTGCTACTTTCATTGGGAAAGTCATGTTCTCTTGGTAACGTTGTTTGGTTTGATGGCTAATCTGAAGTTCTTTGCCCAACAAGCAAAACCGAATGAATCACGCAAATTTAAATAACCTGAATGACGAAAGCTTGAATGGTCAAGTCTGTAGCTCACCGCTGTAGCTGCACCTTCTTTTGTTTGTTTGCGCTGACGTTAATGGAGTTGAAAAGCAGACGATCTAGAGTCTATCGATTAGAGTAGTGGTGCCACACCTTTGATGTCAGTGGATGGGTTTATGTGGTACAGAAAATAAATGGACCATTAAAATGGGTAGGATAAACACTGGCGGAGCCATCAGCAATTTTATAAGTTTAATCATTTTTTTCAGATGTGAACTGAACATTCTAATGAGAGGGATTGTAAAAAAGATGAAAATGCATAGTTTATTTTTGGAAATTAACCAACCCCACCGCAAAATCCTCAGCGTCCTGTCGCCTGGCAGAATACTGGTTTGGGAATTTCTAGATTAGAGGATGTGGGACTGTGGAGCACAGGATGAGAGGAGCTGTGGACCACGTGAGGAGACAAAATCAGCCAAACACTGCGTCTAGACAGGAACAGCTGCTTTCCCAGCAAAAGCCTCACATCAGCTAGCGCACGATGGATGCACGACGTGGGGCACACGGGCATGCGGGAGTTAAAGTCCCCAGAACTCCTTACTGGCGCTGTAATGTTATGGTTGGGTATACAATAACAGGCTGGTGCTGATGAAGGCTTTCTCATTTTATTTATATAGCTAAAGCCCCCCTCTGCCCCTTCCTAACACACAGCTTCACTTTACACACACACACTCGTCCCCAAAAGCAGATGATTATACAATATGCCGAAAACTGCAGTTTCAGTGGGATGGCCCGCAGCTGGTGCGCAGTGCATTTACTGTGCGCAGTTTAGTATGCGCATTCTGATAGTGCCTCATTCCCTGCGTCGATGGGACAGAGGAGGTTCTCTGAGAGAAGCCTGCGTAAGCAAAAACAGAGAAAACCTTCAGCAGGGTGGGGGGACATGATAAGCTAAGAGCAAATGGCTAGAAAAAGAAGCAGAATCTGAAAAGATGAGAGCGGCGAGTGAGCATGTGAGTGGTCAGATAGATAGAGCTGTTTGGTAGCCCCGCAGTGCGCCGCCCTGCCCCACCCCACCCTGCGCCGCAATACTTTGTATCTTGTATCTAAATGTTTTTAATTACTTTTCAGTTTCTTTCCAATTTAAATAGTTAGAAAAATTTGCGACTATCAATGAAGTCTTTAAGTGCAATTTATGCGTGTGCTGGTTTTACACATTTAATGCATGCGATGCTTTTCTTAAACTTTAATGCACAAAGACCATCATATATTTATATCAGTACTGAATTGATTCCGGAAAAAACTCTGTGGAGATTGCATGAGGAATCATAGAATATGACAAAAATGGGTATTTTTGAACAAATTCATTATGTTATGATATTAATTGAATATGCAGGCGCTTGCTAATGTCCGAAGGCAGAGATACAATAAAAAATAAATTTGTATGCCTTCATTCATTTCAAGTGAAAATCCTGTAAATCTATAATAGTATAATTATGGCCAAGTTCATTTTGCCTGTAACATAGTTAGATGCATTCAGAATTTATTCAATTAAAGGTAATGGAATTATAGAGAAAATAAGGAGTATATTGTAAACATCCCCTGTGACAACCAAATATCTGTGAGTTTTTATGCCGGTATTTATGTGTGCACTAACCCCTAATGGCCTCCCAGTGAGGAGCACGCTGCTTGGGCCAGCCAGTGTCCTAGCTGTTGTGTAGCAGGCCTCGATTCATTCTCATTAACATTCCAGCACCTTGTTGTTTACCCTCAAACAAGCACCTGAGACAGGTGCCTGGCGGGGGGGCCACGTGAGACGCTGGTCCGAGGCTCTCAGCCCATCTCCCATTGATCTATGAAGACAGAGGCGGGGACAGGGGCAAAGGACAGCCAGCAGGCCCCCGGACCCCCGCGGCCACAGGCACAATAGAACGTCTGTGTGTGTGTGTCTGTGCCGGGGGAGGGGTCAACTGGGAGCTGCATGTCACTGTTGAATGGAAAGTCTGAGATGCAGAGCCCAGGTGAGCATGCAGATAAGGCTCCTTAAGACCTGCCCTGCTGGGGGGGGGGCTACTTGTTCTTAATGTTAATCCCTTTACAATTACAAACACACACAAACACAGCAGTGGTAGCTAATGCAATGCAAACCCAATGTATCCTCGTGTGGGGGAGTTAGGAGTCGTTTTTAACATTCCCTCAGAAGCCCCTTTTTATTGTTGCAACAACAACGTCACAATGTGTCATTTAATCTTAACAATAAATACGCAAAGAATATGTATGTTTCATATGTGATGTGATACAGCAAAATTTGTAAGGGAAATAAAATGTTTTTCTGACTTCATCTGTCACCCAGCAGAGTTAAAAATGCCACTTACCACACCAGTAAACCTGATTATTGGCATGTAAATGTTGACGAATTAGTGTAAATAATTTTCGCTAATGGGACCCATTAACGGGGAATTTTCACACCTCTGAGGCTTGGCCTGTTCCCTGTGGCCAGCCCTCCATCCCAGCCCTCGTTGCCCCCTGACTGTGTATCTCTCTTAAGACAGTTTAATGATGTAGATATTGACACAAAATTAGAAGGTGTCATCAACCTCATTTGGGAAGCAGACAAACGGAACCAGACCACAGGATGCTATGCATCTGCCTGTTCTATGTAGCCGTCAAGCACAGAGATTTTATTCCGGAGTTCAGCTCCTAGCTCATATGAACCAAACAATCAGGAACACCGAATACTTGGCAGAGGTCTGGACATGGGAGGGAGCAAAAATGTGGTCTGGCTGAGTCTCGCCGAGGACTGGATTGAGAAACACTGACCTAAAATGATGGGATTTAAATAAAGATGCTTGTTCCTCACTGGAAGACTAAGTCACGGTCGGTAACCTGAAGAATAAGGAAACATCCAGAATACGTCTGAGCAGAAGATGTGACTCGTGTAGCAGTTCTGCATCAATCCTGGATACATGCAACTGAGAAAATAAACATACAGCAACAATCCATGGACATGCAGCGACGTCACACACGGAATTCCACTGACCCATTTGTCATTGCCAAGAAAAGGCCTCTTACACTTGCACATGTACTAACTCAGCTCCCTGGAATATGTGTAATTTCCTCTTTGGTGAATCAGTGCTTGAGTAACTTATGCAGTGGCCTGTAAACAGGCCTGTTTCAGCAGCAGCGGTTATAGTCATGGTAAAGTAACATAAAAGTTAGTCACTGGTGACCGAGGGGCGCAAACTGCAGGCGTGCTTTTCTGCCACCCCGGTATCCCCAGCAGCACTGCGCCGTTCTGAGCTGGGACGATACCATCACCACCAACGATGGCCCTCATGCAAGCAGCAGCACTGAGTCTGTGCTCAGAAGGTGCTTATTAGCTTCATAAGCTCATAATTGCCTGATAGCTGACTGCGCTCTGACTGCAGCAAAACAGGCAGGTGGCTATTTACTGGAAAGGATAACAGAAACGTTATTTAAGCGAGTCAATTTGGTTTATTGCGCGCTGCGTGGTTAAGACAACGTTTGGCCGAGTCTGGGCACAGGCGACGTTTAAGATGCCCCAGCGCAGTTTTGCAGGCTATGTCTCTCCCTGCACAATAACCAAAAAATAATAATAAATAATGGGTTTCTCATAAAATACAAGAGTGAAAAGCAGCTTAATCCTTAGATTGTATTTTTATTGCAATGTTGCAGGTTTTCACAAATGTTATTAGACAGAAGTTCCATGCGGATTTTCATCACCCTTTCGTTAAAGGACGTCTTTCTGTGTCAGCCAGCAAGCTTATTTTGTTTACCTAAGATCTTGCAGGAAACAGCTCGAGCCAAGTGGCCACTCTAAATAAGCACATTACCTTTGTCCTGTCTCTGGGGACCCCTTAGGAACAATGAACTTCTACGAAAGATAAAAGTGATTATTTCCACAGAAATAACAGATGTATTCCTGGAAGAATGTGCAAAGTGAATGGATGGTCAGCTTGGACCACAGCAAACTTTTATGAATAGCTGTTGAAGTCACTGGACCCCTGGAATCAGACCCAGTATGAGTGTGGGAGAATCATCTCATACCTCAGACCTGAAGTCAAGTTACTGCACAAGTCATCTTGAGATGTCAGATCAGTATCATAGCTACAAACATTCAATCTGTCATCTCATTAATGGTCATTATGACAGGCACTAGTAGTGGTTATGGTTGGATAGGTCTGGTTAGTGAAACTGTCAACCTCATTTCCGATACCTCTGTATCATTACTGCAACCGGTGTCCATTTAATGTTAATTTAATAAATCAAAAAATAGTAGTCTGCTTATAAATGCTTGTGCAGAATGTTATGTTGTGTTCCTTCAGGTTTGCCACATTATTTAAAAAATATATCAAGTTTCAGTGAAATACGAAAAATAATAGGTTGTAGATTCCAGAAGGTATTGCGGTAATGACAGAAATCAGTCAAAATCCAAAAAAAATGTTAATTAAAAAATTTACATTATTTCAGAGCTTCAAGTAACTGAGCATGACTGTTAATGAGCACGACTGTTAATAAGCAATTTTTAAAAATGTGAAAAGTATTTGCTTTTTTAATGGTCTTGATGTTTTCAGACTGTTGTGGTGATGAGATTTTTAAGGACTTGTTTTAGGAAATGTTAAAAAACATGTTACATTTTCTGTCAATGATTTTAAATTTACCCTTACAAACACTGGTTATTAATGGCTAAAGAAAAGAAATTTGTTGATGCAAATTGATGCAAACTTCATGTTTAACATCTTAGAAACCAAGACTTCATGAGAATCACCCTGGTAGGACTGGTTGGTTGGTGCTTTCACACTGATCCCCATATCAATGTGCATGTGAATGACACATTGATATGTAAGAATATCCATTATACATAGAGCAGAGATACTAAAAACTAACGCAGTCCTTAGATTCCAATTTGCAATTTATTCTTTATCGTTTCTCATTCCAGCTCATAACAGCGGCACACTGGGAGACTTGGCTATGGCTGTGTGAAATTCTCGACCTGCTCTCGGGAATTATTTGCTCCCAGAAAGCCATTCAGTGTGCTCACTCGATCGCTCTACCTCGCTGTAATATTTGTCTTATAGACTTGGTGCTGGCTGTGCGGCAATATGTCCAGGACATCTCTCCACCACATACACCCCCCCGCCCCCCCACCACCATTGCCCTAGTCCCAAGTAATAGAGGGGGCGGCACAGACAGGATGAAGATACTGGACGGGCCGGGGAAGCAGCACAGGAGGGATGAAGTTGTGGGCCGGGCCGGACCAGGGAGGTGGCACAGAGGGGATGAAGATGTGGGCCGGGCCGGACCAGGGAGGTGGCACAGAGGGGATGAAGATGTGGGCCGGGCCGGGGAAGCGGCACAGATGGGATGAAGATGCGGGCCGGGCCGGGGAAGCAGCACAGACGGGATGAAGATGCGGGCCGGGCCGGGCCGGGGAAGCGGCACAGACGGGATTTATCAACATGTTTTCTGGCTGGAGGGAGCCCCACTGGCCCAGATCACTGTCATACTCTGAGGCACGTGGGGACTCTCAGCTCACTGCACAGGCCTTTATGACAGCCCCAGTGTGCCAGAGCATAGCCAGCTGCGTCCCCCCCCACTCTGTGGAGCACTGCCTGTCCCATGTGCATTGTGCATGGAGCCCAGACAGAAAGTCATTTTGACACAATCACCATTACATCTTCTGAGGCCCGTTGACGTCAGCTGGATCAGAATCCCTGCCCCCCACGACTCCCCCCCGGTGGATCAGAAACTCTGCCTCCCTTCACCCTGCTGGATCAGAATACAGCTCCCTCTCCCCATTGGATCAGAATAGTCCCCCCCCTGCCTTTTTCGCCCGTATGTTTTTGTTTAGTGCCTTGGCTGGTGGGAGCCCCGAAACTCGGAGCCCCTCCCAATTACTCAGCATGCTCGCCGACCCTGCAGTGTAATCCCGAGTATCGGGGAACGAGAATCAGTCCTGCACGCTGGAAACACTTCGCCGCGGCGGGATTCCCAGGAGAAGCCGCGTGCAAGAGCGTCCCACCGCCAAGGGGACGTGAGCCACACCAATCCACAGCGTGTCAAATCTCTTTTCCTCTGTTTGGGTTTAGGCCTCCTTGGCAACAAAGAAACAAGCATATTTTTTCATTACACCCCCTAAGATACGCAATACATGATCTGAGAGGGAAAATAGGAGCTTCACATTTCCTGCAGATTATTCTCTGGGCATTTCACTATGATTCATCACACACATCAGCTTTTCTGATATCCCTCTGTTTCATAATCGTGACGGCTTTGAGCCAGTGTTGTTTAACCGTTCAGTCCAGCAAAATGTTCTGTGAAACTCAGTGACCCACACAGCTTTAAGGGTCTATATGGGGGGCGGGGGACATGTGACATCTGCAGGTCAGGACACTGCCTGCTCAGGAGGTTGCTAGTTCGAATCCCAGGGTTGGCAGAGTGATGTCACTGTTAGGCTTCTCAGCAAGGCCCTTAACCCCCCAATTGTACCAGGGACCATTTGGTCCTGCTTTCTTAATTATACATCAATTTGGATAGAGAGCAATGTCTAAATAAATAAAATCTAACGTATATTTCACATGATTCAGTATTTTGCTACCAACCTTACATAAATGACTGGCAAAACTTTCCCGAGTAGGCCTGTGTATATCGCTCCATGGTGCACCATAAATAAAGCATGCAGGATAGGTTGATTGGTGAGTCTAAAATGGCCCTGTAGTTATGTGAGTGTGTGCGCCCTGTGGTGTGTTGGCGACTGCCCAGGTTTGGTTCCCGCCTGCGCCCATTGTTCCCAGGATAGGCTCCGGTCCCCTCCGCCACCCCAGTTGGGATTGAGCGGTTTCAGATAATGGATGAATGGATGTTTATTTTGTTAAGTGTATTAATAGTTATAAATGTAATTGCATGTGGTGATTTAGAGAATACTATATCATGACCGTAAACAGTATCCCAGCATGCAATATCAGATTTTTACCAGACTTGTTAGTGTCTTTTGTTTGTTTGTTTGTAGTTTGTTTGCCTCTTGTAAAAAGAATATAGCTATGGATCTACTAAAATATTATAAAGCTTTTGTTTGTGGTTTAACTAGTTTGTGTTTCTTGTTTGTTTGTCTCTCGGAAAAAAAGACCCTCACTCCAAATCTGCTAAAATATAAAGGAACAACACACAACAGCATGTTCATGGAGGCAGCCATGTTTGTTCCGAGATGCATGTAGCTCGAATGGGTCGGATGTGACGTCACGCACCTTGGAATTTCTGACTTCTGAGAGATAATCGAATGCAGGATAATTGTTTCTCCTGGGAGTCCAAAAACCGGCATTTAGGTGAACGGGTGTGATCATTAGCCCAGTGATTGTCATAGTATGCGAGTGCATGTCCTGTCGCAAACTGGTATCTCCCCTGCCCGGTGCCCAGTGCATACTGGGATCAGCTCCAGCATCAACTGGTTATGGAAGATGGATAGATGGATGGGTGGATGGATGGAGAGACAGATCTAGCAGGAATAAGCTGAATATGATGATGTATCAAGGGAGGAAAGAATTTTTGACTTTTACTGCGCGAGACAGATTTCACTGGAAAATCGCATACGCTTTTAACAACATGTCTCCTTTACCTTCAATTGCAGTGATGCCACTGGCTGTTCGCTCGGTTCAGAAAACGGTCACAGTCTTGACCTCCAGACTTGTAGCAGTCGAAATCTCGCCTCTGCTGAAGAGCTGAGGCACAGGCATGGGGTCAAAGGTCAGAGCAAGACTAGAGGCAGAGTCGAACAGAGCTGTGCACAAAACTGGCCAGTGCTTCTGCAGGTGAACTGCAGAACACACCAGCAAAGTGCTTCGTTGCACACATATAGTTGTCTAAAAATTTCCCTTTTCATCTTCAAATGATCTTGAAATGACACAACATCCTATAGCCAGTCAGGTTGCAATTATTTGTGGATAAAAGTGCCAACATAGATAAAATGACATAAAATCAGTAATTATTTGCATGATAAACAGCAAAGTGAATATGAAGATGTGTCTGTAAATCATGGGTAACGTATAATTACCAAACAGTTCGGCCTTTGGGAAATGATGCTTTTTGCCATTTGTACAAATACGAGTGCAGGTAGATAGTAATGTCATAGTATTCACACACACGCGCGCACACACACACACACACACACAGGTGCGAACAAAGCTTGGGGTCAGAGCGTGGGGTCAGTATTTATCTGGCACCCCTGGAGCATTTGTGGGGGGGTTAAAGGCCTTACCCAGGGGCCTTACCATGATGTAACTGCTCTGCTCACACTGGGGATCAAACCGGCCACCTTCCAATGACAGGCATGCAGTCCGCATCCACTCAGCCACATACATTAACCAAGACCTTCCTCTTAGAATACACCCACAATTACTCTCATTTTCAAGCACTCAGAACCTTCATGTAGAAGGGATTTAGTCACCATTTCGTCCAAACAGTATTTCAAATAGAAACCTTGATAGGCAAATAGACGCATGTATACCTATGCTCTATGCAGTATATATATCTACATACGTTGTATAGAAAAGGGTGATTGCTGGTTGCTAAATTATTCAACATAAAAATGGTTACTGTTACCAAAACAGCCCTTCTGCAGGATTCCACGGTCACATTTAGATTCGCAGTTTCCTTTTATGTGGACCCAGCCTTACGTCAGTGGAAGACTGTGGTTCTTCAAGAGCCACCTACTTCTAAATTCAGCCTCCTGAACTGTTGGGTGCAACCTGGAGTGTGAAGGGCCAAGAGTGATTGCATAGTGGAAAGTAGCTTGAGATATTTATATATATCTACTGTACAAGTGTCCAGGTGTCAGGCCCATTTAGATTTCAGACTGTGCCGAAAATGGTCGAAAAGCCTGGCTAAATTAGCACGTGCTCTGCTATGAAATTCAGCATCCTCCTCTTCTCTGTCCCTCCTTTCTGGCTCTAAGTAATGTCCCGGGCGTCTCCGTCGCCAAGTCTGCATCTAGAGATTGTGTTATTTTAAGGTCGGCAATAATACATTTCTAAGAACGTACGAAATTATATATCCTTAGCATCATGGCCGATTCGCATAGGTGTGTTGTCATGCGGTGTTTGCATAGTGTCAAATATATATAGAAGATAAAAACAACACAGAAGTCTTTGAAGACAGGAAAAAAAGATAAACACAGAGCAAAAAATAAAGCAAATAAACTGAACCTTCACATAAAAGTTTGATTTGGATTCAGTGCTTAAAACACCCTGGCAGAGAACAATGGGAGGCCTTTCTGTTTTTTTGCGACTATGGTGAGACAATTGTCCTACAGGAATGAGACTCAATAGCGGATAAATATTTAGCTTTCTGTCTCTTTGTTTGAGCAATCGCTCCTCGAAAACCATAAATGTCCGGCGCAGGGCATGTTCCCGCGTAGGCCTGCAATGCACCTGTCTGTTTCGGCATTACTCTCAACTCCCGAGTACCACCGCCGGTGCGCAGCCAGAGCGGGAATGCGAGCCGGCCTCCACGCTCCACAGATCGCATTTTTATGGATGGCAATGCACTTCGCAGACGACAGGACGATACCACAGGGACCACCGGGACATAAAAAGCAACGCGGACCCGAAATGTAATTAAAAACAGTAATAAATGGAAAACAAAGGGACCCCCTCATCCTCATTTAGAAAGTAATTTAAAAACTAAAGGAGGAATACAGCTGACAAAATGAGTCACATTTTTAAGTTTATTTCACATTTCTGAGTATTCATTGTGCTTTATTGCCATCTGGGCACACTTTGTACTGCAGGCTGTAGCTTTGAAAGTCGTATTCTGCCAATTTACCTAATAAAAGGAGGCCTCTTCTATTTTGGGGCCTTTTTGTGAGCCACGTCTCCAGTTTGTCTGAATGCTTTTTTTTGTAAAAAAAAAAAACTCTTATGGGCCCTAATCTCCCAGCATTACAGTGGAGCAGTTTCCAGGGGCCAACCTCATTGGTGGATTCCTGACTCTAAGATGTTATCAGACGAGTAAGAGGCAGCTGGGGCTGCTGCCTTGCTATTTACCTACAGTAGCACTTGAAGTAATTAAAGACATCACGCCCTCACTGACTCCTAGTCACCAATCACTGCTGTGGCTTCAGCGCTTTGAAACGGCCTTCATCACTGCAAATATCCTGTTTCCCCCTGTGTCTGCATGCAGACCAGAATAAATATTTGTGGCAAATGCACATGTACATCTGTAATGTGGTCTTAGTGTGGTGACACAGACCTCAGCCTCCCAAAACATTACACATTCATTCTGAGAGCAATCTGTGGTGTAGCAGCAGTAGAATAGAGTAATGTATAAAGTGACCATTGTTTTATACTGAACTGTTTCGAAGTAGCACAGGAGTCAAAAGACACCTGCAAGTGACATCACATCCATCTGACACAGCATGACGTTTAAACCAGTGTTCAGTGTAACTCCATATATTTCGTATTTCTAAATTGCACATTAAAAACATTGTTTGGGTCAATGTGTACCTTAAATGCACTGTAGTGAATGCAGTGGTTAATTACCATCAAAACTGGCAGGCAATTTCTTGTGGCTGAAAAATAACCAGCAGAGCTGGAATTTTATTTCTGTGAATAAATTGCTAGAATGTATCAAAGTAAACCGTTTTCTCCTTCATTGTATTATTTAGGTAAAGATTAGTTAAGTATAATCAGTTAAAATGAAAAGACAGTGTGAGTTCAGCTTGATCCCTTGATCCCTTTGAAATATAACACCATTGTATACGAGCTGCCCCCCGCCCCCCAAACACGGCCTAAGCACTCACTCTTAAATGTTAAGTTGCGCATCTTATCTAGCACTGATCTTCACGGTCGCCATCAAGTAGGCCGTTATGAGCTGTCAAAGGTTTATAGCGTGAGAGCTACGAGGATGATAGCATGTCCAAGAGCGATCGCTCTCGTGAATGACTGGCACTGCGAGGAGAGCGCCGGTCGCCTCATTCTCAAAACAGTTTTTTTGTTTGTTTTTTTTATCATTTTGATATCATGCCTGACAGTCACATTTCCATCCATCCACCTGTCTATCCATACATACATTTTCCGCTGCTGCTTATCCAAGACATGGTAACAATAATATCTGAAAGAGAACAATATATAGACATGAAATTCTGTGGCTCAGTAACATGAAGTGTGACTGTCTTATTAACGATACCGTATACTGTAAAAATTCCAAAACGATGCAGAGGAAAAATGGCTATGGGTAATTTTTCAGATATGGTTCTGACTAATGGAAGGTGAATTTGTATTTCCAGGGGCTGTTTTTAATGTCTAATATGTGTAAAGGATGTAACTGAAACTCTGAAGTGTCGTCAGCCAGTCACTCCTTTCAGCAAATGCAGAGGGTGGAGGGGTTGGGGGGGGGTGGGGGGGGGCTGAGTTGTAATAAACATTATTTATAACAAACTAAAGGGTAATTGGGAAATTGTCCCTAATATTTCGGGTCAAA
>JAODKC010000036.1:1799335-1833068 GCA_026777985.1 Mormyrops attenuatus
CCGCCCCGCCCCCACCTTACTCGCTTAATCTCTCGGATTTTATGAAGAAAAAGTGGCTCATGACACAGAAATTCTCTCTTTCCCAACAGCCCCCGCTGATGAGTATTACTGTTATGCAACCTTATGATTTTCATTTGCGGCCCAAGCGCTGCATATTGTACAGAGGTCTATTTCTGGGTTTTTGGTATATAATCCACTGATGCATGACTCCTTCTTAACTACCTCCACTTGTATTCACACATGCAGAAAGGGGAAATTCAAAGGGAACATGCAAACAGCATGCACTTGAAAAAGACAGACATTACAGTGCCCTCATACCACATATTAATACTTAATCTCATAAGCACTACTAATGTGACTAACAATGGTTCATTGATTGGCAAATAAACAGAGAGAATTGCAGAAGCAGTTTTGTAACTCTACTGACCAATGGAAAAACATGGCATGCGCTATGAAAACATTCCTTAAACTTGATTCATAAACCACAGTAGAGACAATTGTCCCTTCATTCTTTTGCTCTGCGTGGCGCCTGTAAACGCTTAGGCTTCACCCCCCTCCCACCCGAAACCTGTCACCTTGGCACAAAAGTATAATTTGTGCAGAAACACTTTTTTTAACAGTTTAAATGGGTGCTTTAAAGTCCCGCTTTTTTTACACATATCAATGAAATTCGTTTTAGTTCAGGGGCGGTTACATGGTGTGCTATATTTGTGATGATCAAGTCACTACTGGTACTCTGTAACCTGATCAGGGACTTACACCATTTTACCCCCGTTAGCCCTGTTTAAATAGTGCAAATGAAAGTCTAACATTAAAAGATTAGCCATGCCAATGAATTATGACACTTGCACACAGCAGTAATAAAGTAAATGAATGAGTAAATATTATTCATAGTCCATCACACACAGGTGGATGCAGTGCTGATATTATTTCTTGATTTCGGCGATCAGTATGTGGATATGGTGGATGACTTGCTACGTTTTGTGCATTTTTAAGGCATATCTGTGTCATATTTGCTGCCTGTTGACCCCCTTGTGCCCCTCCCCCTCCCCCGTGCCCCTTGCTGTGAGGAGATGCTGCCAGTGGCTGGTCTTGTTTTGCGTTCTGTGCGAGCGGCCTGTACTGAGCGATCGCTCTCCACCTCCACCTTAAATCGCTATCATCTCTGCTTGTTTGCATTGCACCGTCAGAGCCTTCTGTGGGGGGCGGCCTCGTGAGCAGTACTGCCCTTTGTTTTGCCTCACAGCGCTGGCTGCATCTGATGTAGGCCTGCTGCTTCGTGAGGCCCCTGGCCTGTTAGCAGTTCTGTCTGCAATCAATATTCATGACCCACAATTCATGTATTCAATAGGGAACAGTGGGAATTTCTATATGCCAAATTTCTAGAAAAACACGCAACATATATACCAAACAGGATTAGTGTAAAAGTCAAATACTAGCACATTCAGAACTTTTATGCTGCTACACAGCGTTTCATGAAATATTTTTCTTGGTAATATATAGAATGACTACAATTTGCACTCTTATAATAAATAGTTATAATTAATAAAAAAATTAATCTTATAATAGATAGTTGTCTTCTTATATGTTTCTTCATTGATGACCTGCTTGATTTTTCTGTGTGCTTTTACACACCAACCGGAGGGGAGAGTTTCTAAACTGGCTGCTTACAATGGGCTTTTTTTTTATTATTGTAGCGTTTGAGTTCAAACACTGAATGTTTATTAGAAATATTGCTGTTTGACATGGTGATAATGAACCAATGAATCAAAATGATCCAATTTAAATATCAAGCACCCCTTTGTAGACAGACTGGTGCCTGCGATACCGCACTCCCATTCCTGGAAGCATACTTCTAATTGTCTGTATTTCTCAACACGAAGAGCCATAAATCGTCTTTAGCTGATTATGGGGAATACTTCAACGGCTATCAGTTAACAGCAGTTTTTCTTTTTATAACATTCTGTGTTTGCTTGTTGTGTAACACTGGACTGCAGTCAAACTCACCATAACGACACTTAATTTGCCTGTGGAAAGGTTGGAGATAAGAATGTATTTCTAGGGTCTGATAGCAGTGCAGTCACTTCAGGACATGTAGGTTTGGCCAGAGAGCGCACATTGTAGCTCCGGAACACCCATGTACACGCATGCACACAGGCATGCGCACAGGCATGCACACAGGCATGCGCACCCGCACAACCTGCCAGCTCAATGCACACATTTCCACACAATCACTACAATTATTCACAGACCAGTCATCCCTTACCTGATGGGGCTCAGACCAGTGAACTCACAAGTTTAAATGCAAGCTACTGTGGCAGAGTCATGGTTTTCTGCTCACGAGCGCCCCGTTTCATCCGCAGGTAAAATTCACCTGAAATAAAGTCCCGGTCCATGTGTGTAATACTCATAGAGCTAATACAGGTTGTGACAGCAAAAGCCCAGAGGTACATCAGTCATAGTGCCAAGTAGGAAAAAAAACATCAAACTGATTCCAAAATGCAAAGCACATATTATGTCTGCATGAATCACTATTCTATTTCAGGTCTGAAACTCAGATCAAATCATCCAGCCATTTCATTACTGTTGTCACTTCAAAGCTTGTTGCATCTTGTTTGCAGCTGAGTACCACGCAACTTCAAATCTTTTATTTGTTTTCATGCAAAAAAAGTTCACCGGTACAAGGGGATGTGACTGGGTCCCACGTATTAAACCCTACAGTTTAAATATGCTGTTAGTACAATACATATGTGCACTGTTCCGTATCATATATATACTGTATGTGGTCTATATTATATACACACCCCTCTATAGCAGGTGCAGTCTACAGCAGTGAAGCTCAGCCACCTTGAGGTGAAGAGCTGAGTGCAACCTTCATTTGGACCATTCTGTTGCTCCACTGTGCAAACTACTACAGTGTTTGTGCTGTGTGGCTCCACCCAGCCCAGAGCACAGTGTGCAGAGAATCCTGTTCTGCTTCCTGCTCAGAAAGGCATTCTCAACTGTTGTTATGATGATTCCTCTGCAAATATGCACCCACAACACTAATGACTCACTGGGCAAACACGAGATGCCTTTTCTACTGCGCTCAGAAGTTCCCATCGAACATTGTGCAGGAATGTGTTTGTGAGTGATGAAATGAAGGTCTTTATCCATGTATGCATGCATACCGTTTGTTATAAATCAGTCACACTTCACAATGGAAGAAAACCAGTCACCTGCGAACAAAGTACATTTTGCACTTGAGGAATATCAGCGGCATAATGACTCCTCTGAACTCCGCACCAGCTAGGATGCACCCAATGAAGTGCCCACAGAGTATGTTTATATAGTGATTATTTTGGAGTCTTTGTACTCAAATCTGAATACTCAGTGTCTAGTAATGCTTCTCGTATTACCTTGTCTCTTTTGTGACATACATACAAAAATATGTAACACAAAGAGCACATGTGCTCTGGGGAACCTTGAGAGGTTGAAAAACTCCATAAAAATTCAAATTCTTCTGCACTTTGATTTGGTACCGAGGAACCCGGAGAGATCTTTGGCCTCCTTCCAGGCTTCTACTCCAGGGACCTGCTGCTGCCAATGTTGAAATCCTCAGACTCGAAAGCCATTCTCATGGCGCGTGGAAGTCTGTCACGTAAATCATTATCCTGGTTGCGTAGATAACAGACAACAAGGCTAAGTGCTGTAAATCAATTTGTGCTCCTTTAACTCTGCTCATCTCTTAGCTGATAAAACCATACACATTCCAGGAGAGGGTCCCTGGGCACAGTGCTGGGCTTTTGGGACAATTCTATCCTCTACTTCATTAGCCATTGAGGAAACCTCCTTTAGATCTTCTCTCTGCTTCCTACTGAGGACCTGTTGCTCTGACTGCGGAGACTCTGTGTTACTTAACACAAGTTTGCATTTGTCCTGTTTCATTCTGTAATATCAGTTGGGAGTCCCTGCCAGCAAGCATGCTCTTTTACCATCGATCATAATTATTAAATTGTTGAATACAGGACCTGTTGTCGACATCAAGTCAGCCTGTCGGACAGGGAAGGAGCTCTGCATCTGTCACAGCTTGGAAATGCACACATAACTCATGGCAAGTGCATTGAGGCCTTGGACCAGGGATGAATCCTGCATTACAAATGACTGAATGAAGTACATGGTGTCAGTTTTCAGACGGGAAGTTAACAATTCCCAAGGAAATGACAGAAATACCTCTGTATAGATGCAGGATTTGCCACAGAAAAGTCCTGGAAGCTGTTATTTTGCAGCAGGAGAGTCGTAAGACTCTGCATATTGTGGCAGAAAGGCCCAAGGACACCCTGCTCACACTCAAGAAATGACAACAAACAAAGTGCATTCACTAGCAGGCAGATCTCAGCTCCAAGGGTAAGTCGTACTGCTCTGAAATCTGCCCCCCACCTTCCTGGGTGTAGCTCTGCCCTGTCCCAGCTGACTCCCCCCCGTAGCATCTTTCCAGGGCCAGACAGTACAAACTGCAGGGGTACAGTGGATGACAGTGACTCCATCCCAGTGAAGAGGCCTCACTGGAGGTTTATGGTGGAAGCTAGCACCACTCCTGCCTTAACCAACAATGCTGCAGCCAAGCTGAAGAACGTGAAGGAACAGAGAGATGGAGGAACAAGATTTTTTTTTTAATATTACCTCATTCAAAATTACATGTCTTCATCCATTTTTAACAATGGTTTTACACTAACATCTAGTTAGGATAAAAACAGGCAACAGTAAAGGCTAAAAAGCACAGATGAAAGCCTCATCTGGTATAAAAAATTAAGCTTTTAAACAGTGACAGAGAGGGCGCCTCCAACCAAATGCAGTCATATCCCATCCACACTGCCACACAGTGCTGCTAATGGACCTGTTTTCAAACAGCTGGGAAATGTTCTGTACACAGGGAGATTTTTAAAGGCAATATTGCAAACACTGGAGAAGCTGTCATGGAACAGCAGAATAAAACGCAGTACCTACACCATATCTGTATCACCATACTGCACACCCTCCTCTTTCTTAATAAACATGCTTATTAAAATTCCCCGTATTGCTTAGAACTCACATTAGGTACATTATTCCCAGTAATGGGAACCTTGTGCAGGGGAAAGCCAGTATTTCAGAACAGATAAAGGTGTTTGAACCAGCTGTGTAACTTTCCTTTTAGGCACACAAAGGAGTCGCTTACGCTGAACTCGGCCAAGATTAACATCTTGATCTAACAACTGTTCTTTCAGGTCCCGCGAGTCAATATTTGCACTATTTGTTTATTAAAGAAGTTTCTTTTTCTTACATGAACTGCATAGAATTGCACAACAGCGCAATTATGAGCTTCCAAGGAAAAGCGAAGTATTTGGAATTTTAATATAAATATTTGAAGAATTTCATGAAGGTGGGCATCAGTGAGTTTAATTTTTCTTGCCCCTGTAATGAAGGCAGGGAATGTAGCTTGGCTTTCCTGCAGAATTTCACTTAAAAATAAAAATGATCATGATTAATGTGTTAAAGTCCACACTGTTATAGACATGGACAGAGAATGCTGTACCAGCGAAAAGTTTACCAGCAGACGGAGGGCCAGATCCCAGCTACCCTTGTCAATACATCATGCACTCGGTCACATAAGGAGCGTCAAGCAGGACGTTACATCACCTGGCTCTGTTCCACACGCATTGTGGAGAGACGGTGCTACCCAGCAGCACAAAGAGCGACCCCCAAAACAGGCACCCCATCCACTCCTGAGAACACACACTAGAGGAAGCCCCATTGTGTTCTGAGCCAAGCTTTTGAATAAATCCTCTCTTTTAACAGCCATAAAGCATTGTTTTGTCTTGAGCTCATTTCTGGTCTAGTTGCACAAAGGCATCACGACACCAACAAAAGTAGCACGTGTGTCAATGAACCACGCTGACAGTGAGTGTGATTCACATCAAAACACCAGCAGGTGAACCCAAATGGAGATTTAATAGAGGAACAGACTTTAATAACACGTTTGAGCACTACCAAATCAGACATGCAAATAATCACTTGAGCTAGACTTATTATTATTTATTATTGTTATCATTATTCCTAAATGATTAACGACCTAGATTCTGTTGAGACATACGTTCTTGTGGAAGTTCTGGTTGTGTGAGTATTTCTAATGAAACTGTTAAAGAGGAATCATACTTTACATGGAACGCTGCGGCACATAGCGTTAGCCTTCGGCTGGATGAAAAGGCTTTCTTAAGTACTAACCGCACATTCATATCAAAGCAATGGTCGTGGACGAAACCGGGACCAACAGTCCTGAACGGAGCTTAAGCTCCGCTGATGTCCCTGGTGATTTCAGTTTTTAAAGCATAATTAAAACAAACAAACACAACAGTGCCACACAAAATGCTGGACGGGACGCAACAGGTTCAGAAAGCAGCATAAATAAGGACAAATCAATAAAAGCCTTTTACTGACAGCACATTATATGAAGTGGTGTGTAAATGTTTCAAGACATATACACCTACATTCCGGAAAGGGCCTGTAGTATCTTTTTCATGGCGAAACACACTTTATGAGTTCAGAGCCTTAAGTCAGTTAAACATTACATGCAGAACATCCCCAAGGCAGTGATAAAGGCACATTAAGTAATTGTGAGCCTGCCAGAATTTCTGCTTTGTGGTTTTTTTCTTCTTTGGAACAGTGATTTAAAGATTCAGACAAACCCTTTCTCTCAGGCCAAAGAACATGTGGCCCTTCTGAATAACATGTACCTGGCCCCTTGCTGTGTGCTGTAATAAGTAATAATATCAGGGGGGTATTCCATGAAAGTAGCTAAAGAAAGGCAGACTTTTCCCAAAAAAATCAGATTCAAACTAGCGCCATCTCTAAACTTAGCCTCATGTCGTTCCACTAATGCAGTTCAGCTTAAATTAATCAAGGCTCACACAAGACAGACTTGCATAGTCTCACTTAGTGTCCACACCCGGGATATTTAAGAAGCCCAGATGAATGGATGAACGATAGATCGATCAAATGAGCGGAAAGCGTGTAAAATGAGAGCGGCGTTTTTTTTCCGCCGCAGAACAAACGCTGCTGATGCGGCTGTATGAAAAATGCAAAGATGTTATCGCTAAAAAAGGCAATACTGTGGCCATAAATACGGCCAGGGAGTTGGCCTGGCAATGAACTGCAGACAGACTAAATGCGTAAATTACGTAAATGTTACAGATGCCGAGTACAGTGGCACGGCGGTACAGTGCTTTATGCTGGCGTCTTACACCGCTGAAGTTGCTGGTTCGATCCCCATAGCCAATGATGGAACCTTCTGGGTTCAGTTCACGTGTCAGTCTTACTATATAATGTTATTCTGTATTATTTGATCTCCGTAAAATACTTTCAATCGCATCCATGTGAAATGTTCTGTACAAATAAGTGTATCTTGTCTTTGCTATTTTACTAATAAACTTTCAAAGTACACAGTGACTAAACAAAATATAAAAATATCCTCCTGTTCATATTATTTTAACCGATTTTTTTCTTCAGTTTCAGTCATTGCGTTTCATGTTTGACCTTTATAATATGGGTAAGCTTTTACTTGAATTATTATGGAATTAATTAGAATGCTGAGATGTGATTTTTTTAAAGGCTTTATTATATTTATTACACAACATGAGTAGTGAGAGCGCGGAATTTCGTCCGACGGAACGATCTTTTGGGAATCTGTTCCCACACGTCAGACATTCTTTGAGACAACGCTTACCTAAGGGAGACAGTTAACCTGGGGCCTGTACTACTACTTCGAAGCGGGGTTAACGGCTTATCGGGGGAACTTGTCGGATTTAAGGTAGTCTTTGCAAAATGTAAGTGAACGAATATGAAATCCATTTAAACTGCGGTACCTTAAATCCGACAAGTTACCCCGATAAGCCAGTAACCCCCTTCGTAGTACAGGCCACTGGTCCGGAGCAGACTTATTCACTCGCCTAAGTTACCATGGTAGCTCAGCAGGGATTCATTTAAGACACGTTAATGGAACGGAAATCCTAATTAAATGAGACAGACTTTTCGAAATAAGTCAGACTTTCCCTTAATCCTGCTTCGTGGAACACCCCCCAGGTGTATACATGAAGCTCATTGACTAAACAACAATTTAAGTCGTATCTGTCAATCAACTTCTAGGATGAAAAACAATCCATCCATCCTTCCATTGCTGCACAGTTACGAGAGGTCTGGTTGTCACTTGGGATGGGATGCATGTCCATCACAGAGCACACTTGCAATCATATACCATGGGCTACTTACACCAATTCACAGCTTGTCTCTGGACTGTAGGAGGAAACTCAGACGACACAAGCAGAGCGAGGGCAGGGCTCAAACCCCCAATCTGGCAGGTGTCAGGCACTCTAAACATAACACAGTCATTCAGAGACTGCTAAGACATTGAAAAATAAGCTTTGATGCAAAAAATATGGTAACGCTTAACTTGAGTGGGTACAAATAGCAGTATGCTCTTACTTATGTATCAATTTACCACAAATTAAGTCTTAGTTACATGGTGATCTCATGTTTGTTCATCATTAATGAATCTTGATACATCTTTTATCTCAAGCAGTTACTATATTTGTTACTATGTCTGTTATCTGATATGTTAATTCTGCAAACCTTTGTGAACTACTGAAGGAACTACTGAAGGAACAAGTAATGAATAACACAAGTGAAATACTGATCTCATGTTTGTTCATCATTAATGAATCGTGACGCATCTTTTATCTCAAGGAGCGAATATATTTGTTCATGATTTGTACTGCAGCAGTAACTGAGCTACTACTAAGTATTTGTGCCACACCAAGTAAAGTGTTACCAAGGATACTGGTATATGCAATACTGGTATATGCGTTCCTTATACACGGAGCTGGTGTCTTCATCACATTATGGTGATCAAAAGAAATCTTACAGCTGAGTTATAGGATTTCCTAATGTGGTTTACATAATCTGCTAGTTTCTAAATGGTTAACCTCTACACATGCTGACTGGTGTCCGTCCCGTCAAGCACGTGTCAGGGGGCGGGGGATATGGGGGGCGGGGGGGTCACTCCAAGGTCCCAGCAGAGTGAGAAAGGAAGAGACAGAAACACTGTGTCCCAAGTGGAAAGCATCATGGGGGTCAGTGCAGGGGCTACAAGGTCAGCCAGGGGGTCAGCTGGAGTTTGGTACATTTACTGTAAGGGTGTGTGTGGGAGAGGAGTTCACACAGCGGTGAGGCCTACAGTGCTATCATCACTGCGTGTCGTGTGGGGGTCAGACTGGCGGCAACCAAAGTGTATAACGGAGAGGAACAAAATACCTGCGAAATACTAAGGGCATGAAATGATGACGAGCTTGTTTTACACTGCATGAAATGGTGTACTACAAGAGGGCAATTTCTCAGATGAAAGGCCAGCTATCACCATAGTTACCAACGCCCCCCCCAAAGGTGAAAAAACATTGCACATGCTGTTTGGGTAACTGGAAACTATAGAACACAAGAGGTCTTGTGAGTGACACAGTATTGCTAAAGAGCTTTCTCATGCTGGCCTGGGCATCGACAGGAAGCAAAATTCTGCCATTTCCTTATTCCAGGGAATCCTGTGGAGAAGTGCAGCTTCCAGGAGAAGATGTCATGGGTCTCCATTTCTATCCATACCCAACCTTCAAAAATACATCTTTAATTTTATTGGTCCCTCGCAATTCGCTGGCATACTGGAAAACACAAGGCAAAAGCATTCTATCTATATAAAACTCCTGTGTATAACTGCTAATTGTGCTCCATTAGAACACTCTCCTGTATATTCTGATCTATTCAAAGATGTACCATTTACAGGGTTTTAATAACTTTAATACGTGATTGTGGGAGATTCCTTCCCCTGACAATCAGACATCAGGCCCATCTGCACAGTTCTGATAATGTAGCAGATTGTCTTGCGGTCATCATTTCCAGTAAGATGTCGATCTTTAACACCCACGCCGATCCCATCAGACGTGTAGGGTATACTTCCAGTAAAGTCAGCGGTTACATGTATCGAGTGAGCGGGAGACACAGGACTCATTCACGAATGAGACGGATGCTGTCATTACTGAGCACTGAGATGATGCGTTACAGCAGGGCCATGGAGGCAGCTGAATCTGTTAAGACAAACATTCCTTTTACGTTTATTACGACTGACATTGTCCAACTGTCAGCATTAAAGATCTCCTGGGATGGCCAATCCAGCAAGTTTACTCATCTTGATGAGTTTCTTCAGTCTGAGAAAGGATCTATTCTTTATTTCAAATAGAGTTTCTTACATGTAGGTATCTAGAATTGGGGTAACACTGTGTTACAAAATGATACGGAGGAAACTGACTCATGACCCCTACAAAAATGGCAAACCATACAATTTTTCTTTATGTTGGTATATATCAATTTGCAGAAACCATATCAGGGGAATTATAGCGATTAATGACAGCAACAGAGGGATCCAAGCAGGAACAATGTGTATTATTATGAAATATATGTAAAATGTTATTTACAGATTATTGGAATGAAATACAGCATGTTTTATCCGCAGCCACTGAGATGTTTGAATGCTCCTCCTGGTGTTGCGCTTCAGTGAATGGGCCTCCAGCTCTAACCCAATGTCCTGCTGTGGCCTGGCATCCTCTTCAGCATGTAGGCTGACCCGGGCCCTGTGATTCCAAAGATCAGCTCCAGAGGGAATAAGAGGGCTTAGATGATAAATGAGTGGGAAGACTGAGACGGCCTTATGAAGACGCTGATTTCAGCTACAAGGCAGTAACAACAGCTGGTCTTCGACCAAAACAGTTTTCTGTCACGGAACAAAAATATATATACAGATCCTACAGATAATTTTTTTAGAAGCAGAACAGATAATGAGTTGTTTATAGAGATAAATTGTCTTGAGGAACCAAATGGGGCACTGATTGATGCTGGGGGTGGGTTAAAGGGGGGTGTGTGCTATTGCAGCGATTAACAGGCTGCAGTCTGCTGCTTGTTGGTCACCTTGTGCACTTAGACTCTGTGTGCTCTGTATGGGAGTGGCATAGGGTACAGTGGTTAGCATTCATACTCACTCCTGTAGGACTGTGGTTCGAGTCTCTGCCCCGACTCCATGTATGTGGGGTCTCCTCTGGTTTCTTCACCTGTGGTCCAGAACAACGCTAAGGTGAACCGGAGTCGCCAGGCTGTCCGCAGTGAACGCGTACCCCTTCTTAGGTTGTTCCCTGGCTTGTGCCAGTCGCTTTATGGATAACCTGTCATGCCCCGGTCGTCTGATCCTCCTGTGTGCCACGCCCCCTCATCTACCTCGTGTGTAATCCCCGTGTTACCAGCTGTTTGTTATTGTTGTTAATTAGTCTGGTATATTTAAATCCGCATTAAGTTTGTTTCCCCAGTCTGGTCATTGACATCAGTTTACGTTCTATGTTCCCGATTTGTCTTCTTCCAAATAAACCCTCATTTACCTGATTTTACGACTTCTGTGCTGCTTCCCCGCGGAGGTCATGACATAACCTCTGGAACCCCCGCAACCCAGCATAGAACAAGTAGGTATAGAAAATGAATGGATGTTCAATTTGTTGACACCAGCAGCCTGTATCACAAGATTTTTTGGTTAGCTAGATAACTTGGCAGATTTAAGGTACCCCAGTTTAAATGGACTATATTTTCATGCACTTACATTTTGCCCAACCACTTTAAATCTGAAAATGTATCTTGCTGACCCAAGAATCCAGCTTCATGAAACAGATCCTAGGTTCATCTGTTGCGGAAGTCTAGGTAGAGTGTTATATTCTACAAAAGTTAGAGGCTCCGCGAACTCTCGTGGAGAGGCCGGGTGCCTGCAACACTTGTATAATATTGGGAAAAATAACAGTAAGACCACTGTATCCAAGTCACTCGTGACACATGCATACAGGGTGAGGCAGACCTCTGTACCGTGTTTACTTTCTGACCCAAACAGTGCTTCTCACGTGGCCATGGACACCACGTCGTATCATGCCGCACAAGGGTATTGACGTAAACATTTCCGTGCAGCCAGCAAAGGTCAACAAAACATTACTATCCCCCCAGCATGCTGCCCTCCAGCACTTAGCTATCAACAGGAAACATCTTTCACGATGCCGGAAGTGCTTCTCTCTAATTGGCTCGGTGTGATTTTGTAAGAGTTTTTTCTCAGCCAATTGCAGGCCGGTTATTTTTGGTTCAAGTATAAATGGAAGTGAAACCCTCTCAGACCATCCCAGAGTTACCAGCTGTGAAGAAGAGCTCATCGCTTATAACTTTTCATAAGTATGATAATTTGCATCGCTGACTGTTCGGCTGAGAAAAAACCCCTTTAGAGAAAAAAGAACAATCATTTCTCTCTCCCACAAAAACTTGTTGATTACAAATATAAAACTATTATGATGTAAGACACCTTTTGAAGTTTTGTATGACATTCACCCAAGATGATTCAGAGGCACCCACTCGCATGACATAGTGACAGAACAATGAATATTGGAAACCTCACTAGCTGTCAATACGGAAAACATGCTAAGGAGATGCTGGATAGGAGGGCAGCCGGTGAATACGGTACAGGCACGTACATCATGATACATGCGTATGTGTGACCAGTTATTCCATTAAAAAAGGATTGAAACTCCTGGAAAGGCCGTCTCATTTCAGCACCTATACAAATGGACTATTTTGGTAAATGAACTGCTTTCAGCAACATTGTGAGATAGTGAAAAATTTCCTCCTGTGTCTTATGGAGTTACATCAACAACTGTTTACCCATTTACTCTGCAATCCTGTACTGGGGAAGTGGTTGAAGATGGATGGATGGATGGATGGATGGATGGATGGATGGATGGATGGTTGGTCATGTGGACTGGTTCTTTATTCTCACTGGCCCGCTCTGGGTGTCTCTGATTAGATGTGTATGTGCATTTCCAAAACAAGGGGTACTGTGATAATAAAAGGGCCAGAAATATAAAATAGATTTTTTTTTTATTCTATGACAGCAGCAGCACTTCATCAGAAAGGGGAAATCCAGGAGGTCTCTGCAGGTTGTTCTGTGCCTGGCTTATGGCTGCCGCTGCATGTGACATGGAATCAGAGTGATGCCAAAAGAAGACCGGCAGGGGGTGGGTCTCTGATGGAGCTCCCCCCATGCAGCCCCGAAAACACAGGCCGCACAGGGCTCTTAAAAACTGCCTACGGACTGCTGAGCTCAGTCAGCATGCGGCAGAAGAGGAGGCAAGATAAGCTTCGAGCTCTGAGTCAACAAGGCCTGGCTGGAAGGGCATCCACGTTTGACATGGCTTCTATCAAGAGCTGGCTGTCCTGCTCAAAAACTAGTGGGTTTCTCACGTCTAAACATACAGCAGTTGACGGTGTGGGGTGACACTTGGCATTTTGATTTCCTGTATCTGAGTTTTTCCCCCCTTTGAATTTGACCTTACTTACTGACAACTGTAGAGGGGGGGCATCTCAGTGCCCAGCTGTGGCTGAGCAAATGCCTGAAGATCAACTATACTGCAGTTTTATATTTTGATCTCCATATGAGAATTTTTACCGAAATTTAAAGCGACGTAACAAAACGCAGCTGAATCACGATGTAATTAGAAATCGATTAAGAGGCATTGTAGTGAAAATTGTGTGTCAGGCGTATATTTTTAATCGGGCCCATTACCACTGAAGATAATAGCATTGTTCTTTTCTTTTGTGCTGTTGTTTTTCTGCAAATGAGCAACACTTTGCGGGGCCATTAAATGAACCACCACGTCACACCATTAACGCAACGACGTGAATCAATACCAGAGTTCCCACTCAGAGCTGCACACTGCACAGCCTTCCTTCACGCTCCATGCCAGCTTTATGGAAACAGTCTGATTTACGAAGAACAGTCCCCAGCTCTGTGTGCATGAGGAGTTTGCATGTTCTCTCCATGCCCATGTGTGTTTCCACCTGCAGTTCCGAAACATACAATGAAAATGCCTGCATTGCATGGTGTGTATGATGAATAAGTATGTGATTTAGGGCCCCGGCCCTGTGCTTCCTGGAGGGGGCCTCAGGGACCCCGTACTGGACAAGCAGTAAGGAAGATGGATCAAATGACACCAAGGACTCACACAGAGTCCTAAACCTTCCCAGGACTTTTCTAACACCTCTCTTTTCCTCACCTCCCGTGACATCACTAACTGATGAATAACTGTCTCTGAAATTTAACCCTGCACTACCGTTACCGTTACTTTCGTGTCTCTTTCGCATACTTCATATTTGGCCCCATCCTCAGGCCTAGATTCAGTTGCGCATGGATTTTTTTGGACAGGAACTGTTTCGTTTTCAGTATCCGTATGAAAAGGTCACAGAACTGTGTCTCATTCGTCGTCGTCATATATGTAAGCGTACATCTAAGATGAACATGCTGTAAACAAATAGAGTAACAGGAAGGTATGACCCAGGAGGCCAGAGCAGTTATCAGATATGTCATGAGGTCGGTCACCATGCACTGAAAAACAGCTAAATATTTCTCCATTCTCGTGATCCGCTGGCCGAAACCTATCCTGATGATTAATAACATCATGCATATCAAGACATCAGCTCCAACTAATTGCAGCAATTTAGCCAGCTACTAAACCGCACCACAATATGGACAGCAGAAGCTTACAAACGTCATGTAAAATGAAAAGCGATAGCTATCAGGAATCATGTTACTTGGATTATGAAGTAAGCTTTAAGCTGCTCAGCATATAGTTAATCAGCATGAGTTAAAAGCATAGTAACATCAGACATACTCATAACGGTAAAGCCCTTCGTTGTGGTTGTCAACATACCTAACGGCACTCGTGTCTACAGGTGTTTTTGCAAGTTTTGCAGAGAGTGAAGTGAGAGTTTTGTTTTTTTAAAAAACCAGAGCTGAGCCTCAATCTGAGGGTGACCTCGTTTGGTGCGCTGCGGCAGGTGTGGGTGACCGACGCGGTGTTGGTATCTATGCCGTTCGCCACTTCGCTCTCTGAGCTTCCGCCTCAACTCGGGCGCCTCGGCTGAACTTCATCACATTTCCAAGAACGGCCGACCTGAAAGCCACAGCAAGGAGCAGAAGATTGCAGTGAAAGAGTTCGATTTGCATTGGACTGCTGCAGATAAGAGGCAGCCGTACCGGGAAAGCGAGCCGCCGAGCGAGACGAGAGCAGGATAAACGCTAAGCTGCGAGCGCTTGAAACGCGGGTCTCCTCCGAGACGGATTCACTGCCGAGTCAGGGGCTGCTGTTCTGATGTGGTAACGCATGGAGAAACTAAAAGGAAAAGCAAGTGACAGACAGACAGACGAATATCTCGAGGAGGACTTTCCTTTTGAGGCGATGCAGAGCCATGACAAGGGAGGGGGAAATCCTCACAGCTGCTTTCACTACGACATCTCCCATGGCTCCTGGCCGTGGAGTCGGCCATGCAGGCGGAGCCTGATCACAGGCCTCCGCCATCAGCCAGGCAGGCTTGCATCATGCAGGGGGCCCCTGTGGTCTAACGCAACACAGATGTGTGGCCAGCGGGGCTGGCAGGCCCTTCTGAGAGGGGCGGTGAAGCAATCGGCCTTTCCCAGCTCCGCTCTGATCTCGGCCTGTCAGCTTCCCCAGCGAGACCCTCAGCTCAACCCCAGCCAGGCTGAAATATGCTGAGCGCTGAGCTGGAGTGAAACTGCCTGTGGCAGACGTGCTCGGTATCTGTGCACGTGGGGGCATTGTGATTAAACAAGAGTATGAGGTGCACGGGCACACTGGAGCGATCTGATGAAGTCACAGTTGCCTCCCGTGGTTAAAACCATCAGGATCTGCAATCTAGAGCCTATCTAACCATCTAAACGTCCATATTATCGTGAAGTGCAATAACAAAAAACACTCAGGTCGGTAACTCAAAAAAAAAAACAGATCAGGAAACTCAAAAAGTTTGGCATGTATCTGCATCCGTGCCCCTGTCAGGCACAAATTTTGACATGAACTGGGTTGTGCATCCAATCAGTAACTTCAATCAGGACGATTAATTATGAGCTCGACAAGAACAAAAGCAGAAGGGCGGCACCGCAAGCATCCTGGCCAAGAGGCCTGACCGTAAATGAATGAAAAGCTTTGCAGGCAGATACTGGCATACTTTTCTATCAGCAAGGCCTGCAGGCGATCCCTGCTTCGGCTGGAAATAAAACATATCACAGGTAACTGTTTGACAGTTATGTTGCTTTTAGCATCAATACTGAGCTTCAGGGTACCAACAAAGAAAGGTTTATTTTAAAAGCGGAGCTAGTAACAGGGATACGGAAATGCTCTACGAACTGTCAAAGTTACCTGGCCAAGCAGCTAGGTGTCATTTCATTTTAAACGTAATTAATAAGTCGTTTTCCGGAAGGGTCCTGTTCCCCAAGACACTTTATCTGTGCCTTTTCACTCATCGCTGGTTGGTAGCAAGAAACTGGACTTTTTCTGTCCTCAGAACACAGGTAACTGGTTGGTAACAAGAGCGACATCTCCGGTTTTTTCAGAAATAAACTAGCTAGAGCCAGTATGCACCAAAATTTTTTTTTTTTTCACGAGGGGAACACTAACGTTTTATAACAGTTAGCGCTTTCATATTTTTGCTTGTTTTTTCAGTTTGTCACACTGCTCCCTTGGCTGATGTGTGTTTACTCAGAACAGGAGAGGCACGGGCCCTTGTGCAACCTCAATATAAACCACATGTTTTTTCCTTTTTCTCTTATGAGTTTTGATTGTTCCATACTTTGATGCTTGAAGTAACCTCTGACATATTTTTTTTCTTTATATCAGTTACAGTATAACGCTGAAAGCAAGGTAACAGTGCGGGTTTACTCAGAAAAGCATGGCAAGAAGATACCAAAAAGAGTCACATGTAGTTACAAGAAAATGCATCTCTGCTGATGTACCTCAAAGTACCTCGCAAAATCTGATAGATGTATGTTGTTTTCGTACCTGACTGGGGTTTGCGATTTTACCACAGTGCTGGTTCTGAGTGTCACCACAGTTCAGTAACTCACCTCCCTTAAGTTCACTTCCTTCAAGAACACACAAGTACATCAACACCAGAGAAAACCGAAAGATCTGAACGCAATGGATGATTCATTTGTTCAACTGAAAAAGTCCATTTTCATATGTACGCAAAAAAAAAAGTTAGCGGTTAAACTTTTAGGGTTTTGGTCCACTGTCAAGTGGCAAATATAAATGCTCCTAATTCTTGCCAGGATAAAAGTAAAGAAAAGCTGCATTCATTTGTTGGAATGCGCAAATTATGAAAAATGGAAGCTTTACTTCTAAGGAATGTAACACAATGTTTTCATTCTGCCTTTTCAAGAACACATAAATAAATGTTTGGAATGTACTGGCAGAAAACTGCAAATTCAGGTCTTGGGATTTTACATTTCAGAATCATTTATACCTACAACGCTTACATCGATTCTGATAGCAGATCCCATTGGAGAAAGTCCCTTAATATATTTTTTTTACTTTTTCTATCTCCTACAGCCTCCCTCATTTCCTACTACAATCCATAAAGAACAAATAGCTACTGAAAAACATAAACCCTAAAACAGACAGGTGACATCAGCCGGTCCACTCTTTCAGGTCTAATATCATTCCGATGAGGGGAACTCCCAAGATGAGGGATCTCTCTGCCACAACCTGCATCTCAGCGCTGGACTCGTTGGTGAGAGAATCCAGCAGGTTTACCCGACCTCACAGTGAAAAGTAATTCATGCGGAATGCTGCACTGGGGAGTGAATCTGGAGATGGAAAATACAAATAATCATGAATGGGAAATGTGTCGTTTCCCAGCACTTGCTGTCACTAAGCAACGGGCTTTTGAGTATATAAACCTCATTTGCCTTGAATACTATGACTATAGCAAATGACTGCTGACATCAGTGTAGGATAAGTACAAGGTATTCAGTGCTACTCTTGTCTGGTGATGTCAGAATCTCTACCAAGAACACTGTGACTAAGTCTGCTATCAAGTATTACTTCAATTCTCAGCATGAGAATGGTCCAAGGTTGCCCACATTTATACAAATGCATACATACAGATGTTGAAATATTTTACAATAATTTAATATTTCAGCGAAATGATTATAAGCCTTCCACACAGTTCATTAGTCTTCCAGAAGCGCTTGTCCAGTGCAGGCTTAATTAAGGGATGGCAGCCAATCACAAGACGACCCCTCACAAACACAGTGTTAAGGAAAGGCAGCCAATCAGAGTGCGATCCTTCACAAACACAGAAGGAAACGCAGATGCAGAACTTCTCCAAGTTGCACGTCTTCAGGCTGTGGGAGGAACCCGAAGTACCCAGAGGAAACCTGAGCAAACACGGGCAGAACACGTGAACTCCACACACGCACACAGGACCGGGAGCAAGAATCAAGGCCTCGTCCCTGCAGGTGTGAGGCCATACTGTTCGGGCAGGTTTCAAAATGAGCTCGAGTGCAGTGAGTCAATGCTGAAATATTTAATAACACCGATGCAAAACGGTACGGTTTCCCAGCAGGACATGCCAGCATCTCACACCTGCAGAAGCGTGTGTTTTACCTGGCACTCAGTCCACGTATGTAGCTGGCCTCTTCTCACAGTGAGCACATGTGGCTCCTTCCAAAGTGCAGGGTCAGCTGGCTGTGAACCCCAGCTTAATACCTGAATAAGTGTGAGAGTGCCTGGTGATGGGGCAGTATTACAGCATAGATTAAGTGACTTACCTCGCTTATCGTCTGGCTTTGGCCTGCACCAGGATGCCCCTCATTCTAGTCAGACCATCCGATCAGGCCTGAGGGTCATTTTCACTGCAGCCAAGTTTGCTTTCTTTTCAATTACCAATTCTTGAGCTAAGTTAAAAAAAAATGCATAGATCTGCCAGGCAATGCTACAATGATTGACCAAACGCTTCTTTCTGGAAAATTCTATGGATTGTCGAAGAAGAAAAGGGAAGAATGAGAATATCTGCTGTGAGAAGATATAATGTTGATCATCCAAAAACATCAGAGCCTTTTCAGTTTATCACGTCCCCACAACCAGATGGACACAATTGGCCCACAGGAAATACAACAAAGCATGTAAAGGGACAAAAATAATGCGTGCATTGGGAATCGGTACAAACTGATTTGGCCATTTTGATTTCTTAGAACGAAGGACTAATGCTCACCATGTGTTTGGATTCGTTAATGCCCAGGTACATACTTAGCTGTTTTTCATACAATCAGCGTGCCAGTTAACGCTGCCGCGCACTGTAAATCGCCACTGTCTTTTTGTGGCTTGCAAGGAGTGGCCGGGCGTGGTTCCGAGTAACAGGTCATGACGAGAAAGATCTAAGCCACAGAAAATGGCGGAACTTTAGAAACAGAGCTCTGTTGCGGTTAAGTAAACCACACATCCTGTGCAAATCGCCAAACCTAAGCACACGTTGCACTGAAACTACGCTCAAGCACTAATACTGAAAGTGTGAACCAATAATACTGCTGGCTTCTTTATCTGATGCAGCAAGGAGAAACCGCAAACTGGGGTTCAGACTCAAAATGAAAAACACAGGTTGAGCAAATGGATTTGTATCAATCAGCCGTACCTTAAATACATGAATACCACCTGTCAGAAGAAACCCTCAATGCTTTGTTGGGTTTTAAATAACCCCAGATGCTTACTGTCAGCGGCATCCCTTATGTGCTGAGGAGACCACGGTGACTATCGAATGGTGTTTGCTAATTCAGGCATGCAAAGGAGAGCACTGTCATCAATGAGCAGATTCACTGGAAATAAACGCTTTTGAACAGCTTGCATTAACGGCCAATATCTTGTAAAACCCGAGGCCAGCTTTAGCACAGAGAGTTTGAAAAGCCATTACTAGTACGAGGAAATCTTATCAACTAAAAATCTTATTTCAATTACTTTGTAATGCTCCGAGATTATTAACAGTTGGTTAACTTGTCCTCCTTCATTGTAGATTTTCATCTTTCAGAAATGCTTTACATATATTGCAATAATTGAAACATTCCTTGATGTTAATGTTCTCCCAGTGAGCTGAACTCCCAGTGTGACCATTGCAGTGAGCTGTTCCCATTCCAGAAGTGTACTGGCATGGCACCAGTTCAGTTTTATGTACTTAGTCCAAAAATATATCATTCTTGCTACATTTTTTGTTAATGGAAACCAGTTGATGTTATAAAGGATTTCTCTTATGAGTAATGAGATTGATCATTCGCATTCAAAGTGGAAACCTCAGTGAAGATTACCCATTGAGTAATAGGGTAGGTGAATAAATACCATGCAAGTCCGGAGTGGTTGCTGCTCAAGGTGGTGTGGCTAATAGCAGAAATCTTCACTTGCTTCAGCATGTTGCTCTGTCCACTCATCAACGGTTGGTACTCCAAGCTGAGAAGTGATCCGGGCGGGGGGGGGAGGAGGTGTTTGCTAACCCATCCATCTCAGTCCACTGCAACATCATGAGTCAGATCCTTGCATAGCAGCAGTAAGTGTGACATCTCCTGCACCCACATCTCTTCTTGCACACAAAAGGCCTGTCCGTGAGGCCATCTCCTCGGGAACTTTCCAGTGATTAAAACCTCACATGAGAAAAATTCAGAGATATGGTTGCCTGGAAGCTCTCATTACAAAGTCAGCTTTAAAGCAGTATTTTAATGAATGAACCTTGTCAAGGCACAGAATGTCAAAAACTAGTACTTTTCTGCACCAACAACTGAGTAAAGCATGGCAGTGACCTGTTTAATACCTGCTCGGTCAGTCTAGTAAACATTGAGTACCTCAGCAGTGGATGCAGGGGTTGCTGTCACACTTATGTATACATTTACAAAATCATCAGACAGCTTCAATGACAACGTGTCAAAACAGACAGATATTATGTAGCCAAACTTCACCTGCCAGCACTTAATAAGCAGGATACCGATACATCATTTTTTATTCTGTGGAAAACAGTCTGCTGGCCAGATTTAATAAGAATCATGAACATGTCACAGATCGTATAAACAAAATATAAATAAAGGGCTTTTATAGGTTAATAATGGGTTTTGATCGTGATCAATCCCCTCAACTAACAAAACAGCTTACTGTATATATCCTCCATTGCTTTTGGGTGGTGGTGTAGATTAGTATGAAATTATGTGTGAAGTTTAACCTATGAGCTTTTTGCATCTCCCATACTTATTTAGCATAAAGGTCCCAGTTCATATTGTGCAGTGTGAAAGTTCAAGAGGGCCCAGCAACTTGTAAACTGAGACCAGGTTCCAGAACTTCGGTGTGAAAGCGCCCTTTGAGGGCTTTAACTAGGCCACAGCACAGACTTGAATACAAGGTCTGCTAAGAAAGTGCGAGAAGTTGACAGATGACAGCTGAGAGAAATGAATGTATATTATAGCTCTTAGCAAAGGGTGCTGGAGCCATTGGGAGACCTCCGGAGCTTAGCATATAAAGAGTCTGGGATAGCAATGAGGCCTCGATCCCTTCACCACTCCAGAAGAGTGTCTGGATGCGTGTGTTCCATCCATCCATCCACCAGCTACCTATCCTGGTCAGGGTTGTGAGGTATCAGCGATCAGAAAATATAGAGCAGTACAGTGGCTTAGCAGGTAGCACTTAGCCTCACACCTCCAGGTCTATGTTCACCTCCCATCAACCAGCATCCTGTCCCAGGTGTACCCTGCCATCGACCGGCATCTTGTCCCGGGTGTACCCTGACATCGACCGGCATCCTGTCCCGGGTGTACCCGGCCATCGACCGGCATCTTGTCCCGGGTGTACCCGGCCATCGACCGGCATCTTGTCCCGAGTGTACCCTGCTATTGACCGGCATCCTGTCCCAGGTGTACCCGGCCATCGACCGACATCCTGTCCCGGGTGTACCCTGCCATCGACCGACATCCTGTCCCGGGTGTACCCGGCCATCGACCGACATCCTGTCCCGGGTGTACCCGGCCATCAATCGGCATACCCTGCATTGTGTTTCCTGGGGTGGACTCCAGGTTAGTCCACAACCTTATACAGGATAAGTTATGGAAGATGGATGAATGAACAACACTTTGTAACCCACATTTAAAATAATACAAAAGAAATACAGAAAACACGGCAGCATTCCATTCCTAAATATCCAAAATAAAAAATCTAATTGGTTCTGTGCAACATCTTTCCCTATTATTCCAAAGAGTGTAAATATGTTGCTGTTTATAGTGTATAGAAACGAAATCTATGTTCCTGTTGGCCGGTCGGTTAGAACAATCACCTTACTTTGCATTTTGCTGCTTGTGGTTGAATTTTACCTCGTAGATTGAAAGAGCCATTGGCTGTGGATATTTTAAGGTGGAAGAGGACCATTTGCATGAATGTGTTGTTCAGAAGAGAGGAAGCATTCAGATGTTTTACCTGTGGGCCAAGGAATGCCGGCCTGATTTGTGGCTAAGTGACATCGATTTTTGAGGCGCATAAACGACACGAGGCATTACAAGGAGGAATTATAAGATAAAGTTCAAACGTGGGCATGAAAAGGAATCTCTGTTTGAGCGCAGGCTATAATATTTATACAGCTGGCAGAGTTTAAGGCACCGTGTTCGAGTGCATGCAGGTCTGTGGTCAGAGTGTGTATAAAGGCCGCACGGTCTGTCTCTGCTTCAGAAACTTAACTCTGCATTGTAATGACTTGCTCTGTAATGCCTACTCGCAAATGAAAAGGAAGAACTGTGTCTGGCAGATGCTCCAGCAATCCTGCGGTTTCTAGACTTATGGCGAAAAAAAAACGAAGGGGAATGTTAAAGCTATGCACGTTCTGCCAGCTCCAATGCCATAACGTCTCTGCCGGGACCTCACTTGCCACGTGCTTTCGCTTTTCGATTCCCCGTTTCCTCTGAAAATACTTTTTGCAGTTCCACGGCTACGTGCTGAACGAGCAAGAAAAGCTCAGCTGGCTCCGCACGCTTTGTGTGTTTTCCTGCATTAAATGAAAAGTGGCTTTTTACTTCACAGGTATGAAAATATTTTAACAGCCAGTCTTGAGGCACAAGTGTATGGTGCAACAACACCAGTAGGGTTTGGCGTGTTAACAGCAGATAAATTGTCTTCTTCTGACTTTTGTGGGCTGTTCTGGTCAATTAGACACAAATGCACTCATTTAGCATTCAAATCGACAAGAAAGCAATTTTCACTTCGGTTTTTTCCCAACTGCGTGCTCCATGACTCGTAGGAGAAGTGATTGTTTAACCTAAAAATCTTAGGAAAAATATTCACAACGAGTCCATACAGATGTAGCACCTCAGTGAGGTCTCACAGCTTCATAGATTGAAGCTTTTACCGTGTTTTATATGTTTATTTTCTGATACATAGATGATTAGTCTGGGACATCATCTCCCCCTCTCTCTCTATCCTCCTTCTCCTTTTTTCCTTTTTTTTCTCTTCCATTTTTCCTTCTCTCTCTCCCTCTCCTTCTGATGAGGAAAATAAATAAATAAATAGATAAGGATGATTTTAAAATATATATATATAAATAAATAAATCAATAAATCCAAGATAAAGCAGTCCTCCGCAGAGGTGGAGGGAGGATAAAAAAAAAAAAAAGGAAATACCACAAAACACCGCCCTCACTGACTTAAGATCAAGGCATTCTGACATATTAATAGTTATAATAGTTTAGTTGCTTTTATGTAATATACTTTTTCTTAACATCACTATAAATCCAGCAAAGGAAGCCCCATGTCTCCCAAACTCATTAGGATAGAGCCAAAAAAGCTACACAACTGGGGCTTTCTTGATAGATATGAAGAACGTCCGTGACACAAAATGTTGGACTGGAATAATGTAAAACAGCATGGTAACTAAAAACCATTTATGAAGAAAGTTAAACATACACACAAAGGGTACAGGGGCCACGTACAAGTCTTCATCACAAAGGGAACATGGGCCACATACAAGCTCCAATCACAAAGGGTACAGGGGCCACATACAAGCTCCAATCATAAAGGATACAGGGGCCACATACAAGTCCCCATCACAAAGGTACAGGGGCCACATACAAGCTCCAATCACAAAGGGTACAGGGGCCACATACAAGCTCCAGTCACAAAGGGTACAGGGGCCACGTACAAGTCCTCATCACAAAGGGAACATGGGCCACATACAAGCTCCAATCACAAAGGGTACAGGGGCCACATACAAGTTCCAATCACAAAGGTACAGGGGTCACATACAAGCTCCAATCACAAAGATACAGGGGCCAACATACAGTACAAGCTCCCATTACAAAATAAATAACATTACATAAGATAACTCTCAGTGGAAGTCAGTAATTTCCTCTTGTCTTGTTCCACTTGACATCCTTTGAATTATGCGCCAGTCTTCACTTTACCGTTAAGGAAAAGATGGTCGACAATGACAGCTTGAGTAAATCAGAAAATATGTATAGCGGGGTCAAGGAGCGTTGCAGAGTGGCCCCGTGGAAGGGCCCTACGCTCACGTAGTGGCCATCTGGCCTCCCACCTTTTATGGTGTTCTTTTTTTCCACGTTGCATTCTTCATTTCACAGAGGAACCTGGCCCACTTGCAGCTATCATTCCTTGATTCCCTTTGAATCGGGCTGTGTGCGAGCAGGAAACGGAGTCAAACTCGCTTCCTGAGCGGCCCGGAGAGGAAACGCCGTAATAAGCAAGGAGCGCATGGTTAAAAATAACCGTGGTATAAAAGGCCAGAGCTGGATCGCGCTCAGTCCCAGAGCCATGCGCACGCTGCTCACGGCAGGGTCTCCTTCCACTCCGCTCTCACACGCCAGCTCCAGATAAACAATGGCCGTCTTTCCCTCGTCCAAAAAGAGCAGGTGTTTCCAACAAGCTGAACTCATGCTTGAGATATCCCTGCCACTTTATTACCTCATAGAAAAACAAATATTTTAATTTTGGAATGCTTTTTGGGGGATTCGGACAAGATGTCGTACTTCTGGTTTGGTGCCCTAATCTGTCATAGCTCTGCCAGCATACCCTGCAAACATGGAGATTGTGTTAAAAAATCATAGTGATTTCCTGGAGAATATCTGACTTTTGTATTCTTTTTATTAGCCCGCTATGTGTAAATGTATATATACCTATGTATGGCAAGTTCTGAGGCAGAAATGTTTTAAAAAGGGCTATTACACTGAAAAGTAACAAGAACAGCTAAATGAAATAAAGTGAAAGCAGCTGAAAGACTCTGAGAAACACAGCAAACCTCAAACTCTGCCGACGCAGCAGCCCTCCTCCATGATGGTCAGGCACCAGATGAATCTGCTAATAATGTGACACCCCAGCGCCCTCTTGAACGACCCAATAGGAAATGAATACATTTAGGGCCAGTAGGGTTTCATTAAACAGGTGATCAATCACCATGGTAACGTCAGAAAAAGACGCAAACCCAGCCTTTGCTACATACACATAAATACACCCAGCTGAAATGTTTTCACGTTTTACTGTTGGTTGGTTCCAGTTAAATGACATTTTTCCACTTATCTAAATGGCTTTTCCAGTTTCGAGAAGGAAAAAAATACTGGGAAATAAAACATTACAAGTACAAAACTGTATAAATCTCCCCCACCTGGAGGGTAACTCCTGTGGGAGTACATTTCGCCATTAAAAGTTATGGGTAGAGATATGTCTCTACCAATGTTGTACAGTCTGCTTTGCTAGAATTCCACTTCTTTCCAAAATATTCCACCTCTATCAGCTCTATTGTAGAGCACTAATGGAGTGTAACAGCAACATTTTTCCACTTAATATATGGTAACGACTTAGGTCAGAACTGGGACACAAAACGACATTCATCTTTATGATAATCAGACACTGTACTGTATCATTGGTTGTACATGGTGTTGTCATTTACCCTATCCTGGTTTCTGCTTTACAGAAGAGGAAAGTTCAGGTCCAGAAAGTACAAATCCAGACCAAGCTTTTATTTCAACAAACCAGTTGAGTATCCTGACTGTGACTCTTTATGCTCAACTAGTTGGTCGAAACAAAACCTCAGTCTGGACTTGTACTTTCTGGACCTGAACTTTCCACCTCTGCTTCTTTCTTCCAGCAGGATTTTCTACCAGTACCCTTCTACATCTTTTCTCCATTCATCTAGCCTTCTTTCTTATATATTTCCCACCCACCAGCCTTGGCTGGTGAAAATGACCCCGAAGCCATGATGCTCCTACCCGCATGCCTCACAGTGTGGATGCTGTTCCTTGGGTGGCGTGCTGTGTTGACTTGGAGCCAAACACAACACTTTGCGTTTAGGCCAAAGAGTTCCATTTTGGTCCCCTCAGACCACATAAGTTTTTGCCGCATGGCTACAGAGACTTCAGAGTGTTCGTTTGCACACTTCAAACCAGTTCCAAGGTGGGATTCCTTAAATAATGGCTTCTTTCTTTCCACTCTTACCACTACCATTCAGGCCATTTGTGAACATTGGGAACATTCTTGTCATGTACGCACTTTGACCATTCTCGAATATAAAAGCTGTGAAACTCTGTGCTATGAAATTATTTTAAAGATCAGATCAGCCTGTTTCTCCCAAAGTCATTCAGTTTGAAGAGGGACCTTGATCTATTACGGTTCCCTACCTGTTCTGTTTAGTACTAAGTATCTATACCTGGAACATTCAAGGCCTTCGACCTTTTGTAATATCTATGCCTTTGTGATCTGTACCTTTCCACAAATTTGTGCCATTATCATCTAACATCTTATGGCCTGGTCTTTCCTTTGTCCACAGTATTTTCAATAGACCACTGTATTTACAACAAGTGACCCCTGTCAGACAAAAAAAAAAAAACAATTAAATTAAAACATTTAAAACATCTGTTTGCCATTTCAGTATATTTCCATTTGAAATCTGTGTTTTGCAATCTCACCACAACAAGGAATAACAAAAAAGGTGGTTGCTGTTCAAACTAAACAACAAAATGCTTCACAAATTTAATGATTATCCAGGATGAAACAATAATATTAAAACACTTTCTATTAACTATTATAAGTTTCTACAGCCTTGTTGAACACATATAAAGACAAACTTCACCCAGATATTGGCTGGTATCCAGCCCCTCCCCCATCTTTCCTTCAGTTACCAATCCCTGGTCAGTCGTTTGAAATGTGGATTTGTCATTGGATGCTGCTGAAGCAAACGAAGGCCAATGAGCAATCAGTTGTGTCTGATGCAGAGAGCACACCCTGCCTCACAGCCCACATGCTGTCCCTTTGGGTCTGAACCCCATAAATATGGAGACAATTACTGTAGCAGGCCATGAGGACAAGGCAGGTGATTATGCTGTAGGGCCGGATTGAACTTTCATTTTAATGAGCCACATTGTTTGGGAAGAAAATACCTAACAGTCCAATGTGAATCTTTTCAATATCATCAACAAAATAATTATAATCTGTCATAATCCATCCACCTATCCATTTTCCAGTAGAGGCTCACAGTCAGCCTGGATTCTATCCCATAATACACAGGGCACAAGGCAGAGGACACCCTGGATGGGATGCCAGTCTGTCACAGAAAAATGGAATTGTAGGAATTTTAATTAAATCAAGCAGTCAGCTTGTACTTGTTCCAAATTCCATTCCAAAGTATGTACAGTAACCACATATTAATAACGCGACCACCAGGCAAACAGTACGGCAGACAAAAGCCCAACAAAGGCGAATGAGAAGCCGATGCGGCAAATCGCCAGGCTGCGACTGCCATCGTCGGCACCCCGGGGTTGGTGTGTGGGTCCTGACCGTGACAGCTCACCCCGCCTGTGCTATACCCCTTACCACGTCTTTTCCTACTTGTAAGAAAAGACTGTAAGATTATAAAATATAGAAAATATCTCTAATATACTTCTACTGGTTATCAGCCTCTCAGGCTCGCAATGTAAAATATGATCTTGTCTTTGAAAACCTCAGATCAGACCTTGATCTCCAGTGATGTTTTCCTACAATAAATGGCACACAATTCAGTAACATGCATCTGATATATATTTTGAAAGACAACCAGCAGCATTTAAAGGGGGTGTTTGCATACCCTGTGCACAGTATTTTGCAATAGCTAGTTTTTAGAAGGACCAGGTTATATAGAAATATATAGAAAAAAGAATCTGTATTTTTTGTAAAAGACTGATAATGTCTTGCTTCATAATGTCAGCATAACATCCGATGTTAAGCAAATCGGTAAATAAGCATACCATTCAATTCTGTCTGCACAGAACATATAAAATATCAAGCAGCCCCTATGGCACTAAACCCAAGAAAAAAATTCAAGAAAAAAACATCTAACAGATGTCACTTAACCCAAGCAGAATTACGGCCAGTGTTACTGCTGAAAGATATTTGTGGTTGCAACTGAAATGCAAATTCTGAATCACTGAGCAAGGCATTGGATTAGTGTGCTAAACTAAATTGTACAATAATGAAATTCTATATAAACACATGATAGGAAATGAAATCGCTTACTTTGCCAGAAAATGAAAACACGACTGTTTCAAAAGGGAAATTTGAAACTGACCGGAGTAGTTTCGAGCTGCAACGTACAACCTCTAGTCATATACGACAGTTTCTTTTAATAAGTGATTGTTAAATTAGTTGTAATTGTATTTAAAGGAATACAGTCACTGCATGGTGTGTAAGATGAGTGAAGATGTAAACTAATAGACTTTAAATAAATGTAAATGAGAGCATATGCATATAAAAGGAGCTGAATAAGGCACTCTGTATACTTCTGGCTTCCAAGAGACGACTGTATGCTACAGATAACATTTACTAGCTAAGCAGAACATGTGATGATGCACCTTCTGTAGAAGGTCATTGGTTTCTGGGAGATCTGCTGTCGAAGAGGTAACAGCATGAGGGGTTAAGCGTCAGGACAGGGGCTGTATTCATAGCTGGTCCATTTATCTATTGGCCAAACCCCCCCCCCCCTCCTCTGCCCTCAGCTAGGTCTGGCAGGATCGCTGAGCGTGGGTCAAAGTCAGGCCTAGCAGGATCGCTGAGCGTGGGTCAAAGTTAGGTCTGGCAGGATCGCTGAGCGTAGGTCAAAGTTAGGCCTGGCTGGATCGCTGAGCGTAGGTCAAAGTTAGGCCTGGCAGGATCGCTGAGCGTAGATCAAAGTTAGGCCTCTTAGGTCACCTTCAGGCACAAGCAGAGGGTAGAAGGCACTCAGAGCATCAGTAATCATATAGAAACATGACAGACATCCATAAGGACTGTGTGACTCCATGGGTTAGAATGCTCTGGAAGGGTGTTGGTTCAAATCCCAAAGTTGGCAGGGTGATGTCATTGTTGGGCCCCTGAGTGAGGTCTTTAACCCCCAGTAGCTCCAGGGACTAGCTGACTTTGCAATTCTACATTGCTTTGGGTAAAGGCATCCGCCAAATTGTAAAAACTAGTAGGGTGACATGGTTACAATTAACTAAGGTAAGCTAAGCTAAAGTGGAGCCTGGAATGGCAGGTTATTTACGCTGAGGCCCAGGATGCTTCCCTTACTTTGGGAGGCAGATGGACTCAATTCAATTCAATTCAATTTTATTTATATAGCACTTTTAACAACGGTCATTGTCACAAAATACTTTACATATATAACCGGCCCGAACCCCCACCAAGCAAGCCTGAGGCGACAGTCACAAGGAAAAACTCCCTCTAGTAGGGAGAAACCTTGAGAGGAACTTAGACTCGGAAGGGGACCCCATCCTCCTCTGGGGGGCCGGGGAGCATGAAACAGTATTTACATTGACATTAATTTCAGTCCAAATAGTTTCAAAAGTCCCAGTTGGATCCATGTAACTATGTCCAAGGTGTCCAGGACTCCATGGGCTTTTCTTCATGAAGTGGCAGTTACTAGCACAGGGTTATTCAAATCACAGTCTTCAATGGCCGAGCACTGCTGATTTCCCAGCCTTCCTTTATCTGGCGGCCAGGTGTGAAGCCTCTGGCCAATCAGAATCAGTAATTATTAAACTAACTACCTAGGAGAACTGAAAACAAGGCCTGGATTTGTAATTGAGGGCCAGATTTGAATTGGGGGGCGTTAGCAGTTGCGGCTGTGTGATCTGATTATAGGAGGCAGGCCGCTGACAGTGGACCCAAACAGGCTGATGATGGGGCTTGGATGTTTAATCGGGAGCCAGATGTCTGCCAGACAGTCCACGTTTTTGCTCCCTTCCAGCTCTCTGCCAGACAGTCCACGTTTTTGCTCCCTTCCAGCTCTCTGCCAGACAGTCCATGTTTTTGCTCCCTCAAAAACGTGGACTGTCTGGTGGTTCCCAAGGGCTGGGTTGAGTGACGCTGAGGTAGAGGATGTATGTGAGCAGCAAGGAGGTCCAGAGTTAGTGCTGTGTCATCGCATGGGGATGTTCTGGAGAAGATGATCACTGAGATAATCATGCCAGTCTGTTTAGGGATTGAAAATTGAGAATTGTTTAATTTAAATTTGAAATTTTACTGGTAGACAGGAAGATGACTACAAGACTGAAATGTTAACTTACTTAGTGAGAGCAGATTGACACGGAAACACCTGGAGGCATTTCAAAGGATAGCTTCAACAGCGAGAAAGTAGATCAGTCTTGAAGATTTTATAATATATAATATATAATTTTTGGACTAGCTTTTCCTTTTATATAGTGACATGTTTCTTATTTTGGCTACATTCCACAAGGGGAAGGCATTTTTCAATGAGAGAGTCAAAAGTTATGGTCTTTCATTGTACCATTAGTAGTAATGTAGAAGGCATCTAAATTCAGCCTAAAGTCCAAGAATATATCCTCTGTGATTAAGGAGCTAAAGAAAAAAAGGAAGTTCCAGTTAATGGAGGTAAAAATGTTTTACTAGGTCTGACAGACATAGTAAATGGTGAAGTTCAGTGGGACCAACAGTGTTTAGTCTTAAGAAACTGACAGCACTATGACATCATAAGACCTGAACCAGAATAACTCCTGCTTATAGAGAGTAACAAGAATGGTGCCAAAGTATCATTGCAGAAAAGATATGACCACCATCAGAGGGGTAACACACCATTCCTTATACTGACACTGAGTCCTTACAAAGACTCATTCATTGCTGTAATTAAAACTCAACAGCATGTAAGGTATCCATGCTTTACAGGATAGCGGATAACTATTTGCAAACACATTTATTTTGAATATTTAGATTTAAAAAAATTTAATGTTTTATAGAGGCATTAACCTTAGAAAGTATGTTAGGACTCAGCTTAGGTGAGTAGGGCCACAAATAGTGAATTTGGGGCTGTAAAAGATCAGGAAATGGTAATACTGAAGAAGACAAACATGACAGATCATGATGCATCTTCAAAGGATATTGTCGCAGCTGAACTGTGATGATGTCAGGGTTCCCCTTGGTTTTCTGTGGAAATCCAAGTCATTGTAATTTTCTCGAGTTCAGAGGACAGTGTGAAATGATTAGAAAAATAGGCCAGAAATTAGCCTGCCAAGGTAAATGTTGTGTGAACACAGCAGTTGTAGATGATCATTGCGTTGGTGCAACGCCTATCGCAAAGAAGATCCATTTGCAGAAAGCAGTGCAGAAGAGGAGGCGCCACTGACTTGCTTCACTGTAATTTCGCCTGAACAGAAGTCAGAACTGTGATGCAATGATACAGGATTCCCTCAAACTGATGTAGTCAGCCAGAACACACAGGCATACCATCAACTCCCATTCACCCAGTCTGCAGCAAATGGCATTACTGGGTAGCTGTAATATCGTCAAAAAAGTCATTCCAGCTTCTGTTGTAACCCATTAGAGCCCAGTTGAGACTTTATGGATTTTAACAAACAAACGTATCATTTTGTATTCTAGTTTCTGCAAAAGCTACCAGCTTTGTTCAGTTTATTTAATGGAATATTACTTGGGAGTTTTCGATTAATATTAACACATTCACATTATCAGACAGTGACCCTGAGTGCATAAGTCATTATGGATGGATGGATGGATGGATATAATTATTGATATTCATTCTGTCAAAGGGATTGTGGGCAGATCATTGTTCAAGAAACCAAAACAATATTTGCATGTGCAAAAAACTAATTATACATATTTAGAGACTGGCAATATAGATGAGTTGGCTGTGTGGAATTTGCATGATCTCCAAGTGTTGCTGTCGGCTGCAGTCCAAAGACATGCAGTTAACTGGCATTTCCAAATTACCCATAGTGCATGACTCAGTGTATCTGTGTGTGTGTATGTGTGTGTGTGGGGGGGGGAGAGTTATCCATCTATCCATCCATTATCGTAACCACTTAATCCCCACTGGGGTCGCGGGGGGCCCGGAGCCTAACCCGGAAGCAATGGGTGCAGGTGGGAACCAACCCTGGGCGGGCACCAACACACCGCAGGGCGCACACACACACACACAGCCACACTCACATTCACACAACTACAGGGCCAATTTAGACACGCCAATCAGCCTACCCTGGATACCTTTGGACTGTGGGAGGAAACCGGAGCGGGGGGGGGGGGGGTTATGGATATATTATATTGTGGGGACCAAATGTCCCCATAATGTGATAAAAAAAACTGTTATTTTGACCATGTGGGGACCATCTTCTCTGTCCCCACAAGGCGAAACTCAATTTTATAAAAATCTGTGACTGCAGTCAAAAAAGTTAAATAGCCAACAGTCTTGTGTTTTGCTTGGTTACGTATGGTTAAGGTTAGGGCTGGGTGGGTTACGGTTGTTGTCTGTGCTTCCTGGAATTGACTCTAGCCACCCCGCAGCCCAGACTAGAATAAACAGTTGAAATATGGATAGATGGTTGCCATATAGATAAAATACTTCACTTATACCACGGACCAAAAATTATCGTCAGTTTGACACTGCAAAAATAATTAGATACCTCAATTAGCAAAGTTTTTCAATACCATCTGGCATGTTTTAGCCCTTCATTTAACAAATTATTTTCAGTAGATGTGGACAGCTGATAACCCTGTTACATCACCATTGGTACAGTTATTGCATAAACAAGGAGTTCCATAGAAATCGGCATGGAGACAGAGTTTTTTCACTCAATATTTGGTAGGAATTAATGTCACACAAAAGGCATAACCTTTAGGAATTATGTTCATTCACCAATCCAAACATCAGTGGCTCTTTATGGAATATCCTGAAGCTCAGAGTGCGAAGCCGATTCCCGTCTCCTTCAACCTCGAATGAATGGAAGCTTCTCTTCTTGAATGGTCTGCATCCCATTACATACAATTCAGCATTTCTCTGGCAGACTGAAGCTGTTCTGAAGACCAAGGATGGCCCTTCTAACTCATTTGGTCCTTGATATGAATATATATCATCCACTTCCTGCATGTAATTAATTGTAGTTGTTTCAAATACACTAATAATATCCTTATTAGAGACATTACTCTTATGATTTAGCTCTTTGGGACAGGAATGCAGGGAAGGAGAACTGTATAAAAACAAACTGAATTGAGTTACGTGATGTTTTGAAAGCTAGTTGACTTTATAGATGATAGATGCTGATGTCAGACATTCCCTGCTGTTGACAATTCAGCCGAATGCATTTCACTGTCCTGTTTATCAGATTACATCTGAGGATAAGCAATTTATTGGGTGCAAACTTGCATGAAACATTGACTCTATATATTTGCGGGGGGGGCGCGCCCCCCCCCCCCGCCCCGGGCCAGACCCCCCAAACAACACACACCAACACAAACAACCAAAAAACAAAACTAAAAAAAGTCGACAAG
>JAODKC010000036.1:1833078-1843903 GCA_026777985.1 Mormyrops attenuatus
TATCAATTTTTTGGGGGCAAACTTTCATTTAAACTTTCACAATTTATTTTGCCCCCCCCCCCCCCCCCCCAAAAAAAACAAAAACAACCATGAAACTCCAAGATCACCAACGGCCATAAATCATGATTAGTCATTATGTGTTTAAGGAGAATGAAAACCACACAGACATTAATATGATTTCAGCAGAAGGCACACGCATCCTCATAGAAGGCCTACATCTGCAGATACAAAACATCTATACTGAGCTTGCAGCTTTTAAAGACGCGTACTGACAGACAGCTTAAGAAGGGATAATTGAGCCACATCAGTTTCTAATGCATTTGTAAACACGTATGAATGTGTCTCCTACATGTATCAAAAAGCCTCTGTCAAGAAAATGTCATTGCTGCGAAACGAGCAGGCAGAAGCACAAAGCGAGACGTGCACGTTGAATTCTACAGGGGCGGAAATAATTTTCACGCCACAAACACGCAAGTCTTTTATATACACCCATAATTAATGAGAACAGTTTGTGTTGGCCCCAGGGAAGAACAAGATGTAAAGTACAGTATATTAAAAGCTACACTCCCCATTCCTTTAATAACTTGGCTTTTTCTCAATGTTAATAGCTATTACTGTATCACGCAAACAATCGAATATACTTCTTAGCCTGCTGTGTCTGTGAGTTCACATTACGGGTTGTATTCACGTTCTGCTTTGTTCTCAGAAGCTAATGGTATCTACTGTCATTTTAATATTTTATCTTAAAAACAGCGTCAACTGCCAAGAGATTTTCGATTCAGAAAACCAGCGCTGAACATACCGTATTAAATTCCACTGTCACATACCTATTCAACTATAGTACTTTTTAAATTAAAAATGAAACAGTTTGACTACGTACCTATTACGTTTGATTAAAAGTGACAATTAAAGAAAATGAGTTCTTTTGTTAACAGATATGAGATCCACACAAACATTAGGCTACATTGGCCCTATTCCTATACTAGCCTAAGTAATACGGTAACTAAATCGCTACTTCACCTCCCTGTATGCCATATACGCCAGAAAAAGACAACATATCCCTTGCTAACATCATCTCTTGCTATATGTGCTTTTTGTTGGAAAAGGGGCACTATGATATCCACCTCACTAATTAAAGGGGTTTATCATATCTATCGCCGTTCTGTCACCTACATCGCAAGAAACTGTTCCAAACGAAAATTTCGGGAAGAAATCAGCAACTTCTTAATTTGAAATATTAAATATGAAGATAGTATCTGCCGACGGAAGACGTAGACCTATGAGCGTGAGGCACTTGTCTGTGTCTGTATATTAATAAATGGATCTGATTCAACAGATCGCTTTCAATTATACTGTAAACAAATCTAATAGTGTGTCAGTATAACGGGCACCATCAGTAGACGGAGACGGGGTTTAACCTTGCAGTCATTCATAAAATATGCAGATAAGCGCTACAGCTTAGTTCATACTACTTAGTTCGCGTAGCAAGCAAGGGAAAGCAGGAGTGGAAGAGAGTACTTTAGCACGCTTTACTATTTGTGAGCTGAAATCTGCCATGTTTTTTTTTTTTTTTTATATATATATCTCAGATGATTTTCAACCGTCTTGGAAATTCTCGGCGAAACTTGTCGCCAGTGATCGCTTCGATACCAACGTGAATGTCAGTTCGGACGATAAATAGAAGGGGGAGGGGGTCTCCTTATCTTATGCAATCCCCGTTATTTGCAATTGAATGGAGTTTCAAAATAGAGGTTAAATGCTTTAATTGCCCATGTTTTAGTAATCGTTTGAAGCGATCAAAAGGTTAAGACACACTTGGCGCCTAGTGGCTGCAACGTTTTGAGAAGCCTGCTGTGCCAATTCAAAAGCGTCCAGTACGAGCATAAAGCAAATTAATCCAGGTGAAGTGGCTCTGGCACCGTGTTCGCAAACTCTTATATGCGTTTAGTAAAGCTGCATCTTCTGCTTTTTGTTGTTCTTTAATTTTTCACTTAAAGGATTGAATACCTCGGTCAAATACAGCACAAGCACCCAATGACCTAGAACAAAAATGATTTGGGTTTAAATTCAAACACGCCTGCTTTACACGTGAGCTCAGCTAGCTGAAACAAGACTTTTACGAGAGTACAACATGGCCGGTTTTTCGGGTACTTTGTCTATCTGTAGCCTACACGTGCGCCGCTCGATCTGCAATAAGGATAAAGCCCAAAGTACATAAAAACATCACCCCGCCCTTACGCTTGCAACGTGCTTTGCTAGAAGCACATTTTGATTGGCAACTTTCCAAACTGACTAATATGGTGAACATGCTGTTCACTTTATTATATAGTCATATCATTGAGCACATTCCAGTCTGGCGTTCCTCGAAGCCACGCATGTTCCTTACCCTACAACAAAAGGATAAATAATAAAAATACATTTTTTAGAGTCATGGACTGTTTCGTACTCCAACTCTCACAGTACATTAATCAAAGTAATCAATATGCACCACTAGACATAATACAATGCTGGGTAAAATTTACAATGTACTGTATTTAACCAAAATGTACAATTTTCATGTACGTATACGCAAACAGACCTATAGTATATACATTGTGTATTGTTTAAACTCAATGCACAACATATTCGATCTCAAAAGGTATTCAATCTTAACAAGTCCCCCCTCCAGCCGAAAAGGGGGGCTGGTCCTAGCACGTCATTTGTGTTTTACTTCGGAGGGAGGTTCGGCATGATTTAAGCTGCTCTCTTCCCTGTGTAAAAGACAGTAGCGGCTCACAAGCGCCTTATATACCACTGCTAAATTTAGGGACGCCTGCTGACTGACTTACATCCTGAACGGGTTTCCTCCGTTTACAATTGGTCCAGCATTTTAGCTGCAATATTTATAAGGTAGGTTATCCTACCAATCAAACTTGTACATGACTAAACACTAGTCCTTAAGAAAGGAGGACTTTCGGCTGTACTACTCCAGACAGCTTTCAGACAGTACGGCAAGCGGACCGAGCGGACCTAACTTATATGCTACGTTTGCAAGTTCGTTTAGCTTCGTAGACAAAAAGAGACGGTTCTTTTTGCCGTAGAATACTTTTCTTTTTTCATTGACAAAGTGTGGAAATGGCCTTAAACGAGACCATTTTACCATCGATTTCAACATTTGCGAGCCAAAAGGACAGAATCTGGCAAAGCGTAAGTTTACTCTTTTTTCCCCTAAATAAAAAGACTGTACTTAAGGTGTGATTTAAATATTCGAGTGAGTGGAAATAATATATGGATTTTTATTTTGCGTTTCATTTATAACTATTATACATGTGCATTTATACATGGATAATTAATATAAAAATACGCATCACTAATAAAAGATGTTGAATACAATTTATCATTAAAACTGCTAATACTAATTATTGTTGTTGTTTTTGTTGTTGCTGTTGTACTTGTTCTGATTTTAACATTTAGTCTTCTGTTTTTTGCAGAGGTGGAAAACTGAAATAGATGCGCATTCCAGTTGTTCCATGCCTGACATTGTACAAAACATGGACGGCTGCTTAGGAAGAAAAGACGATGAAGATCTGGGCAATTATCTGGATCTGGATTTTATTCTTGCTAACACCACCGGCTCGGAAAGCGTGGCGGCGCTCGGTGCGGGGGCAGGAGCGGAGTTCAGGTTGCCAGAAGCCAGCGGCATGTACCAGTCCGCAGCTGCGTACCCGGTGTCCGAGCAAAGTAACCCTCCACCACCGTACAGCAGCAGTCTCATGTCAGAGCTTCTGAGATCTGAGGTCGATAACACCTACTGCCTGCCCAACAACAGCGTTCAGGGAAGATTTGTGGTCAGCTCAACGAATTTTCCTAACCAGGACTTTGCAGACAACGTCAAAGTCGAACCATCCATCGAAGGGTTCGGACCAGTCATGGGCATGGTTGCTCAAAGTTGTCCAAAAATCAAACAAGAGGGCAACATTTCGTGCATGATGTCCTTCGAGCAGCCAAGGTTGGCCAGCTCCCCGCAGGCAGCCGGGAACATGACTCCGCCGCTCAGCCCGGACGACCTGATGAACTCCGACTGCCAGTCTCAGATGTGTCACGCCATGACCTTCCCACAGGGATACCCCTCCGTCGCGCCTTTCCCTCACTGCCACCTCAGCCAGCCGCCACAGATCCAGCTGCCTTACCAGAGTTCGCACCAGTTCGGCTTATACGATGATGGACACGGCATGCAGGCAGGGGCACAGAGAGTGCCGCTTACGCCGCCGTCCTCGCCGCTGGAGATGCTCGATGCCAAGCCCAAGAGGGGTCGCCGTTCCTGGCCACGGAAGCGCACCGCGACTCACACCTGCACTTTCGCCGGCTGTGGGAAAACTTACACCAAGAGCTCTCACTTAAAAGCCCACCACCGGACGCACACGGGTAAGGAAGAATTATTATTTTTTTCTAATATTAATCATACGAATATTTGTTGTTGCTTGACATGCAGTTCATCACAGTCTTGATAAATGTATTGTTATTGCTGTAAAGAATTGGTTATTCATATATGATTTTTTTTTCTGGGTGTAGGAGAAAAGCCATACCACTGCAGCTGGGACGGCTGCGGGTGGAAGTTCGCTCGGTCCGACGAGCTGACCCGGCACTTCCGCAAGCATACCGGGCACCGGCCCTTCCAGTGCCACCTGTGCGAGCGCGCCTTCTCCAGGTCCGATCACCTGGCGCTGCACATGAAGCGGCACATGTGAAGACGCCTGTGCGCCCCTGGACTCTATAACTGCGGCCGCAGCCGCCTATATTCGGACTGTGTAAACAAACAAACACGGAAAATGTTTCAAAGAATTATATTGTTGTTTTTATTTAATTTTTTAAAGACAAAAACAGAAGACTGTTGACTTTACATTTATATATAAATATTATATTAAACAATGTAGCTGGTACTACTTTGGTTCAGAAAGAAAAAGAAATTTTTTCTTCCCTTGGAAAATCATTTGACGACTGTTGTGTTACTGTGCAGTGTTTGTTTTCAGCAAACACATTAGTCTGCCAAGCTGGCCTTAAGTACGTCTCTGATGCAACTGGAACCAGACGTGAAATGTAGTGTACATTGCTAAAATGGTGTAATAGTGCCTTTCTATTCAATGTGTTACATAACTTACCAATTCCATATTGCCTGTGAGTTAAAAAAAATGTTTTTTATATATATTTGATAAAACCATAAACAGCACAAGAAATAAGTTTAAAAGACAACGTTTTTTTTCCTTAAAACTGCCTTCTGACCAGACTAGGCTTGAATGTTAATTGTGTTTTTGTATTGGATATATTATGAAGTCAGGGTCTTTAAATTTGTCAGTTCTTCTATTTAAACAAAAGGGCACACAGGTCTTTTGCAGACTAAAGTTACACTATTGACACAGGGCTACATTTCTTGTGCATTACAAACATGTATATAGTTTGTCTTCAGACTGAAATCTTTATAAACATGTAAATAATTGAACATGTAAATAATGTATAATTTATGTACATATTAAAATAAATTGACAGTATATTTATGGCTCAACATTAATTTCAGAAGCTGTTTATGGCACACCAGGAGCGTTGTCAGCTGCATGCCTTGAATTATTCTAGAACAATAAGCAGATTATCATGGATGGACTTAGACAAAGATTTAAAAATTGTGTTGAACGCATCACCCATGAGTATAGTATACAGCAAGGCTATTAGTTGTCTTCAAGCAAAGGGTATAACTTGCTATTTAAAACCGAAGATGAAGATGATGGTGTTATTATAATTTCGACTAATGTTTCCCAGCTGCAAGAAGGCGAAGGGCAGTAGCATGTGCCTCCTGTCTATAAATACAAACACTGCATTTACATAATTACAGAGACTGAATATAGATAGGGATCGTCACGGGGGTACTGCGTCCTGCGTAGAGACGAACCCTGCCTTCATTATACAGTAATAAGTGATCAAATTCATGGTAGCAAAACGTGAATCTAAAACAGGACGGTTATAAAATTTACAGTTGCCACGCCAGGGCGAGGACATATTCCTTTAAACTGTAAACATGTTTTAACGAGCAAATTCCTATTTCACAGAGTGGCATTACAACTTCAAGGAACATTAAAGGCTTAACCAGGGTGGATTTGGGGATTATAGTGATTAAACATTTATTATATTCAGACTGAAGCACTTTACAATTACCAAAGTTTCAAAATCAGAAAAGAGCAGTCTGTCTAAATGAAGCGTATTCTAAGCAGCCCAACAGACAAAGTATATTTCAAAATAAACGCAAGTAATGGTGTAAAAAATATGAAGACGATTAAATAATCCTTCAAGTGAGGCTGAAACCAAATGCCGAAGATGGACCACTCTCCTTTCAGGTTCAAAGATAAGGGTTTGTTTTATCGTGAGAATATTAAGATGCGTTGAAGGCGGCCATAACCAACCCAAAAATACAGAAAGGTCATTCTGCCTACCTCTGTGTGTAAGTAAGAGCAGCCGGTTAGAAAATGTGCAACATCAGCAACTCAGAACATGCTGCCACTAAATAATATTTACTTATAAAATTTACTTGAATTCAAAAAGAGGAAATAAAATGAGTAATTATAGAAAACTCTGTCAAGTGAAAAATGAAGAACTCTCATTTCTCTTATTTTAAAAGAAAAAAAAAAGTCATACTACAACTTTCACTCGCAAGTGTGGAGCATCTGAAGCGTGGCCTACAGGTTAAGGGTACCAGCTGATTTTCCACGCATTTACAGGGGAGGCTTCAGCTACACGTGCACGCTCCGTTTTTCTAAGGTGACCGCTTCATGTGATCACCCAGCTTAACCAGAACCACAGATGTACTGGACATTGCACATTTCAGGTTCACAGGAGCATAGTGCTGGGAGATCTCGCCGTCTTGAACACAGCTATCATTTTAAAACGAAGAGTGTTCACTCTGCACTAGGAACTGGCACACATAATTCGTAGGACTATTACTAAGACAGTTACCATATTCATCATAGACTCCAAAGCATCATCTGAATCAAAAGATGATATTTACTTACCTATCATTTCCACCTCATTGTTTTGCAATGCGACACTGTCTTATGAATGAGTCACATTTGAGGAAAATCATGCAGATTTGAAACATGACATTGTGATGGCCAATATTAAAGCTTATGAATGCATTACAATCCAAAGAAAGCTTATTCAAAGGGATTGTCACCCTGTTATGTTACCACATGCTAGCTAGAGCAAATATAGCAAATTTCAGCAGTCGATTTTAACAGCTACACTTTCCAGAGTTTTAATAAGTAATCCAATGTTGGTTAATAAAAACCAAAAAGCAGGCAATAAAAACAGAAAGCTTCGGCAGGGGTGGGGGTTAGGTCTTATAATAAAATGCTGTAAAATGAATTTAGAAACCGCGTGTAAAATGACATGCAGATCAAAGGGGCTCACATTCTCGGAGACACTGCACATGGCAGTGGTGTTGCAGTACTTCTCTGTGATAGCTTGGCCTAAACTGGACAGCTGAAATTCACCTTCTCATTGCACCCGAAAACCAACTTCATTCTCACTGTATTTACCAGTGCTACTGTATTACTACATATTTTCAGAGCACTCACGTTAGACATACATTTCGATATTTAAGGACTATCCTACATTAAGTGCTTTTTCAATTGCAATGAGCATCAAAACACTGCGAGCGATACTGTATGCAAGTCCGTCATGATAAAAAGCAGGAATACCATGGAAAAAGGATGCCATCTACTGGAATTTTTTTAACCTTTTTTTTTTTAGGAAAAGCTAAACAAATAGAATAGAACAAACAGAAAGCATGTCACTGGTCTTCTGTCAGCATTTAAAGGCAGAAGTAGGTGAGACGCCATCACATTTACCATCTTCGTCTTGGTAGGGATATCCTCTTCTTCACACTTTTTATGTTGCCAGGGAATCCCATTAGAATTAATTAGTATTGAAACTGTTCATTATTATGAAGTGAATGCTAAACCATTCTTACTTCTTTCCATTCTGGCTTTGGTCCTGCAATTCACACACCACTGTGTCGACACATTATTTATAACAATATGCAAAGAGCAAACATAAAATGTTCTCACTGTGTCCAAAGCTATAGGATTGTCTTATCAAAAACATTGCCTTCAAATTACATCTAAATTTGCCATCTGTATAATTTCAGATAAGTTTCCATCATTCAATATTTTTTTTTTAAGAGTTCAGGAAAATCACATTAGTAATGTTGACCATTGTGGTTCAGTTATACTCACCATTACAGATCCCCTAGATGTAACTGCACTGTAAAACACTTTAGGACATTCCAAAAAACACAATAAACTACTGTCTCCTTTACCGACTTGAAAATTTTCTCACACAGCCCATGGAAATTATGCTAAGCACGAGAGACAAAGCACCTGTAATCAAGATCAGCCCACATGAAAAACAGCGAAGAAAAGCATTCAGAAGCACTTTGACCGACATTGCTATTGACACCACCCGCACACTGCAGCATGTTAGCAGCAGCACTCTGACAGCGCAGGCCCCGGCGCAAAGCTGACTAAGGCAGACCTGACTCACTCTGTCTGCACCCTTCAGGGACACCCCACACAACTCTCCGCCATCTTTACATCATTAAGCTATAGCAGGAATGGGGTCAAAATGACCACTCTCCTGTGAGCGCTTGTCACCGCTGCTCCAGCAGGTTGTAAAAATAACTGAATTTCAATAAATTTGCATCCTCAAATATACTCAGGTCCTCTACATGAACCCACACTTGTTCTGAGCGAATTTTTTTTAATCCATAAAATGTTGCCAGTTTAATCAGTGTCTTTCAGAATCACAGCCAATCTACTGGACATTCCAAGTGTACAAAGGCACATAAAGTCAAGCAGGTATGAATATAGCCATCCATCCATCCATCGTCTGTAACTGCTTGTTCCATTCAGGGTTGCGGGGGGTCCGGAGCCTATCCTGGAGGCTACGGGCACAAGGCAGGGAACAACCCAGGATGGGGCGCCAACCCATCCCAGGGCACACTCACACACCATACACTGTGACGCAGGCTCACATATGGGCAATTTGGTCACTCGATAACTGGAATACAGACATAACGTCAACTCCTAATGACAAACTGCATGTAAATACAAACACGCATGTTTGGTGTGTATGTTTTCAGTCTATTGTTTGCCTTTAATTATGCTGACATTCACAGCATCCTCTGTTTGTGGACAGTTTTCTGTCCTAGTGCCTCTCTGTACACCCCTGGAGCCATATATTACTGTACATTATATAATTATGTTAATATACATAAACACACTGTTTCTCATCTCTCTCATTTCTATTCAATCCCTAAAAAGGTTCAGGCATTTTATTAATCATGAATTAGACAGAGAATTAAAATTCTAGAGAAATCCAAGCCTTTTATTAATATCATTATAATCATTTTTAATGTTTTAAGTTACACATGTTTATTTTCTTCCACAATATAACAGACATAATATACAGTTTGTATACAGCATATGTGTTTGGGCATGACAGTGGCATTTACACACGCAGGTGTCACCTACAGGTAGTTTGAGGCAGGAAGGACAGAGGAATTAATAACGGATGTTTCCATGTACCAGTGGAAAGGAAAAAGCTCAAAAAGCAAAGAAATCCACTTTTTATTATTGTCTGATGGTACGAAATGGCAAGTCGACCAATACATCGGGTAAAACAACATAAAAATGGATAAAACTGATCTTTAAAAGTATTTCAAAAATAAAAACATTGCAGTTATCCTTCAAATACAAACACAGAGAAATAAAAACTATTGCACAAGTGTATTTAAAGACAACAAAAAAACTCTTACAAGCCTAGTGGAAATGCTACAAACGTGGTGGTGTTTCCTAACATCTGCAACCTGAGCCATCGTCAGTGTTTTGTACCAGTCAATGGGAGAAAACAGAAGGTTTAACGGAAAAAAGCACAGATGCAAGGCCTGACTGCACCGGCAGTCAGCTCAAGTTATTTTGCTTTTAATGTGATGCTAAAGGACTGGGAGGGGCCATTGGCAACAAGCAGCCACTAGTACTGAAGAAAACACTGAAAGTGTATTGGCATCAGGAAGGTGTCTCCTTGTGATTAAAACACCACAACTAGGAACAACAGACTGCGGAAGGAAGGCAAATACAGACCGACATCAGCTATGTACAAGTCTGGGAAGCGGCACGCTGGAGAAGGGGCTGTCGTCCTCATTTTGTCTGGAGTGATGACAGTGATCAAGGAGAAGAAACGGACGTAAAAAGCAGCAACGAGCTCCAGCCATGAATGCAGCAGGCAGCTTCACGATTCTAAGAGGCTTTTGCCCCGTGTGCCTAAGGAACGTCCAAAGACATCCAGGCGGCAGCGACTGAAAGAGGTCAGCTTCACACGCGGCTCAGCAAAGCTGTGCGATCCTACGTCGAGCGGCCAGATGACAGAGCATATGAACCAAAAAGGCATCAGTAACTCCTTTCCTTCCATCTCCGCTGGAAAACGCAGCTACTTGTTAACCGAAACGGATTTGAAGATGCTCCACCCAGTACCATAAAATGATATTCAAGAAGTACACAATTCAAAATGGCTGAAATCTCATACATAGCAAAGCGTGGGGGCCCCCCAACTAACTATCATGACCGAGCCTCCAGTGATGCAACGTAACATATTCCGCGAAATCACTCTGTTCACTATTGAAATGCATGTTGGGGGGGGAAGAAAAAACCCATGACGAAATGAAATGCTTAATGACGAGTAAGAATGAAATTCTGGCCATTTTCAGAGGGACTTTCTCATGGCTGCTCAAAGCTTGTGCTTGATC
>JAODKC010000036.1:1849951-1860770 GCA_026777985.1 Mormyrops attenuatus
GTGTGTGTGTGTGTGTGTGTGTGTGTGTGTGTGTGTGTGTGTGTGTGTGTATGTGTGTGTGTGTGTGTGTGTGTGTGCGCGCGCGCGCGCGCGCGCACACACACACACGCAAGGTACACAGGGCGGCAGGGTTCCGTGAAAGTGCACGGAGGAAGTGGCGAAGGGTGGGGCTCAACATCCCTGTATTAGGGCACCGCAGATCTTCCCTCGTCACAAAGCCCCAATCGACACCCACATGGCTTCCTGCCTGCGGCCTGCTCTCAGCAAACCGTCAGCCCAGCTTTCTCATGCCGGCGTGTGCCGCGCCGCGTGCCAACTCAGCCAAGCGACGCCCGCTCGGCACACAGGAGCCCCAGGGGCCCCAAGGACCCCTCCGACTCCAAGATCAGCACCAGCGGCTGAGTTTCATATCAGGTCTCTTTCAAAACCCAAATCTGCAAGATTTACATTTTTAGATAGCTAAATGCATTTCAGGGAATAAAAATAATAAAATGAATCAAAAATATTAAGCAAAGATATCTATATAGCTAAATATAAAACATACATGCAGACCAACATAAATATGATAAATATTAAAATCATTTAACTGAAAAAAATACTTTGAATATTCTGTTGGTAATCTATGCATTTTACCTGATGGTGGAATGACTCAGTTCTGAACATATTTAGTAGCTTTCAAAGCAAATGGATCGTTTAACCAGGAGTTTGACTCTCTCTTCTTGACCGTGAAACATGGGGGGAAAAATAATCACACGCTGTTCTGCAGCCTTATCAGAGTTCCTGTTTACGCCTGTATATATATTCGTACACCTTCAAAAAAGGTGCTTTCACACCATTAGGGCTCTTCTTTCCAGCGCGATGCTGCAGATGATATTCAAGTATCTCCCCCCTCTAAGGAAAAACCGGGGCAGGACTCCCCGAGGCTGCACTCTCGAACCGTGGGCCACAGCCACACAGGCAGCCGGAGCGACTTCCAATCTGTGGAAACAATATTTCAGACGTGGGGAGTGGCTGGAAGCGATGGAGCTTTAGGAAGCTTGGTGACGCCGGCGACTGCAAAGCCGGGGAAAAATGCTGAATAATCTCTCCTGCGTAGTCTATCCTTTCAGAAAGAATAAAATCAGGACATTCATAAAGAAGTGATTGTGCATTTAATTCATCTGATAATCAGCTGGAATTCTAATGGGCTGAATTAATTAATCCTGGTTTTAATAAAATGTGAGTCAAAACTGGCTACAGTGAGAAAGGGGACCTGATATCCGAGTTGGCATTTGCCATTTTCTTCCTGTGCATTAACCAAACCCCCAGAGTTTCGGATGGGGGACCCTCTTGGATGAAGCCATATCTGATAAAACAAATATTTTAAAAAGTGTGTGCACAGTGGTTGATGTGCCTCATGCCCCAAGATGCTGCTCTGTGTGCTGCTTCGAAACCTCCCCTGCATGCAGAGTGCTGACATCAGGATGACAGAAGGGCCGCTGTGAGGAGCTTGAGAAACGCACCGTGCGGCTGTTCACACGCACCCACGTGCTTGCCGCCTCCAGCTGCAAAGACGCTATCATTCAGTAACGGGAAGGACACCTCTCACGGCTCAGTGAGCAGGCCCGACTACAGCCGCCTGAGCTTCTGCCAGTGCCCTGCCTTCCCAGAACGCTTTGGGACATGGCAGCTTGCTGGCTGCCTCTGCTGCTTACCGCTGGGAGGCTTGGGTCGCGGGGGCACGGTCTTCTTGGGCGGTAACGCCGGAGTGTCTGCCTTCCTGCTGAAGGGGTCCTCTGAGAAGCCCTGCCAGGGAGAAGCAGCAGCAGATCAGATAGAAAGCAGAAACACATCAGCCGCAGGGCACAGAATCAAAGTTCAGCTTCAGGGCACAGAATCAGGGAACAGCTTCAGGGCACAGAGTCAGGGCTCAGCTTCAGGGCACAGAGTCAGGGCTCAGCTTCAGGGCACAGAGTCAGGGCACAGAGTCAGGGCTCAGCTTCAGGGCACAGTGTCAGGGCTCAGCTTCAGGGCTCAGCTTCAGGGCACAGAGTCAGGGAACAGCTTCAGGGCACAGAGTCAGGGAACAGCTTCAGGGCACAGAGTCAGGGATCAGCTTCAGGGCACAGAATCAGGGTAAAGCTTCAGGGAATAGAGTTAGGGCTCAGCTTCAGGGCACAGAGTCAGGGCTCAACTTCAGGGCACAGAATCAGGGCTCAGCTTCAGGGCACAGAATCAGGGCTCAGCTTCAGGGCAGGGCACAGTCGCAGGGCCCCAAGAAACTCACCTAGTTCAAGTGAATTAAATCTCAATTACTCAGGCTTAGAGTCAAAGGATCTAGTGCAGGGGTCACCAACATGGTGCCCGCGGGCACCAGGATGCCCCCAATGACCACAAGTCACCCGCGGACCTGTTCTAAAAATAGTACAACTCACCAGCACAACTTAATTTAATTTTACCCTGTTGCTATTCTTCTTTAATCACATTTGCATTTATATAGGTTTGAAAATGACAGTATCTAAAAAAAGGCATTTAAAACATGTTTATTATACATGAAGTTTAGATAAGTTTAGGAGGGCGTTTCAAACTGGTAGCCCTTCGTATGGCTCAGTACCCGTGAAGTAGCAATCAGCTTCAAAAAGGTTGGTGACTCCTGGTCTAGTGTGTCACTGCTGAAATTCCCCACCCAGTTAAGCAATCATTGTGAACAAAGGGCAAAGGGAAAAACCCCAAGAGTCTGCTGGCCTAAGGGTGCAGTACAGCTGGCAATCTGTACTGGGCCTCAGCACGTTTGACACCCAGAGTCCAGTTTATACAGATTAACTTTTGGGCATCACAATGCCCATCGCATTAATATTTTAGGTGTATATCGCCAAACACGGCAGCCAATGGATCATTGATTTATGGCAGAGGGGCAGAGTTTGCTGGAAATTTGGGCTGATGTGAGTATCCAAGAACAGTTGGATGCAAAATACAAGAACTCCGTGATATCTGGTAAAATACGAAACCCTCTTCTCATACGTGCAACATCAAAATGGCTGTGTTGCAGGGTAGGCGTAAGCAGTGCCCTGACACCAAGACCTGCAATGATGTCGCCACTCTACGGCTACCTCAGCCATCGTGGCAGAGCCCCACCCCCCAGGGCATGGTACTCCCACCTTGGACATCTGACTGAAGTCGGCAAATCCGCCCCCGCTGCCACCGAAGGAGCTGCTTCCGAACGGGTCAAGCGTCCCAAAGAGATCTGCGGGAGGAGGAGGAAAGCGTAGCTTCACAACAAACAGCGTGCTTTTACTCTGCTCAATGCATCGGCCGACGCCACAATCAAACACATCAAGTTAGCTTGTTTCAGAAACGATCACATTAAAAGGTCAATGAGCCCAATTAGCATGAAGGGCTTCCGGTTAGTGCCAGCTTCCTGATATTTAAGGGTTAACTACAAATTGATTTAATTAAAGATGAATTAGAAGATTCAGAAATCTCTCCCTATCAGGATCATTTGCTTATCCAGGCAACACAAATCTAACTCCAGCTCTCATTTGCTCATCTGAAAGCGATTGGAATCATGCCGTTTGAAATCATTCATTAGCACCGCAGTGGAGGCTATAGCAGAGCGATAGAAACGGTGCAGCACTCACAGGTAAACATGTGGCTAACAAACTTTTACTGCGACACACCTAAAACATAGAAACATAGACGATGTCATAGTTCATGCTTCTGACAGCATGGGGCTGCCCCCCTTTCAATATCGCTCCCTCCCCCCCCCACTGCCCAAATAATATCTGTTTTCTTCTTTCCAAGCACTTATTTCCATTGCAAGTTTGGCCTAGATACAAGGCGGCAAACTCCAGGTTTTTGCCGAGTCCCATATTCCTGAGCCTCTCCTAAAATACTTCTTCACGGAACGGTGACAGTAGCGACAGTTAATAAACAGACGTCGTTAATAAAAAGAGTCACAACTAAAGAGCAGGCTAGGACAGCCGCCGTCCAGCGTGAAAGATACCACTGTGCAGAGCATGCTACAGACGCCCGGGCAAGGGTCCATCATCGGAGTGAGAAAGACAATGCACCCTTTGTTTCCACCTTGGCTAATTTTAGTTGGTATGGAGTTGCTTTAGTAACAACCGCACTATTTATAGAATTACGAAAGGTTAGAAAAATACGAGCGCACAAACGTCACTCTCTTAATACATAAACAACCGACGTGGAAACAGAATCCAGATCTGGTAAAGAGCTTACCTCTAAAAAAAGCTTTAAAATGAATGGTGCTTTGTCTGTGTAGCTGTATATTCAAAGAGGCCGCCCAGAAACGGACACAATTTTATGATGTTTACCCGGTATATTTACATACAACCAATCAAAACGTTTGAAGTACTTTGATCACCTTTTACTCTGCATTAATACTCCTGAATGTAATGTTAGTGCTTTGATGATACTGATTTCAAAAGCCTTTCTTAAAATGGATAAACCAGCACTTTAAATAGGAAACTAGTGTTTGGAGTCCGCTTTAATGAGGACGGGGGTCAGACCAGAGTACACATGCTTGGATTCCTGAGCATACCTGCATACAGCTAAGTCCCTAACAAACACAACAAAATCCACAATGCATACCTGGCCCCTTCAGTTTTGGGCTCGTAGAGGTAAAAGGGTCACTTCCGGGAAAGTGGCTGGACTGGGAGGAAACAAACGAATCAACCAATCAAAGAAATGTTTATATATATGATTTTTTTTTTTTTTTTTTACAAACACACACACATTCGCCCAATCAGATCATAAAAAAGCAACTTTTACCTTAGTAGGGAGTGTGGCACTTTTACTGAAAGGGTCAGAGGACGTGAAGGGGTCCGCCTTGACAGTCTTTTTGAAGAAGTCTTCAGAGGAGGACTTGAAAGGGTCGCTTTCTTTGAAAGGGTCACCTCCGAAGGGATCTGAGTGCAGAGAGTTCGGGTTGATCATTCTGGCCAGGTCCTGTGCTGGTGGCCGCACTGCAGTAATGCCCTTTCTGTAACGACCCACTCTCACGAGGATGCACCCGCGGCACTGCTCAGTGTTATTCAAAAAGCCCAGAGCTGGTGCTCTGTCCTGGCAGTTCATCACCCAGCTGGCCATGTACCCCGAGAAGGGGACACTCACCTTTCCCAGGTTTAAACCAGTGATTTCATCAAATTTAATGACCAGGAAGGTTTAAAAAAAAAAAAACCATGCACAAAGCAACTCTTAGTCCGTAACTGACCTGATGTGTTTCATTTACAAGTAGTAACAGATTTTTTTTAACTGCCAAAAAGCTGAACAAGTTTGAAGCCACATTCATTTACCTACAACTACAAAAAAAAAAAAAAAAAAAAATGATCGAGCCATACTCAGCTAGCTCAAGTGAATTAAATCTCAATTACTCAGGCAATATAAACTAACTAATTGTAACAGGAGTTTAATGCATTTGTCAGAGAACAAAGTAATGTTTCCGTGCTGGTTTGCTGACCTTCTTGTGAGCCTAATGAAACTGCCTTCATTTTTGGATACTTGGGTCACAAACCCAAACCCTCATAAGCTGCCTGCCGTGTGCCACAAGCAACTACACTTCCTGCTCATCTCAAGTAGCAAAATCAACTGCGGTGGATAGAAACCACAGGAATTGTCGCCCCTGACAGCATGCGAAGCTGACTGACCGATTTCTCGCTAATACCTGAACATAACATGCGGTTTGTGCCAGCAGCGCCTTCACACATAGAGCGGAGAGGCAGATACGCCATCAGCCTGAGAGTCTCTGAGAAGGACATTTCAAGCACTTTACACATGGCGAATTTAAGTAATTACAAAAGAACAATAGAGTACACTTCGCTGTTTGTAAAAGTGCAATTTAATGTATTATGTAGACAAAAGACATTTAACGCTCTAAGCAAGTGTTTCCCAATCCGGTCCTTGGGGACCTGCAGACAGAAAGTGTTTTTTGCTCTTACCGGGAGTTGGGAGGGAGCAAAATGTGGCTTGTGTGTGGGTCCCTGAGGACCGGCCTCGGAAACACTGCTCTAAGCTACAGAATAAACAAGCTTTCAAAGTGTGCTGCTGCGACTCTGTGTCAAAAGGGACGCTTTGGAAGACCTTTACTAACCAAAATCGGGGAAGGGAGGGAGGGGTGGGGGTTGGTCTATGAATACCTGTGCTGGTGGGCGGCTGCTTGGCAAAAGGATCAGTTTGGAAAGGATCCCCTAGCGAAGAGAAACACAGCAGAGGAAAGAAATCAGGAGTTAAGGTGTCAGAGGAGAAAACCCAAGCAGAGGGGGGGGACGGGTCAGCCGCTCCCTGGGGAGGCCCGGGCGTCTACAGCGAGGGAGTATAGCCTCCACCTCACAAACCAAGACTGCTAACAAATGCCAGGAGGGGTACAGGGTGGGGGCAGAGGGTAATGGCGACAAGATCCAAGGCACCTCTGAAAGGGTCGGACTTGAAGGGGTCCTCAGAGTGGAAGGGGTCTGTGTGCAGCTCCGGGGGGTTGCTGTTGAACGCCGACGTCTTGGTCTTAAAGGGCTCCTCCTGCAAAGACGGAGACCACACTGACGGTATCTGCACATGCAGGTTGTGTTTCATACCAGCAGCCAACACAGACAAATAAAACGGCGAAAGACCCCCCAATCAGTTCTTGTTTCTGATTCTGCATTCAGCCGGCATGCGGTGAATGACAGTAATATCTGGGAGAGGATGGCGCCCAGGGCAGTGGCGAGCCACGGGCTTAAGTTACGCTAAAATAACGTCGGCACAGTCTTCGTTCCCGTGCGTTTCGCCTCTCCCGCCGTGCTCAGCCGGCCCAAATTATACCCGGCTGTATGGGAAACAAGGGCCCGCATCACACAAGGTGTCAGATTCCCCAAACTTGCAGCACATTACGGTAAACTCTGCTGTTTCTCACAGGAGACCCCCAGGTGGGATCCAGCCGACCCCCCCCCCCTCCCGTCAACACGGGATGAATTACCGCCGATCCCAAGCGCTCGTTTATTTACTTCCATCGGAGCACATCTTAGAAACCATAAAGTCTTTAACATAATCACAGGGGATTTTAATTATGGCGTGAATCGGCTGCACACACAAACCCACGCCTTGAAAGCCGGCGGGGCAAGAAGGGCCCGATGATGAAGGCGGCGAGTGAGAAACGCTACCGCGGCCCGAGGCGTGGCAGCTACTTAGAGATGCTGTTTCACTGAGAGTCAGCAAGGTAGCATCTCGAATCCCGACAATGCGCCGCCATGTGAACGAGACAGCTCTCAGGGTCACGCCTTGCACGACCAGAGCACGTCTGCTCTCGCTCTAAGTCAGCGCTCTCGGCATTACTGCCTTTCTCTGCCCTTTGGTTCACGCTTCGTCTCGCCAATCGTGAATCGAGATCCTAGATCAGTCACTGTATAAAACTTAACGTGTACACATTCCTTCCAAAAATACATCAGCAGACCAGTCTGACTCATGAGCGGATGAGCCAATAACATTTCCCTGTTTATAAGTACTCTGTCTATTTATAGTGTACTTTGCAAAAGTCTTAGGCAGTCAAAGAAAATGATTATGTTGTATATTAATTGGTGTAAGACCACGAAAATATGTCTACTGAAGGGTATCAGCTTAGCCATTTCAATTATTTTCCTGTCACCCCAGTATTTACAGTAACCACCAAATACACACACACATATATGATTCGACCACTGGCATGTTGTTTGGCTAATCAATACCTCACCAAGTTATTTAAATGATTTAATTAAGTAAGCTGATGGTGTAATTTAAGAAATTCATGTAAGGGCTGGGGTGCCCCTGAGGAGACTTTTGTTCATCTAGCTGTCCAAGGAGGCACTGGGAACCTATTGGAGACCAGAGGAAACTCACGCTTTATATGGATTCCATGTGTTCTAATTTAATTTTTTTTCTGAGCAAATATACACTTACTGCCCAGATAATTACTGCCCACTTACTGCCTAAAGCTGTACCACAATACTGCATATGTAATATGTATCTAATCACACATGGTGAAGACAATGAAATGATCCTGCAGCCAGCCGAACGCACTAGCAAACCCTTAGTCGCAGGGTGACATCACAGAGGACCATCAAAGCGGGCCCCAGGGGGGCAGGATTCCGGCCAGGGCTCTCACCACGACCCCCACGCCGCCGTTCTCCTTCTCAGAGAAGCCCTCGCTCATGTCCGCCAGGTTGGTCATGCTGCCACCGTGGGTGCCATTCAGTGCGTTGTTGTACTGCTCGATGCTCTTGGTCACCTCCTGCTGGTTGTCCTGGATCTGCGACAGCTTGCTGCGAGCCTACAACGACACCGGCACGCCCCAGTTAGCACACGAGAGGGGGAGCGGCCTGCTTTGCCTGGACCATGGGCTTCGGTTCGCACATTTAAGGTCCTTCCATATCACTGACAGCTCAATACTGGCGTCGACGCCAATATAAGAAACGTTTGGGGATAGTAATGGAGGCCAACGGGGTCCACAATAAAGGCTCATGCAGATATCTCCATAGCATTCGGAGGTCCTCCATCAGAGGCGCATCATAACCTCCAGCAACATCTCTGCCACATCCTGTAGCCGTGAGAAATTTATCGACCATGTTAAGTGTCAGAACACAGTTCATTTAACATGGTAAGTGAGAAGATAATTTATCTAAAACGGTAAGTCGGAAGACAACACGGGCCGGGTTATGGGGATGTTGTGTCCTGGACTCTGGGCCCCGGTGGGCCCTCCCAGCAACAGCAACCGTTCCCACAAAGGTGCTGTGTCACGCAGCCCAGCAGAGAGCGGCTTGAGCTCACAGTGAGAAAAGCGGAGGCCGAGAGTTGAGCCTTCTCATAGAGAAACCAACACACCCTGCCTGAGAGCACGGGGGGGGGGGGCGGGGGGATGCACAGGAAAGAGCCACGCTGCCCGAAAGGGGTGACGGCGGGGCCACGGGGAGCCATTCCTCAGAGAAGGACCCCTAACAGCAGGTTAACACTGTTCCTGTAAGGGCAAATCCGATTGCTCGGCTTAATTCTCATCCTAGCTAATGGAACTCAAGCTGGGTGTCCAGTTGGGTGTCACTAGCCAATTAGGTCACCAGGGGGTCTATCCCACTTCAACATCAACACCGATGCCTAAATCTAACAGGTCAGAAAGATGCGTCGCCATGACAACCCCAGAGTGCCCCAATCAGCCCCACACAGCTGCTTAACCTGGGCTTCGCCTTCGTACGCTTAAGTGGGCAACGAAAAAAAAAAGTGCAAGAACAAATATAGCAACACTTGAAAAGTAATGTTCCAGACAGCAGTCACCATGCTGTAATGTTTATGATAGGGATAAAAAAAAAAAAATGCAAAAAAGAAAGAAAGCACCTTCACCACAAGATCGTCACATTTCAACTTCAAAAGCAGAAGAAAAATTGGTTTTTGCAAGGGAATGGAAAAAAAATCCACTGGATCCTGTCAGTAGCGCAGGCTTGACCTCTTCTGATGAAGTCAAGCCTGCGAAACAGTTGTTTTTTTCTCACCCTTATCTTGATTTGAGAGCATCCTGCATAACCCGGCACGGAAGGCCAGGTGAGCGGCCCGCTGTGATTAACGGCGTCAACACCGCGGATGTCAGCCTGGGCGTGCCTCCACCTACGACCGCAAAAAACAGCCCCGGCACTGCGAAAGGAGTCGCGGTAAACGAATTACCCTGATGCCAAAACAAAAAACAACACAACCCGAAGCGGTGCAGCACGTGGCGGAGCAGATCAACAAAACCTCGCTTTGCAGAAAACGAGGGTCGATGGCAGTTAGGAAGAATCGCCTAGACGTGACCATGGCAGGCAGCGATCAGCAGAACGCCGCACACAGGCACCTGTGTGTAAGCACCTGGGTGTAAAGGGATATTCAAGGCCAGGACTGACCGCCCCCCCCACGAGAAACACCTCGCTAGGGAGACCCCACCTGGTTGATCTCTTCCTGCGTGGACTTAAGGGACTTGATGATGGTCTCCAGCTGCACCTTGCCGGCCTGAATGCTTTGTTCCAACTGGGCTTCCTCTTGCTGTAGCTGGTTCAGGTCCGCTTTGGCCCGGCTCAGCTCCTCCTCCTGGCTCTGCAGGCTGGACTCCTGCGAGTGGATCTGGGCCTGCAGGGAAGAGATCTGCAGACACATGGGGGATGGCATCACGGTACAGGTACTACATTCAGTGCTACACCACACACCCACTCATCACCCTGTGGTTGTGATAGGGCAGCCATGACACCAGCTGGTTGGCAGGGGGGATTCCCTTTACCATCTGAGACTCTTCCTGGCACTTCTGCCGCACGTCGCTAAGCATGTCCTCCAGCTTGGCCCGCTGCTGATCCATCTCCTCCAGCCGGTCCTGGGCATCCTGTTTCTGGGCCTCCAGCTCCTGCAAGTTGCACGTCTCCCGATCCAGGTCCTTCTGCATCTCCTGTCATGGGGGTCACGGGGGGGGGGGGGGGGTTGGGCAGTCATTTCACTGACGACCTGTTGGAAGTCTCCTTCCAGCCAGAAGGAGTCCGTGCTAGAGCCACTTGAGTGGCAGACATTCAGACGCGCATCTCGTCTGAGGCCACCTGGGATACCCGCCTGGGATACCTCTCCCTCACGGAGAGAGCGCGAGCTGGGCAGGAGCACGGCCGGGGCACCTCACCTGGACCTCGGCAGACTTCAGCCTGATAGCCTCCTCCTTCTCCCTGATGTCCTGCTCCAGTGTGTACTTGTCCCTGTTCATAGAGAAGATGTAAACATGAATATCTAAGCCCCTTAGTCCTCGACACCAACTTCAACTAGAAAAATGAGAGGGAGACAGGGAGACACTGAATTGGGGGGGGGGGGGCTGTTTCATGTG
>JAODKC010000036.1:1862191-1919343 GCA_026777985.1 Mormyrops attenuatus
GGCCGCGCCCCCGCCGCCCCCCGGCCGACCGCCCCCCGCCCCGCGTCGGCCCGCGCCCGACCCCCCGCCCCCCCCCCCGCAGACCCCCGCCCGATACCCCCCCGGCCCGCCGCCGCAGATGCCCGCCCGATATCCTCCTGGCCCGCCTCCGCAGACGCCCCCTCCGAAAGCCCCCTGGCCCGGCTCCACAGACACCTGCCCGATAGCCCCCCGGCCCGGCTCCGCAGACACCCACCCGATAGCCCCCCAGCTCGGCTCCGCTTACGCCCGCAGGATAGCACCCCGGCCCGCCTCCACAGACAGCACTTTTACCGCACCTTTGCAACAGGGCTTTTATTAACAACTTTCTATCACGCTCCCCACATCTAAGAGATATCCTTTAAAAAAAGGAATACACCCACGTATTGGGTTTCACCGATGTCAAACACGATGAATCACGCAGCCAGGTCACGAGCAGCCACACACAAGTGGCCTGCATACGCGCATTTGTCAAAAAGTGCAGTGTGTTCATGCCGGCTTGGGTCACAGCACCATCTGGAGGTTACATGAGGCACCGTCCGTCTTTACCGTTTCTCCTGTGAGGTATGCATCATCAGGTTCACGTAACTAGGAAGCACAGGCAACACGGGCAGGGGCCGGATTCGAACCCCCAGCCCTGGAGACAAAAGTACTTAAACATAGCACCTTTAACATGACCAGCAGCAATACATGCTGCCGTTTTCAACCATCATCCTTCATACAGGCTGAGAGCAAATGTGTGAGCCTAAATTCCCTCAAATCGGAGACATGTGCATGCAAAGGGCTGAACAGCGACACACTGTGGGGAACACAGATTTTTATCAGGGTGCTTAACTGTGCCTTTCAAAATCAGCACAACCACCAAAATGGCAACATCAAACGATATCCATCGCACCCCCATACCTGCTCAGGTGACAGTGAGCCTGGGGCCTACCAGAACACCCCATGCCAGGGTCCACCACTGAGCAGGCGCACAAACACTCTATGCACTATGAGCGAGCCAAAGGCGCCGATTCGATGGACTGACCCAGAGGAAATCAACACAAAAGGAGATGAGTATGCAAAGTACATGCTGATCATAATGAAAAACCTGCATGGAGAGACAGACAGCTTGAGGACGACGGATAGTAAAGGATGGTGGGGGGGCGTATCTGAGGCCTACCTTTGCAGCTGTGCTATCTCCTGACTGAGGTCATCAAGTTCCTTGATGCCAGTGAACTCCCCTGAGCCAACTGAGCTCGTGCTGTCCTGTGGGGGTGGGGGGGGTGCAAGGAGGGCAGAAAGGGTCAGCGGGGCGTACAGGAGAGTCGTTGGGGGACGGAATTGGACGGACAGCATTGGAGGGAGGAAGGAGAACAAGACCGGGCTGAAGGCAGCACAAAGGGAGGAGCAACTGCACAAACACCCCCCCAAAACAAGCCAGCAAATGCACGTGCTGTGTGCTTATTACGTCCCCACAACTACAGACAACAATTCGGTTCTCGGTTCAGAAACATCAGCAGCATTGCAATTTAAAAGAGAAAAGAAAAAAAAACGTAAACTTGTTACTGTTAGCGGACCATAACTGAAACGTATGTCTTTTCAGTGCCAACAACGTAAAAGAGAGAAACAGGGCTGTTTAGACTTAAAGGTGTAGGAACGTTGCCTATGCAAAGGTGGCGCTGCTCCTCAGGGGAGACCACTTATGGTCACCTGACTGCAGATTGTTCCGGCCCTGCTATTACAGGTACTACAGCCATTTTGGTGAATTTACCATTGCGCCGCTGACAACCGCCCCTGGTACTTAATGTCATTCCGCAACTGAAATACGCTAAGGTATCAAAGGTCTCTGTATTTCAGAAGAATTAACAATGAAATATAAACAAATCACGTGGCTGTTACATACATTTCACATTTTCATTTACTTGGAAGGTGATTTTATTCAAAACACCATACTTTTGGGATTGGCTCAGGGGTCCAGCACTGACATCACCCTGGAATGTCAACCGGTGACCTTCCGATCACAAGCACAGCATCCCAACTTGCTACTTGATGAAGTTTGCCCTGGTTCTGAACATTTCCTGATCCAGCCAGCACAATGACATGTCACCAGATCACAGAGAGAGGATCAGGCAGACCTGCCCCATAACACCACCTGAAGAAGCGGGATGTGGCTTCAGATCCAGAGAGGGTGGCGAAATGGCACAGGATGGGGGTGGGGCACCGCATAACACGGGGGGAGGGGTTACTCACACGGCGCATGTCTGTTAGTGCAGCCATTTCAGATCCTACTGGAGTCATATAGCCTGAGAGGTTCTGCATAGAGATGGAGGAAAGGACACGAGGGATCAAAGGTCAAGCGGAGCAGGCTAAGAGTTATGGCAGAGTCTGAGCCACAGAGAGGCGAACCACATGTCAAGGGGGGCGGGGGGGCTTCAACTGTACAGACACTGAAGGAATGCAGTCTATCTGGTAAATCAGAGCTCATTAAATGCTATGCATTCACAGAGAGAGAGAGAGACAGACAAAAAAGATGGATAAGATACAGACACTATTAATTAAGGAAATCGAGGACTAACAGTAGCACCTGCTACCTGGTAAATGCAAACAGGTTGAACAGAACAGAAAGAAACAGGAAGCCAGGCTAAGGACAGGGTCCCTGAACACGTCACACAGGAGGAGCAGAGAGGAGCAAAGAGGAGCAAAGAGCAGCAGAGAGGATCACAGAGCAACAAACAGGAGCAGAGAGGATCACAGAGCAACAAACAGGAGCAGAGAGGATCACAGAGCAGCAAATAGGGGCAGAGAGGAGCAGAGAAGAGCAGGGCTCGTTAAACATGCAGGCTGCTCTAAGAGAGACCAGCACTAATTAACGCTGTCTGTGTCCAGCAGCAACAGGCCGGGACTTAAAATCCACAAACGCTGTGGACTTCGCGAGTGAGGTGAGAGGTTGGAGGAGGTACTCACGGTGACGGGTGTGCCCCTCTCAGATGGCGGGATCATGTCGGGTGTGAGGGCCTGCGGAGGGTCCATGCCTTTGCTCACTTTCTGCTGGATGAGATGCATAGCCAGGGAGAACTGCTCCCGCGTCAGCTTCCCCATCTGCCTGGTGTCGGCCAGGGCCCTACAGGCACAGTGCGGGGCACAGACAGCACATCCATGATGGAACCAGCATCCGACCTCAAGCACTGACAGCACAGCCCTGAAGGAAGCGGCATCCCGCCCAGGGCACAAACAGCACAGCCCTGAAGGAAGCGGCATCCCACCCAGGGCACAGACAGCACAGCCCTGAAGGAAGTGGCATCCCGCCCAGGGCACAGACAGCACAGTCCTGAAGGAAGCGGCATCCCACCCTGAACTGATTTTTCATAGCATCATGCCATCCAGACATTACACCACAGTATACAGTGTTTTAAAAAGTAAATCTATTCCAGCACTATTAACTGTCTGGCGATAAAGTCACCAGGGGGGATTGGTCCCCATGATTCAACCAACAAAAATACTGAGATAAGCCCAAATTACCATGGTATACCATATTATCATAACCAGGGATGGACATAACTGGTACACATTCACCTTTAAAAAAGATACGTGCGACAATCGATTGTGGAAACAGTGTAAATGCGTACTTATTTTACGTGCATTTGCGCTGACATGACAATACCTTGCATTTTAACCTATATACCCCAAATGAAGTAGAGTTAGCACATAAAGATTAAAATGCATTATATTTTGTTTTCATATCAGTCCAAATGCACATAAAATAAGTATGCATTTACACTGTTACAACGATCGATTGCCGCACGTATCGTTTTTAAAGGTGAATGCGTTCTTGCATCCCTGATCATAACACTGCCCAAGCCTGCCTCTATACCAATCATCAGTAATTTGCCATATAATCCATGAGGCAGCATTAAGAACACACTCTGAGTACAGTTCAAATCTCTGAAAGTTTTCCAGCCATTTTCCAAAACCATGTATCAAGCTAAAGGCCATGAGGGCTAGAGCCCATCCCTGGACAGACAGGAGCTTCCCCAAAATGTAAATGTCCACACTGCTAATCTCCCCCCCCTCCCCCACGAGAACAGCACCCAGGCATGGGATCCAGCCTCACCAGATATGTGCCAGCATGTTCTGAGGAAGACCGGAATGCATGAAGATGTCCTTGACCTCCAGGCCGCTGACATAGCCGTCCATGTCGGCGTCCGTCTTCAGGAAGATCTCATCGTAGCGGCCACGGTCTGCTGCAGGCACCACCCAGTTCACCGAATGCTGCCAAAAGGGAGAGCGCGAGCGTTGGGGCCCAGCGGACTAAGCGTGCACCGTGAGCGGTTAGTTACTGTGGATACTGTGTTATGCACATTTCATTTTCACATGGCAAGGATCAGGACAGTCAGCCCTGTTGAGAGTCTCAATAAATTACGCTACATTTTTACTCAGTCATAAGAAACTAAAAGCTTTCCAGTTTTAATGATTTTAAGATTACCTAGAATATGTTAAAAAAAAAGTAGTTTAGCACTTTATAGCTCTGCATGGACTCTGAGCAAATCATAATTATACTTGTCCTTGCTCACTCATCAGTAGTGTGGCGCATTTGTGAGAAATTTAATGAAAATGACTGTGGAGAATGGCCGAACAGTAACTGGTCACCTTCTGCTGTATGTAAATATTCTGGATTCCACAGAGACAATATCCAGCAAACGCAAGTGATTTGTCAGCACTGCCTGACAACTCAACCTACTTATTTGACAAACTGTTCATTGAATAATTCTATTAGGCTATAATTTATTTTGAATACATTTTCAATTCCTTTTTTGACTTATAAATATCACTATTTATCTCAGCAAAGAGATATGTGAGTTAGCAACCGCAAAAGCAGCCTCCAGCTCAGGGTGACCATTTGCGACAATAAAGAGGTGATAAAGGGGGTTTTGGACCAGCTCCCCGTTCTGAAGGAAAGCATCTTCTGCCTGACTTCTCAGAAGAGAAGCTACCATTCTGCCGGGGTCTGGGATCCGTCCAGAACTGGGGGCCTTTAGGTAAATCCTGACAAAACCTCGCTTCTCTGTAGCCCGAGCAACCAGGCCGGAAAACAAACGGCCCAAGGTCCGCGGTGAACACAGTGAACGTTCCGCAACTGAGAGACACCAGCGACTGCTGACATCTGCCGGGCCGCTTAGGTGAGATCCCTTCAGTGACCTCCGCCACATTTGTGACGACAAATACAAAAGGCACTGGATATGGAGTGAAAAAGGGGGTGCCACTGGATATCCTGGGGTAAGAGAGGAACCATGTTTCCTGACATATCTGTAATCAGTCCACTTCAGACGAGTGATGCCTGGCCTGACAAATGGAGCGAGCGAGGACTCCATCGGCAGACATCACGCACCTGTGACGACTTGAGCGTGTGTTTCGGTGAGAGGCTCCCGGCGCTGTTCAGCGAGTTCATGCTGCCATGCGACGGCGTGGAACGCAGGCTGTCCTTGGGTGGTGGGGGGCTGGCCGGCAGTACGGGGACGGAGCCCGGGAGCCCCACCGCTGGCTTCTTCCTCTTGGAGGGGGGGATGAGGGAGGAAGGAAGCACGGGGGGCACCGGCTCCTTCTCCAGGGCTCGGTACACAAGGTGCATGGCCTGGGGGGAGGAGACGGGGGTTACCGTGGATACAAGCCAAGGTGGGGCATGCAGTCAGGATGCAGTTTAAACATCAGGAAGAGAGGAACTCACCACTGCAAACTCATCTCTGTCCAAGTGTCCATCTTTGTCTATGTCGCTGAGATCCCAAACCTGCGGGGTTGAGAACGAACATAGAACTAAGGTTAAATATCAAGAGAAGGAATGGGAGCTCTGAAGACTGAGTGCTGGTAAAAGCCTGACAGGCACACTGACCCTTCCCAGGACGTCGAGAGGTAGCTTGGAGTTAATGAGCACCGGTTTCACCTTCTCACCCGACAGGAGGCCGTTCACGGGCACGAGGCTCTCAAAAATCCCATCAAACTTGCTCTTTTCCTCTGGCTGCAGAAGAAACGGCACATAAGCAAGTCTATGGACAATCGGATCACACATTTTATTTCATACAGTATGTAATATGACAATGTAACATGATGCTGAATCCCATCTGACAATAAAATGTCAGCAGAGATGCTTCTCATCCGGCCTAACAGAGGTCAAGCAAACCAACCAACACATAGCTGAGGAGCACTTTTACATACACGGTATTAAATATGTAGGAATATACATATACATCTTTTTCAATAATGTTAGCATGCCTGAGGGGGTTGGGCAGCCAGTTGACCTTGGACACCCGTGATTTTCTCTCTTTCTAATTGGGAGTTTTTGGTTCCTCTCCTCTGTCGTCATCAGGCTTTCTTTTTCTTTCTTTCATTCATTCATTTCTTTATCCTCCCTTTTCCCTGTTATTGCATTATTCTCTTAACGATGTTGGAATGTACCACAAAGCACCCACATAGAACACCGGTTGGCCACTTTGTTGTGAAAGACATAATATCAAATAAATTTAAATTGAACTGAATTGATATACACATATATATTACAAATACAAACACATCCATCTACACAGTATATACACATTGAAAAAACACACACACAACAAACACAGATATATATAGTTTTTTTTTTTTTTTTTTTAAAAAAAAAAAAAAAAAAAAAAAAGGTAAGGGAGCTATAAAAACGCTCCATGCTTAATGACATGCAGGTTTCCATCCTCTGATTCTCTGTGGAGCATTTCACAGTCTGAAGCCCATGATGTCATAGGTAGCGGAAAGCCCTCACTGGAGCTGCGTGGGATGCCACAAGGGGGCAGTGCAGCATTAGCCGCACACTCCCATCAAAGCACCCCCGAATTAGGCAGCAACACCCTGATGGAGATGCTCGAGGACACATATGGGGACCGTCAATAAGGGGGTAGGACTTACTCTGACAGCCCAGCGGGAGTCGGTCAAAGACGCCGTCGTGCTCAGTGAGGGGCTGCTAGTGTCCTTCTGCATGACAGGGACGACAAAGGTCAGCGGCCATGTCCCTCCCCCCCCCACAGCGACGTGCCTGGGCACACACTACTCACAAACTTGGGAGGTGGGACACTCAGGCTCAGGCTGGCTAGGGTAACTTCCTGGCCACTCTGTGCACAGGCCACCAGCCGTAGGGCCAAGTAGAAACCCTGGGGAGACACAGGAACGGGTGACATGTGAGGGTCACGGGGAGACGGACGTGCATGGAGCGGGGCGGTGCGAGGAGAGGGGCGGTGCGAGGAGAGGGGCGGTGCGAGGAGAGGGGCGGTGCGAGGAGAGGGGCTGTGCGAGGAGAGGGGCGGTGGACCGGCGGGGGCGCTCTACCTGTCTATCCAAAAAGCCCTTTCCATCAGGGTCAGCCAAATCCCAAATCTGGGGGGAACAGGGAACATCAAAAGCCATTAGTGCTGTTATCCCGCGCCAGTACTCCGCCGCGCCAGTACTCCGATTAACATAAAGAACAAAGATTCGATGCCTCAGAGAAACCAGAAAGGCAGGCTTGTTCTCCCTGTGTCACGACCGTCTCGGGATCTGGCCTGCATCCCGCCACGGCCCACGCTCACCCACCTTTCCCAGGGTGATGTCAGGAAGGCCCGATTTCTTGGGGTCTGGCCTGCACCCCCTCCACGGCCCACGCTCACCCACCTTTCCCAGGGTGATGTCAGGAAGGCCCGATTTCTCGGGGTCTGGCCTGCACCCCCCCCACGGCCCACGCTCACCCACCTTTCCCAGGGTGATGTCAGGAAGGCCCGATTTCTCGGGATCTGGCCTGCACCCCCCACGGCCCAAGCTCACCCACCTTTCCCAGGGTGATGTCAGGAAGGCCCGATTTCTCGGGGTCTGGCCTGCACCCCCCCCACGGCCCACGCTCACCCACCTTTCCCAGGGTGATGTCAGGAAGGCCCGATTTCTTGAGGAACAGCGCTGCTTCAGTGGGGCCCACTCTGCCCGTGTTTCCGGGGTCAACCTGCACACCAAGCGAACGCCATTACAATCACCAACCAAGTCTTCGTTGGGGGTTGGGAATAAGGGCACAGACCGCCCCTCTGCCACAAGAGCAACGAAAATCACACTGCAACTATCCGAGGATTTGCTCTTAAAGCCGACACGGTCGTGTTGCCTGCTTGCCCTGCTCATCCCCTGCAGGAACACCAGGGGGTGCTAACGAAACCCCATATGCCACATGGAGTGAAAACTGTTTGCCTTCAAACATCTCTCTAAACTCATGTACCTCGGTCAATCCCTGTCAATAATTCAGTCGGCCCTTGTGTTATTTTAAATGTCATTTAAAACCATGTTTAGCAAGCAAAGATCTTCAATGCAAGCTTTCTTTTTTGTCACATTCGCTCCTTAATGTCTTGCCATGTATCACTCGGCGTCCTGCCACTCAACACACACACAACGGTGCATAAGTAATCACTGTGTGACTCACTCACATCCAAAGAGCGACATTTACCACAAGTGCTGCATTTAAGTTTTATATGAGACATGTAACCCTACACAGGGTGCCCCTGTGCCAGTGCTCACTCAGCAGACATAAAGTTACAAAAGTGTGTGACCTTGAGAGGAAGGGAAGAGATTGGATTACACTGGATATGAGAAAGTGTGTCCTTAAGCGGGTGCCACTGAGTGTCTCTGCTGTTTTCTCATTTGGTGTGACTCGCTGACCTAAGGGAGAGGCTCACCCCAGCTTCTGGGAGTTTGACACGCAGTGACCACCTGTCCCCTCCAGTACCAAAAAGCCACACACAGACACGCCAGCATCCAAACATGCATTTCTCACATTTAGATGCGACAGACAGTGCAACAGGAGACACTCACCTGTCTGTAGTAGTTCTCATACACAGGGTTCCCACTTGAAAACTGCAGGGCAGAAAACATTCATCTATTAAATGTCTACCCAATCTTGGCTCCAAGACGTTAAATAAAAATCCCCAGAGAGAAACATGCTGCCCCAGCACGGTTCAGGAAAGACGCCATTTCCAGCTTTAATCCAGTCCTTTTATCAACACACCTGTACTAATGCTAGCATCACTTGTGAAAGGCGATAATTCCCCGATGAGACATACCCTGTTGAGCCATGGGTGGGGTTGTCAGGGATGGGGGCTCATTTCGTGAGCTACTGTGGGCGGGGTGGTAGTTAACACCAAATCACCGACCAGCTCAGGGTCTGAAATGTTTCCAGTTCATCACCTCACCTGCAGGTCCTCAAATGTTTCAGGTTCACCACCCAACTACAGCTGTCACAATTACTCGATTAAACTCAATTATTAAAAAGCTCCGATTATTATTATCATTTTCCTTCTCGATTTCTCCCTAATATGGCAGAAGGAAGGCGATGTATCACCAAAGCACAACTGCAATGCAAATAACTCTTAAAAGAGACAATAAGGTTTGACCCAATAATGCGAGGTTAGCTACAGAAAAGTGCCCTGTAGCCTCTCGGAGAAGCCTAGCCTGTCTTTGTTACCACTTTGACTTACATTTTTTTGATTACTTTTAGGGATGCAGTGATAAATCCATGTAGTCAATGACGTCTACGCTGAAAATGTGGTGACCTCAATATTTTAAATCGATGTATCATTTCTTTATTATTTTAATATAATTACCTTTATATTTCTAAAACACTTCAAATCCTTATAACAAATGTTTTCCTTTAATACCACTACGCAATTATGATGCCAGTTCAAATTACCACAAAACAAAAAGGTAGTTTTAAAGTTTTGATGGTATACCACAAGAGTAGCACAAGCACCTGAAGAGGAAAAAACGGCTGCTATTCTGGACGACGGACTGCCAGGAAAGGCAAAAGGCCTTCAAATATCTTTTGTCCTTCTAGCTGCTAAATACACTTATTATTTAAGCCATAAAATTATCTGCCGGCTACCTTAGAATTTCAACTGAATAAGTTAGTGAAAATGTCTGGGCTTATTCTACGTTGATTGACGGTGTGTGTTCGTGCGCTTTGCACTTCTTGGGACTAGCGCTATTATCGTAAGTTAAAACTGAAACAAATGAACACGAAATACCAGAAAATAATTTGTGAACTAAAACATATATAAATATTTTTAGAAAAACTATGACGGAGTTTAATCTGCAAAAAGTTTCACCACATCACAAACGTCTTCTACCTTATCTCTTTTAAAAGCTGTTATCAAAGGCCGAGCTGTCCGTTTCCTCATCGCCATTTCAGTGCTTATCGCTTTCCATGATTTACCAAAACGGTAGCATATGACATGCTCTGCTAACCGAATTTAGTAATCATAAGGATACACCGAATTTAAATAGATTTTGTTGCTCTCTTATTACTATTTTAGGCAGACAATCTGCTTATTGAATGGTGGGCAAAAATAATGTCCATATAGCGCCGAAAACCCGTCATCCATTATCTAAAGCCCTACAATGGCATACAGTTTGTTGTTGTCTAAATAAAATTAACGTAAACTGTGAAGTTGATTTTCTGGAGGAAAATTGTTTAGATGAATCGACCAATCGGACAGATTGCTAGAAAAATAGTCGTTAGTGGCAACCCTAGATAATGCTGAAAAGAACCATTATTAAAATTGCAATGTCTGCGAAGATTTTATTCCTTTGAGTAAAAATATTTTAGTGCAGCTTATCGATGGTTTGAACCCAGCAGACTATCGCAGTCCTTGTGACGTGATGATTGCACGTGCATGAAAGGCCATGTCGATCAGCTCCCTGGGCGCTGCTACAGGTGGCAGCCCTTCGCGGACAACTTACTCAACAAAGGGCAAGTTGAGGGAGGCGTAAAAATGAGAATTTCCCATCAGTGATGAATAAAGTATCAATTATTATTATTATTATTATTATTATTATTATATTAACAACACACATCATGCAAGCGTGTCAGAGCGGTAACAGTGTTGCAGTGGGTATCACTGAAAATCAAATCGACAGTTTAGTTTAAGTAAATCTTATTTTGACAACAACAAACTGTATGTTCTTGCCAGTTTTAGATAATGGACGACAGCTTTTCGGCACAATCCGGACATTATTTTCACAATTCAATAAGAAGGTTAATAGCGCACCTAAAATATTAATGAGATGCGTACCGAGATGCCCGAAGGTTACTATCCTTATGCTTATTAAATCTGGTTAGCAGTGATATTGTTTTGGAAAATCATGGAAGCGATAAGTACTAAAGTCATTCAGTAGCCACAACATCTTTTAAAAGAGGAGATATTGTGGTTAAACTAGGCAGAAAAACATGGGACAGAACTTTTTGCAGATTATTAGATTTTTTTTAAATACAAGGACAAAATATATTGAGATAAGGTAAAAGATGAGATAAAAGATGAGATAGCCTTTATTAGTCCCACAGGTAGGAAATTTGCATTTCACAGCAGCAAAGTGGACAATGCAACAGAAGTCTTTAAGAAATAGCAGTAATATTAAATTAAATCCTCCATACTAATGGAAATTTAATAAACATGAATAGACAGCGCTTATGGTGGTTTCGCCAACTCCGCTGGTCCATCACCCAGAATAGCGCCTGCGTGTTTCCCCTTCAGGTGGCTCATGCATAACACTAGTACCACTGTAGTATGGCATCGAACTTTGCACAGTGTACAAAACACTTTTTTGTTTTGTGATAATTTGAACCACTCCCTTAATTACGCAGTGATATTGAAGAAAAACTTTTTTGTAGCGGCGGTAGGATTACTGCATCCCAGCATGCCTCGCAAGTGCGTGTATATAGCCCCATGTACGTCATCGTAAACAGCCCTTTTATTGTTGTTGTTGTTGTTGTTATGGTTAATATTTGTGTTCCTGATTGTGGCGTGTGCGTTTGCCTGTGTGTTATGTGAACCCTGACCGATCCTCGCATGTCCTTAGCTTGTATAAATCTCCCACCATGTGAATACCTTACAGTACAGCGTCTGGCCACCATGTGTTTCCGGGGTTTTAATGGGTTCGGTGCTCTTTGGGGGTCTGTTATAGTCCTATTAAGGACTGCAACAAAAGAACTTTGTTCTTCCCTAAACAAACCTCCTTGTCATTCACTGTTGTTGCCTCAGTCTGCCAGTCATGACAATTTGTTATAATGAACTGAAGCATTTTAGAAATCATAAAGGTCATTTCACTAAAATAATTTTTTAAAACGCTGCATCGATTTAAAATATTGATGTCGATGCATTTTCAGCATCGACTTCATCGACTACTTCGACTAATCGCGGCAACCCAACTGAAGTGTTTGGGGTTCACTCTTCCCATCTTAAAACTGAGCATGTTTCTGCAATACTGTTTCACACAGAAAAAAAAATGGCAAGAACGCTAACAGCCTGCTGTTTTGTTCAAGGAAAACAGGAACCCAATGGCAAAATCACATTTCAGCAGGAGCTTACTTCTCCCTGACAATAAAACAATGAACACTTGCAAAGCAATATTCATTCAGATCAACAGGCCCACCCGTTTACCCGCGAGATATTATCCTGAGACAGAAGACAACGAGACTCAAGTCAAAGAAACCCCTTTTTCCAGCCAGCCAGTGTCAAACAAAATCATCTATGAAGCATCTGCCTGGCCAACCACTTAGGGAAAAACTGTAAGTGCTCTGCTGTTCAATGGATCTCTCTGAACCATGATCAGCTTTGAGATTTCCTGTCCCAAATTAAAGAGATCAAATACCAGAACGCTTCCAGCGGCACTTAGGCAGAGGTAGCGAGCCAGTTAGCTATTAGTACTGTACTCACACTCACAGCAATGATTTCCTCATGGCTTTATTAAAATTATATGCAATACTGTTTCATTATTACATAATAATAAGCCTGCTAGTTTCCTAAACATGCGAATTTGCCTTTCATTAATCAAGCTTAAATCCTCTTAATGCATTTCATGTTAACCTAACATCCCACTAATTTAGCAGACACTCATCCTGTATGTTCAGATGTTGACACGCATGCTTCATTTCACACTGCTTTAGCCGGCGAAGCTTGTTACCAAAGAAATGCATCAGATATCAAAAGCAGCAAAATCAATCTGCCAATAACATTCAGAGAGCAAGAAATAGACCCTTTACCTTAAACACAAGCCATGTTTGTGCTCTAGACAGTTAAAATAGCCATGAATATGAAGAAAAAGCATTAAAAAATAAAACACTGCGAATGCTCCCTGAAATATTTAAAAATATATAGTGTGGGTTATTTTTTGCATGATTACTACATTACTACTACTGATTACTACAAGAACATTTTACAATCCAGTGAGCCCTGCCACTAAAGGCAGACTGCCCATGATAAACGTGACAGAGCAGCGACACGGAAGATGCCCAGTGAGCCCAGCCATTGCACAGTAACCCAGTGCTCAGAAGTGAACTGTGCAAAACAGAAGCCTCTCCCTCACTATAATGACATCATCATGCAGTGCCACGCCATGTCTCTGCTTTACATCTCCTCAGTCACGTTCCGTACTGGCAGATAAGCGCACTCCCCAGAAGACAATGTAAGAACTGGCACACAATAATGCAGATTCAACCTGTCACTTCTATGTGCAGAAATGCCATCCATTCATTATCGTAACCGCTTAATCCTTACTGGGGTCGCAGGGGGGCCCGGAGCCTATCCCGGGAGCAACGGGGCGCAGGCGGGAACCAACCCTGGGCGGGCGCCAACACACTCACATTCACACAACTACAGGGCCAATTTAGACACGCCAATCAGCCTACCCTGCACGCCTTTTGACTGTGGGAGGAAACTGGAGCCCCCGGCGAAAACCCACGCAAACACGGAGAGAGCGGCCGAACTCCACACAGAAAGGACCCAGGATCGAACCCAGGACCTTCTTGCTGCGAGTGCTAACCACTGCACCACCATGCTGCCCTGTGCAGAAATGTCACATTTTTTTCATAAAACCAAAAGATATTTCTTACTCTTCTTCCTCGACCTATTGTTTGTCATTATTTCTTTCAAAAACCACACTGAAATTATTCCCCGAAATGCAATAATTTTTCAGCATTCTTCAGCTAAAATACTGAAGTTTACCCTGAATTTTCTCACAGAAACCTACAAAAACCCTCTAAACTAGGCACCAAAGTAAAGCTTGAAATCAAAAGAATCAAAAACAGAAACCCTCCATGGAAATGAAAGCGGGGTCCCCACTCATCAGGTCAGGGGGTAGCCCAGTAGTCATATCGCAAAAACTGTTAAATTTCACAACTTGAACTTTTTTGTGTCTTTATTTGATACCAAAATTAAATGTTCTGATTTATTAAACCTGTGCCAATTTTCAATTTTTATCAGTAGCCAGTCACATTCAGTCACTATGTTTTAATAAGGTGTTTCACACCAGGGTTTCTCAAGCTGGCCCTCAGGGACCCAGTAGGGAGCAAAAACGTGGACTGTCTGGGGACCCTCTGGTTTAAACCACTTCCCAAAAGGATGTGTGATGTGGGAATATGATATAGGAAATTCAACAGTGAAAATACACCAGATACAGTATCACAGCAGAATCGATTATGGGCAACTGGCAATGAACCATTACTTCAAATGAGCTGCATCAAAGATTGTTTTGCTATGTAAATTAACCAAGCTGTATGTAGTAAACTCGGGGCTGGGAGAATCAAGACAGATGCAGTGGCAAGACAACAGAAAGTGGACGTGTGGCGCATATTGTAAACTGTCACCATATATATATATTTGTATATATTTTTACAACTTTGAGCATCATCACAAATAACTTATGTGGCTCCAAACAGTCTGGAGGATTAACATCATGGAACAGCCAATAAAAGGACTGCAGAGGAATACCGAGACATTCCCTCCCCATGTTATAAGGAGGTAGTAAAATAACTGTGGACGTCTGCTGTATTATATAGCAGCAACATAAACAGTAGTGTGTGTCGGGGGGAGGGGGCACGCCGATCACCTGGATGCACCGTGACTCACTCAGTGCGGCCCTACAGCAAAACTGCCGGATAGAAAGACATTACCCGGCCAGACGCTTCTGATACCTGTCGAATATTACATTTTCGAAACAGCGAAGATAAAACGGATGCATCTTCTCAAAATAACTGCTTACAAGTGCGAAATATTGTAATGTAGTTCCGTTTAAAACTATGCAAGTAAAGCAAAGGTTACGCATCCATTTACAGTAATAATTCAATCGGCCTGGCGCTCCGTACTGGCGTTTCAAAAGCAAAGCAAAACAGAGGTGACCGAGGCAGAGCAGATTCCGGACAAAAATGACTGGAGGGGGAAAAAAAAACTTCATATGTAATGACTGAGCAGTTTGCGAAGGACGAGCAGAATCGCCGGGCAGTGCAAATTTCTCCCTTTTCCTAATATCGGATGCGGGTTTCAGAGGCCGACATTAACCCCACCCGCTACTTTTCGGGTGAATTCCACTTATGCCCTATGCATTTAAAAATACTGTGTACATTAACGTATAAGACTATGTGACAACACGGTGCATTAAAGTGCACTACCACCGCCACACAGCCGGGCAGTAAAACCCCGCATGAATTTCTACAGAGAAAAAGATCCCATTTGTCGACAGTCATAAATCACCCAATATCTTTAGGAGCAGATTTCTTCTAATAGGCTAATTATCAATCTCAGAAGTGACCTAGTCCAAATTTGCTTAAAAAGTGATCATAGTCGCGCTAACGAGATCATTCGCGAAGGCCATGAAAGATAATGACTAATGCATATATCAGTGACGATAATAATAAATAAATATAATGCCGTTAGCCTCTTATGTTAATCAACAAGTTTATGGACCCCCAGCACAGGGTGGTCGGCTGGTAGCCGCCACATCAGCTGTGAAATCGCCCCCGAATTTGCTTTCTTACATCTCACTCTGCACTGGGTCTCGGGAAAAAGCTTCGGGGCCCCGTACCACTCAACGGAGCGGCCGGCCGGGGGTACCGAAGGGCGCCTAACGGATTAGGGCTGTAGGGCAGCCCGGCGAGCGCTGCCCCCGGCTGCTAAGCAGCTAGCTAGGCCGCGCCGCCTCGGCTTCTCTGGAGCGAAGCGCACGCCGGACACCGGCTATTTCTCCCCCCCACCCCGCTACTAAAACATGAAAACGCGGTAACATAATGCAAGTAACTAGCCGTTGAGCGGGATTCGCTTCTGGTGACAGTCAGTCCGCTGCAGAAGAAATGTATAGCGAAATAACTGTACCTGAGTGAGCGATGTGAGCGCAGCCATCTTCCCTGTTGCTGCGGAAATGCGCAGCCCCGGCCAATGTGAAAACGCGCCCCCAAGCGGCCGAGAGCGCGCAGCGTGCACGGCGATGCGGGCGGTGCTGCTCGTCTGCTCAAAGCATGTTTAACGTTTGTTTTTCAGATCGTAGACGAACAAATTCAAAACTGTATCTGTGGACGTTTTGAAAGAAATCTATATAGCATGTCGATTATTATCATGTGTGAGAAACATAGGTTGCTAAAGGTGCCCCAATGTTGGTCATCATCATCTCTAGGACTGTGCATTGGAGATGGTGCTCAGCAACACTGGGGCACCTGTCGCTATTTCCGTTTACCTTCAGAGGACTAGTAGAGTCCTGTACTTTCTCCTGTGGATCAGGGAGAAAAACCTTGCAGCTCAACATCAGCAAGACATGGGAGCTGCTGGTGGACTTCTGGTGTGACAGGGAGTACCTGAGAACAGTCACCATCCAGGGGGAAGAAGTGCAGGAGGTGCAGGGCGAAAAGTACCTGGGGGGGGGGCACCCTAGAGCAGCCTCTCGTCTTTTGATGTGTGCAGGTGCTGAGGATATTCTGTCAGTCCAGAGTGGGCAGCATGCTTCTCTACACTGTGACCTGCTGGGGAGGAGGCAGCGGTGAGCAAACTCACCAGGAAGGCCAGCTTCATCACAGGACTGACCCTACACCCAGTGGAGGCAGATGAGGACGCAGATGAAATCTGACATTATGAACAATTCTGCCCACCTGCTCCATGGGAAGCTGCGTTGGAGCACCTATAGCCATCAGCTCATTCTGCCACGGTGCGTTAAGAAACTCTACTGGGAATCCTTTCTACCTGCTGCCACCAGGCACTGCAGCACACTACAGCACACTATAGCACATTACAGCGCACTGCAGCACACTATAACACACTACAGTGCACTACAACACACAACAGTACACTACAGCGCAGTACAGCACACTACATCAAACTACAGCACACTATAACGCACTACATCAAACTACAGCACACTATAACGTACTACAGCACACAACAATGCACTACAGCACAGTACATCAAACTACAGCACACATCAAACTAAAGCACACTACAGTGCAGTACAGCACACTACACCAAACTACAGCACACTACATCAAACTACAGCACAGTACGACGCACTATAGCACAGTACATCAAACTACAGCACACTACAGTGCAGTACAGCACACTACATCAAACTACAGAACACTACAACGCACTATAGCACAGTACATCAAACTACAATGCACTATAGCACACTGCATCAAACTACACTGTGTGCCAATCCCCATCCCCAGCCATAACACACCAGGAAACATCTCAACTGTAACATGGTAAAAGTCTGATACTATCTATTTTCTAATTGCAATATACCATCTGCTAAATTATTTCCTTAATATTCCACTTTTCAAGATACTCTTTGTACGTTTTATTTTTGATTGCACTGCGTTTACTTCTTTGGCCTATGGGCACCGACTTAGCACGTGTCCGTTTTCATTATTATGAATGTTCATCTGTCCTGGGATCATTAATGTTTTATGTTAGGTATTAATAAACCTTTTAAAATCATTATTTGCTATGACAAACGTATTGTGCATATCATGTCATTATATGGAAAAAGGATGTATAAACATTGGTCATTTTCAGAAAGTCTGCTTTGTTCTTGAATGCACCATTTTCATCGCTGAATTAGGGTGCCTTCTGTCCACATAAAGGACGTACAGAATTACTGCAATGCCTGCAAGTTCCTGGGCATGACATTGGAACTCTGCTAAACCAGTGTTTGTTTGAAAAACTAATATACTACTTGTTGTTACTGATACATTGTCATTTATATGAAGTTCTTCAACATATATGTAGAGTTTGCCTGTTTCGGTATGATCTAATTGTACACATTGAAGGCATTAAATAAATGTGACATTAAACTATACTGCCTATGTTCATCACCTACTGCTGCGGTACCAGGGTGTAGATAAATAAGAAGATTTAATATTCTTGGTCAGACTGCGTGTCACAACATCACATGCCTTCTATGTTTTTATGATAATACGTCAAAAGTTTAGGTGTGACTCTGAGCAAAGGTTACGATCTTAGACATTAAGCAAGACCCACATGTCCAGTTTCTGGCTTTTCTTGGAAGTTATGGGTCATGGTAATGGCATACAATCCATCCATCCATCCTCCACGATGGCTCATCCACTGCACGGCCACAATGACCCAGCCCACGGCAGGAAGCTGAGCTGGCAGAACACCCTGGACAGGATGAACTTAGGTGTGGCCATTCCATTAAATCATGACTCACTATGATTCAGGAAAAATAAACATAAGAGGATTCACAACCCAACATACAGCTTTGTAAAAGCTATTTATTTTATATATTGCTAAACAATGAACCCCAGAACTAATGAGAAAGCGGAGCCTTCGGGAGGTGATGAGCTTATGGCTAAAACACGTTTCTGTCTCGTTGACTTGTTTTACTCTAAAGGCAAAAGAATAAAGAAAAATTTCACAATGATGCTAAAATTAGTGATGTCACTGCTCGTTTTCGAAATGAACTAGCATGCTTCAGCTCACACGAGCTCTATTCACCGCAGTGCGACATTCCCTCACTTTATCATGAATGTATTATTCTTTAAATCACACTTCTTTAAAAACCAAAGTTCTAATTTACAGTATTTTACAACAGCACTGCAGGGTAACAGTCAGATGTGTTCAAAACTTCGAGGGGAAACGTGAATACTTTTAACATATAAACCCAGGTGCTTTATATTTTAGACACTCCGCCAAGATTTTTGTTAATTTTGTGCTGCTACTATAGACGAAATAGATTTTATGATATAGTTTGCACATCGGGCTAAAAGTAGATGATTTGGGGAAGAGATATCGGTTACCTTTAAAAAAATATTATTTGATAAAATGGATAAGAATTCATGTAAATCCCTTGGAGGATTCCAAAGAACAAACATCGTCTTGGATAATAAACTTTTGGGTGGTGGGGATCAGTGGAAAGAACCGGAAAACAATGTCATTAGGTTCTAATTGAGTTTTGGATATATTTGTATCCTACTTTCGCTGGAACATGTAACTCCGTAATCTTGAATTACTTTAGGTACATTACATTACTCTGGTGATTTTCATAGTAAATATATCACTGTAGAAAAAAAACACAACCAAAAAACCTCCATGGTTTTCTTGTCCGACTGTCTTTCACTGTAAGATGCATGGTGGGGATGACTCACAAAACAGATCGAGAGAGGATCATGAACACTACCATTTGTGTGCATTTCGGCAGTAACAGATGTTCCCATCCAATATTTATATGCACATACAAAAAAACAATCCTTTCAAACATGTCTTGGTATTCATGCACACTAGTATTTCCCATTTGACCCGTATCAGTCTAACCACAATATTCTCTAACTTCCCATTACACCTAATAACACTTCATTTATAGGATTTTATTTAAACTGCAAACTCGTATATTTGAGTAAAATCACTCGGTTTCAGTGTTAACCGAACAACGCCACTGAATTGAAAAATAATTTAAGAACAACGATAATAATAATAAAACAAAGTCCTCATTGGGGGGAGCGCACTAACTCTGAATGCAGTTTATCGCTGAAGTTTTAGAGAAAACGTTTTAATTGTGGCGCTATCAATCAATAAACTCTCAGGGTGTCTGCTCTTCTTTCTTCTAAAAAAATCCTGTGCTTGTTGTAATCTAACAAAATGTCATTTTTAGATCTTGCTTTCCTAGCTGCCTAACTTTCAAAAATACATTTATTCGCAAAAATAAGGATCAACTGTTACCGTTATTTTTTTTTCCTGGAGAGAACTTGCAAGTGTAGAGAAATGTTAGTACTGCAAATGAAACCACAAAGCGCATAAGCGAGAGATATGCAAAATATGTATGTAGAAACAGAAATACATTATTATTATTTTTGTTTTTCAGGTCATGTTTATCCTAGAGTAACAACAAAACTAAAATAAATAACCCTATGTAGCCACTGGGGAATGGACCCCATTTACAATATGTTTATGTGAGGCGTGAAACATTGCAAGTTGGCCTGAATGTGACCAAGAAATACGGATCCTCAGACAGAATGCACGGGATGACGTCAAAATTCCAAATCAACATAACTGCATCTTATTTATCTGCCAATTAATTTTCGCTAGCTCTCCAATATTGGCACAGCATCTACCCGGACAGCAGGCCCTGTCCAAATGTAAGACGCGTACAGAGAAAACGATCCGGCCTGTTGTGAAAGGTTCGAAGGTACATGGTAAGCAGGTCCAGCAATATGGTAAGCAAAAAAACTGCCAGTGTAATTGCAAAAGAAAAAAAAAAAAATAAAATAAAAAAAAAAACCACACACACACACACAGCACATCCAACTGGAACAGCAGCAGTGAGAGTGTGTAAACGACAATGATTTCAGAAGAAGGAAGGGGCGTGGCTATCATGGCTTGGCCCAATCAGGAACATTCTTGAGTGGCTGACAATGGCTGGAAACCCTCTCCTGTTCTTGCACACAGCACTCTCTCCACTGCTCTACTCCACCCGTCCTCTCAAGCAAGCAGACAGTCACTCGTCATCGAAATTCTGCTGGAGGAGGAAATTTGCGGCGAGATTCTCGTTCTTTTCGCAGGCAAAATAGGCTTGGATGACTAGTCCTTCCGGAAACCCCAAGGCTTTTAACTGCAAAAGGAAAAGAAAAGGCTGTGAAGATTGAAACACTCACAGCAGAGTTGGTTTAGAAACTTTCTGCGAACGCCTCTCCACACACTGAAACAGTAGCTAAAGGAGTACCCTTTCGATGGCTTCTTTCTCTTGTGGAGTGACCTGGATGTAGTTCGTCTGTGGCACCCCCTGCCCCTCCGCCCCCTCTCCGCCTAGGTCTCCTCCGTGTGGCTCATTCAGCATCTGCACAAATCGCTCCTGGTGCTGGGTGATTTGCTGAGAAAAAAACCAAGGCACATGTAAAGATGCAGTACTTAATTATACTTACCAGCTCCAATGAACAGTCTATTCAGTGGGTGATAATGCCACAGGTCATTATGTTTGGCTGGGAGGTGAGTTGCTTGGTCAGTAGGTTAATAAACTATATTAGTTAAACTAGGGAACACTGAGGTGCAAACAGTGGCAACATCCATTAGTGAAATTACAATAGTACAGAAACACAAAGATCTCAGGGTCAAAGGAGAAAACGGATCATTAAAAAATACTGCACTTCAAAGATGGGCTGTAAATGATGTATGAAAGTGTCAAGAAGCAAAATCGCAATTAAAAAGATGGCTCAGTCACCATTCAGGAGCACTGAGTTCAAACTGGAATTAGCACCATTCACACAAGTGTGTTTGGTGGGACCTAAAGGCAGTGAGAACTGAGGCATTGCTACATACAGGGAGAGTGACCCAACTTGTCAGTAGGTTTTAGTTGGGCGACACAAATTGTTCTGTTGACCAATCAGGTGCCTAGAATTTTCTCAGCAGCAAGATCCACAATGTATGTCCAATTAGCACTGAGCATATTTGCACCCATCACCCAGAGGTAACCAATCAATGGGATTTTCCTCAGGTGTGAACAATGCTGCATGTATGTCACAGGTCAGGATTGGTGAATTACATTGGAAGAGATGTGGCTGCTTTCAGACATTTACATTTAATTTTACATTTTATTTATTTCACGGACACTTTACTCCAAGACCATGGGTAATTGAGAGGGCAGGGTTAGACAGTCTCTGAAGTAACTGTGGGTTACAGGCCTTGCTCAGGGGCCCAACAATAAAATCACTCTGCCGACTCAGGGATTTGAGCAGACAACCTTCTACACATCGTCCAAACATGCTGAGCCACACACTGTAGACAGAGAGAGCGGTCCTCCGGGGCTCCCCGCATACTGACCTGAAGCAGCTGGGGGTTGTCCCTACCCAGCTGCTGAAGCAGAGCTGGTAGGAGGGCCGGGTTCTGCTGGATGATCTGACGCATCTGCTGGAACTGCGGCTGGTTCCGCAGGAACTCCAGGGGATTCCCGGCAGACTGCGAAGCTGGCGAAGACACGGCCCCCGCTTCCAGCCCGGAACAGGAAATCACTGGTTAACGAGACACACGTCAAAGCAGAATGCTTTCAAGTGACCCCCCCCCCCCCACTCGGCCCCAGAATGAGTAACGAAAGCAGAGGGGTCCCCGCGTAGCATTCTTCCATCTCAAAGATGGCCACACGAGACTGGAAGCCAGAGACGAGTGCAAAGGCAGAGCTGAGGGGTGACACATCTGGAAAGGAGGGAAGCGGACGGCCACTCACTGCCGCCTGCAGGGGGAGCTGGAGGCCTCTCTGTGGCGGGAGTGCTGGGGTTTGCCATTGGAAGCGGGTGGCTTATTTCCCGGGCCGGCAGGTCCGGTTCAGAGGGGATTCCCTGTGACAGAATAGCCACCGTTCAGCTGAAACCCTCTGTCTGGGTGATGGACCAAGCTGACCAACTTGCCGAGCCAGAATGGCGTTCGAAATATGGTGAGACAACAAATCCAATTCCTCCTACATTTAAAAGCCAATTAAAGTCTGGAGGAAATCTGATTAAAAACACAGAAGTACAGACATACTACATGAATGTTTTTTTAAAAAAATGAAATTAAAATGTGAGCTTAGAGCTGCAGGCAGTTCAGGTGTCATGTGCAGTAACACTGGAACAGACGTACTGTCGGCCGAAAGTCTCTGTGGGAGGCCGAAGCTGTTGTTCCGCCCACAGTCAGTATAATGCAAAAATCCACGAGTGTACAACACAAGCTCAGCACAAACACAGCTCTACAAAGATAGCAAGGCTGCTTTTTACTGCAGGATACTGGCAAAACGCATGTCAATTCCGTTTTGAAATCAAGCTCAACAAACAAAGAATCACAACAAATCACCACGAATCATAACAAACAAAGCATGTCTATGAGCTTTTGTTTTTTACTCAATGAATTTTTAAAACAAATGTTGCCTTGGCCATAGTTTTTATTAATTAATATAAGTTCATTTAGGGCCCTGTTTAAACTCTCATCTCCTACCTTAAGTCTTTACATTTAATCAGCATGCCACCTGCTGCCAAGATTTTATATTGCAGTTTAAGGATTTTTCCTTTGATTATGCGAGCAGCTCTCAGAAAACAGGCAACTGACGCCGGGACCATGACAGAGCGGAAGCCTAGAGCTTCACGAAGCTGCATGAAGCAGGTGCCACACAGCACACGTGCGAAATATGGCTACCAGGTATTCAAGTCACCCAGCATATACCGTTTTCCAGAATGATCACAATGCAAAATAAGTAGCACATCAAAAAAAACACAAATAAACAAACCAGTAGCATTGACAACAGCACTGCACCAAACCCTGCCTGAAAGTTCATTACTCCCCGCTGTTGTGATGGAGTTACCGTAAGGAGGTATTCCACCGCTCTGTCCGGGTTATTGTAACTCGCTCGAAGTGCTGCGATGACCTGCTCTCTTTCATAGCCCATCGACATGATCTCTGTCACCAGGTTCTCATACGCCTGCCCTGTAACTGGTCCGTGGGAAGCGGAAGAGTGTAAGCATGTTCAAATCCGCAGAGTTACAGCAAAATATGATATACACAGACACTATATGCAACAGACAGAGAGATAGGACAGACACAGGCGGACAGACAGACAGACAGATAGGACTCATACGACAGACAGGGCATACAGATAAGACAGACGGGCAGACAGATGGACTCATCAGACAGACAGGTTGGATAAGACTGTTAAGACAGATGGATAGAATACGATACCCAGTATTGACGCTGCCTCTTCTAAAAGACTCAGGTCATCCGCAATGCTACAGGGAAAAGACAAGGGTGAATAACACAAACAAACAAACAGATCAAAGAGCTTATGTGGCACCGCTGCCACGCATCATCACTAACAGGCTGTGGCGATGTGGCCGAACGCAACTCAGAAAGCGGCGGCTTCGCGGCAGATTGCGCCACGCACCTGGCGGGGTCGAGGCTAGGCGGGGCAGCCTGCGGCTGCTCCCGGGGCTCGTCCCGGGGCTCGTCCCGGGGCTCGGCCTCCGCCTCGGCTGTGGCACTGGACGGCTCGGGCGCCGGCTCAGCGTCTGCCTTTTTCTCTGCGGCTTCGGAGGACTCAGCGGCGACGGCCGGCCCAGTTTTAGGAGCGCAGTGTTCCTCTGGGGGAGCAGGAACTGGGATGGGCTGCGGTGCTGTGGAAGGGGCAGGAGCCGGAGGGGGTGCCGGAGCAAGGACGGAGACAGGGGCTGGTGGGGGGGCCTCGGGCAAGGGTGCACTGACAGCGGCCGGGGCGGGGGCAGGCTGGGGCGGAGTCGGTGCCGGTGAGGTAGGTTTGGGCTGGTAAAGACGAAAAGAAATAACTATTACTGAACAAAGTAACTTCCAGGACCAAAACACTCACTGTAACCGATAATGAGACACACTGTATGTGCACACTTAAAGCGAAAGAAGGCTCAAAGGGAGGCAGAATAAACCACTATTAGAGATAAAGATTCCAGACTAAAACGCCAGGAGAGACACTCAAACTACACGTTTTTATAAATTCAAACCAAGTATAAATGAACAAAATGATATAGAGAGAAGCTGACTTATAGTTAAACTAAATGGCCGATGGTTATTAGATAAATGAGCAACGTAATATCAGTGTTTCTGTTGTTAAATAGTCTGTCAGGTCTTACCTTGGTTACCATGACAACAACAAAACTCTTCTCATCTATTTTGTATTCTTTTAAGGGTATGTCGTCGTTTAAGATTTTACCTGAAACAGCACAAATAAACACGCAAAAAACAGATAACATGACAACAGTTTTGAACATTTGGAAACAACAGGACAAGAAAAAAGCATAATAATAATAAAAAATGGCAACACGATGTTAGCAATGATGCAGAGAGAGATGTCTGTGTCCGTCACCTGCATAGATGAGCTTCTGCCCGCCCATGGGGTATGCCTCCTTCCCCTTTTCCGTCTCAATTTTCTCCTTCAGAACTCTGACCTGCATCGAACGCAGAGAGCAAATGGGAACTCAGGGGTCAAGTCCGGAAACAAGGCGCAGAGATTTTTTACTTTATTTGTGTAACTCTGTAATACACCTGAAGCAAGGCGCACAGGCAAGATACCGTCGGTACAAATCAGAGTGATTTACCATGTTAACAAATATCCTCGTCTAACTGCTCATATTTTGCATCGCTGAGTTTGTATTTTTGCCTACTTTTCACTTGCAGTCCAGTATTGTCCTATTGGTTATTAATCTGAGGAAGAATTCCAAAGTGATGCAAACTCATTTCTTGAAAAACAGCTGGAACGGAAACTCTCACATTCACTTTGCAAACTTACTAACATCAGTTATATCATTTAACAATACCATAATAGACAACCAACACCAAAATAAAGCTAATTAAACTCTGAAATACAATGACAGGTGTTAACACCCATCAATTAATCTAGGAATGAAGCCACAAAATATAATAACTATTATAATTACTTTATTATTATTATTATTATAATATTACTCCATTCTAAATCCATAAAATATCCATACATCCATCGTAACCACTTATCCTTGTCAGTGTTGTGGGGGCCTGTAGCCTGTCCCAGGAAGCATAGGCCACAAGGCTGGGGGGGGCACAGCCTGCATGGGACCCCAGGCCACACAAACACACAATTATACTCTAAGAGCAATGCAGAGACACGATTACCCTAAATGCAAGTCTTTGGACTAAGGGAGGAAAGACTTGCAAAACAGAGGGAACTTGCAGACCCAACAAATACGGAGGATTTGACAGGATTTGAATGTCCAGTCTGAGATGTGAGGCGAGCAGGCCACTGAGCCAGCAGGCAGCTCAGCAACAACCACAACAAGTAAATTAGTCACTTTGTACCTGAACAAGTCGCCAGGTAGGACAGTACTTCTCAGATTTTGAAATCAGATTGGTCAAGCACAAGTGATTTCCAAAAAGACTATTTTAAAATATTATTTTTAAATAATAAATATATATAAAAATAAGTTTCTGGAATATTTAGATCAGCAAGAAGGAATACGTGTATTTAACATCAGAGTCTTAACTAGTTTTTCTTTTTAACCGGAATGTCAGTTTCCCTGTTCACCATGACAAACCGTTTAACCCTCCGTTAGATATCGAGCTGTCGTGCCGTTGCATTCACGTGTAAAATGCACTTAGTCTTTTAGTACGTTTTATACAAAACTGCCCTCCGTCTTCCCTGCTTCCTTTTACCACAGCTTAACTTCCAAAGACCACTCAGTGGCCTAAACTGGCTGAATCGTAAACATTTCAAAGGGTTAATTATCGGCGTCGTTAACAGTAAGACAGCTGCTACTAATATTTCAAACCACAACAGCAACATTAACCCCGCCTGCTATAAAATCAAAAGGCTGCCCACCATGAACCTTTAATTAAAAAAAAGCACAGCGTCAACTACATTTCTATCGATCATGCTCACGTCCTGAAAGTATTCATAAAAGGAACTTGCTAGACTTTTCCATTTAAGCTGCAAGACACGCGACAATCGAAAGGGGCAAAGGCACTTCCAAAAAAAAAATTAAAAAAAAATAAGGGGAAACAGGCTATTAAATTATTGCACTGTCATTCCTGTGCGAATACACGGGGAAATCCCTACTCCGAGCGGGCAGATCGCGCATGCACGTCCACAGCGAAATGTTACTGCGATCCATTAGAAAATACATCATTTAAAATAGCACCACCCCCGATGCCCCCAGCGAGCCGTCCGCACGGAAGGCCCCGGCTTTTCCTGGCGTCTCCTCCCGAGCTGCGGCGTGTTGACACCGGGCGCCCGCTCCGCAGCGCTCACCGTCTGCTCCTCGTCTATCTCTATCTTAAAGGTCTGCTGCTGCAGCGTCTTCAGCGTGATCGTCAGCATCTTCCCCGCGAAGTCCTGGCTCTCGATCGGTACCGGTTTTGCGCACGGATTCACGGGCGATTTGGGGGGAAGCGCTCGCCGTTTACTACAGCGCCCGGCTGTGTGACTCAGCTATCTAGCGAGGAGACGGGCGGCCGCGCCGTAGTCAGACGCCATCTACTTGCTGCCCGGGACAAAACATGAGCAGCTGGGAGTGAATCACTGGGAGGCGGTTCGCTCCACTCCGGCGTCAGCTCCACCAGCGCCGAGGGTCGCGTCCGCCCAATAGCCTGCGCTGTAGGACGCAGGAAAATCTCATCGTTTGTCACATTATTAAGCATTAATGCAAAATATAGTCACTGGGATGCATGCTTCAATAAGTTTCCCCCTCGTTTACCTGTATTAAATTATTTCATGGTTGTTAATTATGGATGCCGTTTTGCTATACATATATTTTATTTCATTTTAAAATTAATCGGAATGTGGTTGCTGGGGAAAAAAAACTTGAGCCAAATATATTCAGGTTTAATGAATTTCTTTTTATCACATTCAGTTATCAACCTCATTCCTAAGAAAGAGCCACCCACAAGCAAATTGGGACTGAATATTTATTTAAATATTCAAGGGATATAATCTCTGAATGCACCAAAATATCAGTTTTAGGGATGGAACTCCTACATACGCCAGTGTCAGTCCTAAATTTGTTGTTTATGTTGTAAAGCTCGTCATCAGCTCTCTGCAAACAACCCAGAAATCCTAATTCCCGTAGTAACACCAGGTGCTATCACATCGAAAAGAAGAGAGTGGTTCGGATAAGGTGGTTGCATCTGGCTTCTACTGCCTTAAACTCAGACTACACTTGGATTTAATTAAATTTTGTCCCCTATTAAGAATCCTTTAAAGTAATAAACATCTCACACTAATGTATTACTCCCTAGGAAACAGTATTTACATAACTAGAGGAAACGAGGATCAGCTAGAAGTGTAACCGGTATTTTTCAAATCAAGTCCAGATTTTAGCCCTAAGAAAAACACGAGATCTACATACATGTGCCTGATCCCCTGCCGTTTAGCAAAGGGATTGGGACTTCAGGAAACCAGCGGTGGATTACTCATGTATGAGATCTACACACATATGAGAACAAAGTGCAAAAGCCAGCACTGGCATGTCCACCTGCAGGCTGGGTCAATCACCCCCAGCCCAGGGCAACTTTTCGGGTGGAGGGTGAACACCTCTTTTGCTGAATTCGAGACACGCCTGTGCATTGGCCTTGTTTAATTGGTCATTTTAAATAAAAAAGAAAGAAAAAAAAAAAAACACAATAATTTCTTGAGCCCTTTTACCTCCCCTCCTCCCCCCCCAAAACAGAAGGATCAGATGCCCCGTCTCATCCTGCCACAAAAACACAGGGAGAGTGAGTCCAGGCAGAACAGCTGAGGGTGTCAATGCGGAGCTGCCGTTTCCCTGACAGGAGACCCATCCAGGCAAATGAGCTCCCCTTTACAGTTCATCTTTTGGTACATTGTCGTCGCCTTCTGCTGCGTCCCCTTCCTCATCATTGTCTTCCTCATCCCCTTCGTCCTCATCGCCGTCTTCATCCTCGTCCTCCTCCTCTTCCTCCTTCTTACTTTTCTCCTCTTCTCTCAGTTTCCTCTCGTCTTCCTCTTGTTTTTCCTTCATCTTCTTTTCTGGGTCCTGATTTACAGGGAAGAAATGTCACTGCAGTGCATGAGAGGAAAGAATGACGGCCTGCAGCCAACCCCACTGAAACACGAGCTTCCAAATAATGGGGAATGGAAATGTGCAAGAGAGAAAGATCAGATACTGCAGTATGAGAGAGATGTGAAATATGGGAAAGCTCGAATTAACACCAGCCCAGAGCTGATCTCTCTTTTTTGGTCATAGCATCCTACTCCTTCATACATTTATAATTCACTCGACCGCTCCTCATTTACTTACAGTAATTTACTTGTATGTACCTAGTATACAGCACATTCCATAGTTCCTATATGCTGTTTATGCCATATACATTTACATTACATAATTGTAAATTTCGTACATTATATTTTTGTACCAAGAGTCTGTATGTGTATATAAGAGTCATGTATGCATGTCTCTATTTTCCTTTCGAATTTCTTATTTATATCTTGTACATTTTAATTGCACGGTTTAGCCTACTCAAAGAGCTGCAATAAACTGTATAACCTGTGCATGCGAGACAAAAATCTTGTCCTGACATAAAATATAAAAATTTCCTGAAATTGTGCGTAACCTCTCATGCAAGTTGGCACGGGCAAAGACACAGAGCTGCTAAAACACATACTATCTGTGAAGGTTCATCAGCTCAAACACGCACGACCCGCTTGAACTTAAGACACGCTGTCACCTACCTTGGTAACGCCCCAGGTCTCGTTTGCAAATTCCTCCGCCGTCTTTTCATCATCGGTAATCAGGAAGTTGTCAAAGATGGTGCCAGACTTCACCTGTGGGACGGGTGGAGAGCATCAGCGCACAGCGTCTGCGATGTTTTTAACCGCCCCACCGACACTCTGGGTCCTTTCCCGCACACACCTGCCACAGATCGAGCCCCAGAACTCCCACTTTGTCGAACTTGTAAATTTCGGCATCAGCAGTGTACTCAGGGTTGTCGACCTCAGGGTGGACCCAAACTCCTTTGTAGTCGGGGTTGTCCATCTGCTTTGGCTTCCACTCGCCCTGAGAGGAGACAGGTGCCATGAACGACCGGAAGGCATGCTCACATAATACAGTCATTCATGTTTGAGTTTAAGTGGGTTTAAATGAATTCATTGCCTAGCATTCCCTTCAGGTACACTTCTCAAAACTGAATAGGATCAGCTGTTAGTGACAGTTTGGGCCGCAGGTTCACAGTGGAGCTTGCCGCTCTGTACCTTATAATCCGGATTGGGGATCATTGCCGGCTCCCACTCGCCATCCATCTCATCATCCCAGTCCTCAGGCTTCTTGGCATCGGGGTCTGGAATGTTCTCCGGTTTGTCCCAGTCCTGAAGTAAGACATTCAACAGTCAGTACCAGGAAGCAAGGAAAGGCCCCCAAAAATATATATTTTCTATCAGAGATAAAGTGTGCTGAAGTGTTTGCCTTTTTTTAAAAAAAATAATTGGGTATTTAAAAGATAACCAAACAAAACCTAAATTTCGAAATTAGCAAACTGATGAGTTTGGTATCATCCGGGTATGTCCAAAGGAAATACTGCGTAAAAAGAAAACCAGCCTCTTATTTCATGGGAAATTTCACCTTCTCATCATTTCCACTGAAAGTCTATGGAGAATAAAATTTAGTGCCAGGAAAATTGTACGTTACCTTTACTTTAAGATCCTCTCAATCCTTTTCATGACTCAATTACACTAGGTAACATTAGCCTTAAGAACTGCTTCACGAGTAAATTCTGAGCAAAGCATAACACAAAAGCCGTTTACAACACTGAGCAGGAAATCATACCAATATAACAGATCCTCTCAGGTGTTTGCTGACTACAGCTGCACTTGGGAAATTAAAGTAAAATGTATCACATGATTTTTGCCTTTGGAACACAGAACAGTGCTGTCCCATTATTACATCACCATGCTACAGTCCCTGTTGATATTGGTTTCAGATGCACAGCACTACACTTCTTTGCTGATTATGTGCCTGTCACACACCCCATTCAGAGCGGCCCTGACTCTTGCACTACTGATCCTGGAAGCGACTCCACGATCACCGCAACACTCATAGGCAGTTACGAAAGGCTGCATGTGGCATATGAGAATCGGCTCATGTTTGATCTGGGAAACCAACAGCTGGCTATTTTTTGTGAAGAACTTACACAAAAACAAACATTTTAAATACATGAGGGTTTTATGCCAATCAGCTTCTGAGTTCAAAGGTCGGCGGTCTGACATTCTGCCCGTCACCTCGGGTTTGGTGTCCGTGACGTCGTCAATCTTGGCACGATCATCCCAGTCTTCTGGCTTCTTGGCCTCTGGATCTTTGATCTGTTTTGGGGGTAAAAAGTCCCAGTCGTCCTCCAGTGTCCCAGACTCCACCTTTTCGTTGTCGATTTTGACTTCGTAGGTCTGATCAGGCCGCAGAATCAAGGTGTAGACGTGCGTCAGCTCATCGTCCTGAAGCAGAAACAGCAGAAAGGGGGCCAGTCACAGCCATACCGATGATCACGCAAAATGTCTCAGAAATTGGTCAGCCGGCCCTTGGAACTTGCCTTGCACCGAATTTCCTTCTTGATCAGGTGATTTTTGCCTTTGTAGTTGAAGATGACGTGAACCTTTTTAGTGCTGTAACCACAGATGTCTGGGCCTGCCCACGAACATCGAAATTAAATGAGTCACATTTCCTTCACACAGACTCAATAGTGTAAACCTCAACTTTTGTACTTCCCAAGCTGTCAAGACCTAGGAGAAGAAGATACATGGGACAGTAGCTCCCCTCTCACCGAACATGATGTAATACTGTGACTCCCCGTGCATGTTGGCTTGATCCAAGTCTGCAGGGAAGACCTTGACATAGCCACCTCCACAGTCAATCTTCTGCTCGTGTTTGACAGTGAACTGGATCACAAGTGTCTTTCCTTCGTTACTGAAAGGTTCAAAGCGGGAGGAGAGGGCGTAGAAGCGGGCATCCTGGCTCGTCTGGAGACCTACGGGAAAACCCCAGTGAAACGGAGTAAATGGGACAAGCTCCTCAAAACCACGCCACGAAAGATAACTGGATGGCTGTCGATGTGCAGAATGTGCATGTCAGACATATTTGCAAAGACATGCAGGTAAATTTATACATTTGAATACTGCTGACACTAACAAAAAGACAGGGAAATGTTTTAAGGATCCTGCACCACCAGAAGTGTGGCAATAAGAGGAAGAAAGAAACGCTAAAAGGAAGTGAAACAAGAAAATGCTCACCTTTATCCTTCTCTGCATCACCATAGAACTTCCCTGCACTGAGTTTCCACTGACCATAGTCAGACTTGTGTGCGGATTCCACCCAACGACTCTTCCAACCATCTGTGTTAAAACAGAAGATAAACATCATGAGCAGGCCTACACAGTAAAGAGGACTGCATGTCTACTGACTCAAAGAAAAATGGTCTGTTACAAAAATGCCATTTTGAAATGATCAAATTGCAAGAATTAGAGGCACCTGACTGAGAACCAGTTCATTGGTAGCACCAATTGGAGCAGAAAAAAATAATTAAATTCAATTCCAAATCTATGAAACACCAGGAACTGCGCTGCTAGGTTACATCTAACACGATCAGGTGACGATCAGGTAATTGAACTGATTAGTTTGAGTGGTTGTAGACTGTAAAAGTCACGAGGATTTTCTAGTTCTGGGAAAAAAATGTCTACGCCCGTAACATGCCTCCAGAAAAACGTGCTGATTTCTTGCTTTTTGGTTGTTGAAATTCAATTGCTCGTAAATGAAAAGTACCAAACGTCATGAGATGCTATAACAATAATATAGTGAAACAAAACAGATGCTTATATAGAACATCGTTTATTTTGGGTATATATTTGTACTTTGATTCCTCATTTTATTTGCATTATATTATGTTTGATTCACAATGTATTCTGTATTCTTCGTATATTTAAACGCGATGAGAGCAGTCCCTTGGCACAATTCCCCTCCGGAAAAATAAAGTTTTGTTGTACGTCATTTTTTAGGAAGCCAATCAATCTGTATTCTGGAGACAGAAAAAAAACAAAGTACAAAAAGAAGCGCATATACAGAAAAGAAGTTCTGTTCTGCTGGAAAAAGTCATATCTGATAGGTCAAACTACAGACGACAAGGCCGATGCATGAATATAACCAGTATCACTTTAATTAAGATAGTTTTTCATATGAGCAACGTTAGAAGAAAAGCTTACCCTCATCTAGAAATTGCTCCTTAAAATATACAGCTGCGTTGGCAGCTATTGCTGCAATAAGTAAAACAAGTACCACTCCAGAAAAATTCATGTTTTAACTCAATGTTCGCCCTTCTGCTGTAACCTGGCGTCGCACCGCTTTTCGCACAGAATTTCTTACTTCTTTTCCTGAACAGATGGCCGTCGCTCATTGGACTAGAAACTGGCCAATGGCGAGACACCACGAATTAATCCGAGGAGGTGCTCGGATTACACGCGAGTGCTTCGGAGCGGGGCGTGAGGCGAGCGCCCAGAGCTGACTGCGGGAGTAGGCGGGTTGGCATGATTGATGTGGGGGAAAGACGAGATGAAAGTTTTCCCAGAATTACTGTACACTCTGTAAGGTATTCAACTATACCGTGACATGATATAATTGTTTCTAATAAAGGCTACCTGCAAGCCATCAGGCTACTGAGCTGCTGAAATACTGAACACTTTGCACATCCTCCTTGAACTCTGTTCCTTCTCTGACCTTAGAACTAGTCACTTTAAAAACAACATTCATTTCATTTTAAATCCATCTTTCGTATATACGCAGGAGTGCATATGTACATATACACATCACACTCTCTTATACTACAGTCTCCTAAATTTCCTTCTAGATAAAGTGTGTGTGTGTACTACATATATATATAGTATATATATATATATATATAGTATAGTATAGTGTATATATATATATATATATATATAGCATAGTATATATATATTAGTATATATATATATATATATATAGTATAGTATAGTGTATATATATATATTAGCAAACGCTAAACACTGTACTATGCGCCTTATTGTTTTACTATTTTATTTTGCTATTTACTGCTTCTACTATTTTGCTACTTCCCCCCTAAACTTGATTTGTGACAAAGGAAGATTAATCAATTGTGGCTATATTAAAACTAATTTATCTCACTTCAAATGTAACTGCTAAATTAATCCGTGTAAAAATCGATTTAACTTTTTCGTAATTCTAATTTAAAGCGTGAAGGACTCACACTGTCTGATTTAGGGTCAGTTGTTTACAGTCGTAATATTTATATATATATACATATCACAACATGTATCACGCAATTAAAGTAAACTATAACGTGTAATCAAAGAACAACTGGGAATAATCTCCCGAATTAAATGCAATGATAAGTAAAGCGGCTTGGGTTTTCTCCTCTCAGCAACGCGTTGGAGTTTTTGTGACGTTTGTCCTTCGCACGATCCGTAGAGGGCGTCCTGTCGCACGCTTGCTTTTGCTACGGAGACAGGCACCGCCGTAGTTTGGGTATGGCTTATGTGTTTTCAAGCTGCTTGGTAAAGGAAAATTCCCTACGAATACATGTAGCTATAATTAACACATTAGACAAGATAATACGGCCCAAGACAATGCAGCAAACGGTACAGATTATCGACTCCCGTCACCGTAGCTAGCCGACAGCCTGCCTGCCCGCCCGTGAGGTTTGTATCATGTAGCTAATGCATAATGTAGTTACAAAATAAACATTAGCTAAAACGTTAGCTATCTATGTTTGTTTCTGCAACGAGATACAGTAGTAGTACATGTCTGCATATTGTCATGAAAAGCTTTGCTAGTACGAGTAATTGCTTTTAAACTTGAAGATCCAAAAATAAACCAAAGCTTTCGAATCTATAAATTATTACTCAATACATACTCAAAACTATATACAGTGGACCCTCGAGTTACGACCGGCCTGACATACGAACAACTTGGGTTACGACCCGAATTCCGGTCGAGGCCAAAACGTGTATCCGCTTGTGCGGTCGTAAACAAAGGGCCGAGATGCCCGGGAGGCGTCCGTAAGCATCAGTCTGAGCCCAGGTACGCCTGTTTGTGGGCGTCATTTCGGTCAGTGAGGTGCTTTATATAATTAATTTCGCTAATTGATATCAAAATGGCCCCCAAAAAGCTAGAAAAGAGGCTTAGGGAGGAAGAGAAAGTAAAAAAAGCAATCACGATGGAAAAGAAGAAGGAAATTGTGCAGAAATATGAGAGCTGCGTTCGTGTGACTGATCTCGCTAATATATACAGCATGTCGAAATCCACCATCTCGACAATGTTACAAAGAAGAGAGTTGTATAAGGAAGCTAGTGATGGTAAAGGTGTTACTCAAATTAGAAAGTCACGATCTACAGAGTTAGATGAGGTAGAAAGGCTATTATTAGTATAATATGAAAGGCAGATGGTAGGTGATAGCCTATCTGAGTCTATAATTTGTGAAAAAGCTAGGGCTATAAATGCAGATCTCGTAAAGGATAAACCATCAACGAGTGATAATGGTGAAACATTTCGTGCCAGTAAGCGGTGGTTTCACAATTTTAAAGCGAGAACTGGGGTTCATAGCGTAGCTAGGCATGATGAAGCAGCCAGTGCTGATAAAAAGGCTGCCGAAAAATGATCTTGTCTAAATATATTAAATTAACATGTTGTGTTTTTGGATCTTTTTCCAGAATTGTTTTACACGTTTACAATGTGGAACCGAAGTGCTAGCCGGAGCGCTGCTCTGGAGAGGGCAACGGCACAGCTATCAGGACAACGACTTTCGGGAAAATCACATATTGTTAAGAGAAATGAGCTCCAGGTATATGTCAGATGAAAAAGAACGCCCTAAATGTTGTTTGTTGTTAAGAAGTTAAAAGTTTGTATTAACGAAGGTTCTGTTCTGTTCGTGTTCTGTTCGGCAGTCCACAGTCAAAGATTTGAGTGACATCTCATCTGATGAAAGTGAATCCAAACCCCAGGATGGCGGGTTTGACACTTCAGACGACAGATACATTAAGGAGGATCCGGCGATGGGAGTGGGGAGTAGGTTTCTGAAGAAGGCCCCCCCTCGTGACAGTCTGTCCCCTGCAGTGAGTAAGTCGGGCGCAGCGAGCTCAGTCTCCGTGTGGCAGAGCCGCTCCCAGAGTGTGGCACTGAGCCGCCTGGCACTGATCGAGGACCGCATCAGGAACCGCAAACAGGCTGCCTCGGCTCCAGCGACGAGCCTGCGATTACCCGACGAGGCCACCGTGGTGTCACCCCCATCCAGCGATGACCTCAGTGCGAGGGGAAGTCGCTTCCTGAAGAAGTGGGCTGCTCAGCAGGAGCCAAAGTTCATGCCGCCCAGGAGCCGTCCCCCGTCACACGTCAGGTTCATTAACGACGGTGCGAGCCTTGGCAGTGATGAGGAGGACACGGAGGAGCTACTGGGAGGTTCTTGTCATTCAGACGACAGTTTGCTGAAAGTGAGCCGCTCTGCGTCTCAGATGGGTGTCGAAGGGAAGGTACTAGGAAAGGTAGGGTCTGGTATTCACCAAAAGTGTGCGTGTATATGTGTGTTTGTGTGTGGGTGTGTGTGTGTAATAATTACATTGTGGGGACCAGAGTTCCCCACAACATGATAAAAACCTCTAACTTTTTACCTTGTGGGAACATTTTTTCGGTCTCCACTAGGACAACCGCAATTTTAAAAATGCCAAAAGCCTTGCAAAAAATGTTTAGTTACTTATGGTTAAGGTTAGGGTTAGGTAGGGGTTAAGGTTGTTATTATTGGGATTAGGGTTTTTTCCCATCAAAATGAATGGAGAGTCCCCATAAATATGTGAATGTGTGTACTGTGTGTGTGTGCATGAATGTGCCCTGTGTTGGACTGGCATCCCATCCAACGTGTCCCTCACCCTTGTGTCCTGTCTGATAAGGTCTAGGTCCCCTTAGGACTCTAGGGTAAGTGGTTATAAGACAAATGGATACATTTACCCAATAGGTGTTTGTTTATATGGCAAAGCACGTAATTACATTGCTGTTCACTTGTAATGAAAACATTACTCTAGGAAAACAGTCTCATTTATAGCATTCCTGTCCGCATTAATCATACTATTACAGAGACAAGAAACAGATTATCTGTTTGTGGTTTCTTTCTTTTTCATTAGAAGACTTTCATTAAAGGCAACACTGAGTTACAGGCAGCCTCGCCACCCTCCATCACAGACAAGCCGCCCTCCCCATTGGCCAGCCTTCATCCTCAGGGGGGTCCCCCTCAGGCTGTGAGGTCTGCCACAGTGGAAGGTTCCCTGTCCCCATCTCCGCCAGCAGCCCACACTCCTGAGAGGACCAAGTTCTCAAGGGCCTCAACGTCGTCAGATTCAGCGCACAGTGACATCAGATCCTTGGAGGAGCTCTTCGTGCGAGGCCCATCTTTCAGCGATTCCTTTAGTGGAAGGACCACGCCGTCAGAGGGTGAGACTTCTCATTCTTGTTTTTAGCTGAGTGTATGTTGGGCTGAAAGCCTAATCCATACTTCCCTTGACAGTGTCCGTACAGATACACAGACAAAGGTAGTATATATGCAAAATTCAACATGTGCAACCATGCAGTTAAATCTTTTCTCTCCAGTGCAGAGTTCAAAATTAATATCATGAGCCTGGATGACTTGCTGCCAGATTTCGGGAGACCTGAGACTGACAGACAAGAAAAGGCAAGTTAAAAATTCTGAAGTACTCGGTATTCTGCCAAGGTTGACCTTCACAGTGAAGCACTCATGTGTCTTTTACAGAGCAAAGTTGTACAAAAGGTAACTAAGGATGCTGAGCTACCTTCACGTAGCCTGGATGCGAGGGATTCCAGTGAGACCGCAAACGAGGATGAGTTTCTGCCAGCAGAGGAAGATTATGAAAGCGACTTTGAGAGCGAGATCAAGACGGAATCGGATGGAGGTGTCTGCAATGCCTCTGGTCACCATGGGGACAGTGATGTGTCCATAGGTAGCAAAGGCCAGGATGTTAGCCACTCGGAGAGAGACCGCAGCCTCCAGCGATCGGGAAAAGAGTCCCTCCAGTCAGAATCCCATAAATATCGCAAGTCATCCAAAAAATCGAGATCGGCTTCCCGATCTGGTACCATCTCCCCACCTCAAATTAAAGGCAGGAATGCGAAGGAGGCAGCTACACAGACCCAGACAGATGGGACGCCCACAGGTCAGTCGCTGCATATCTCTCCCTCGCTGCTGTGTATCCCTTCTTTTGATTTAACCAAGTTGTTGTCTTGGATCTAGCTGCCGTGGGGCCTTCAGTAGAAATGTCCAACGCAGACCCTACTCCCGTTGCGAGTCACGTCGTCAGTGCTGAAGCACTGGAAGGTAAAGATGGACTCTCACAAACACCCTGCATACACTACAGCTCCATCTCCGTACTGTAACTCTAGTGTGGATGGTTGACTGGGAATGTCAATGCCCATATGCGGCTCATATTGGTCATACAGAAATGTTTTTGTTTTTTATGGATGCTCTGCATGCCCCACATGTCAAAGCCCTTTGCCACTAAAGCACATTTCTGTGTATTGTTAGGCCAATGTTTCTTCCATTGAGTACTTCGCTAAAGTTGAATCAGAGGCTGTTCTATATTGTTTGTTTGTTTATTTAACAAAATCCAATGTAAAGCATCTTATTTAGAATATTATAACTCTGAATTTCTTTATTGCTGTCTCTGTGCTTTTTTTACCTTCACATCATTATTTTTTTTTTAATAATTATGAAATTTTATTTGTAACCTACCTTTCGCGGTGACTGTCGCCCCGGCTGCTGGCTTGCTGTGACGGCTCCAGTAATCTACCTGATCTCTTGTGTCCTTGTGGCCCCGGGTTCTCCCGCAGCTCTCACTGCCTACAGCCCAGCCCTCTTTGCCCTCAATGACATGCTCAGGCAGCAGCTGGCCCTCACCCGGCAGTTTGTGGAAGCCAGCAGGCACCTTCACGCTTCGGCCCTCCAGTCCCTGGAACCTGCAGAGTACCACTACACAACCCTGGAGGAAACTAGGGAGGTAAAGCCATATACCGCAGCTCTGTTGATAAAATGCGTGCTGCTCTCTGAAGTGTGTATCCGACTTTAATCTGTTAGATCAGTTGACTAGTGAAGAACTTTGTGGCTGTAGGATGAAAACATGCTCATTTTCTCTTAACTCTCTTCTGGAAGTTCATAAAACGGCACAGATCCCCCAAGCTGACCGTGGAGGAGGCCTTGAAGGACGTATTGCAGGAGATGAGGAACTATCACTACCTGTGATGTGGAGGAACTGAATGCAAGAGACTGCGGTGTAAGCGTGGGTCATGTGACAGTCACATGGTCTCTGTCCGTAATGTTGCACATTTAATTCTAGCTTGCTTATGCACGGCGGATACCCCTGTCAGGGAACAAAGATCCACCCCAGTCAGATCAAAGGTATAGAACTAACTTGTATTTCGAATGCAGTGCTTCCCAATCCAGTTCTCGGGGACCTGCAGACAGTGCACGTTTTACCAGGAGCTGGGAGGGAGCCAAAATGTGGACCGTCTGCACATCCCGGAGGACTGGGTTGGGAAACACTGATCTAATGTAACTGCACTGGAATCTTCCTCACAGAATGTTTTGTTTGACAGTCAATATGCCAAAATGTTTTGCAGTAAAGTTTATTTTTGTACAAACCAGTGTTGTACTCTTTTTTTTCTATTTTCTTTTTGTAGTTATTTCAGGGCAGATGGTCTTGTTAGTGTCACTTTGACCCAGGATTGCATTAATTCACTTTTAAAACCCACTAACTACTAGAGTATTATAGTAGCACTGTCTCCCAGATCAGCGATGAGTTCTGGTCAGGCTGATTTGGTCCATCACAAATATTCAGGTGCTGATTGGTCAGGTTGAAGTACAAACAGCATCTCTGTGCCGTTCTGCATTTACTCTGGTGCTGCTCTCGTTCATCAGTGTTTTGGCAGAGGCTATAGGCAGAGTGCTTTACATGAGATGGGCAGTACTGGCAGCAGCGGGACTGCTGTATCTCTCAGAACTGCAGTGACTGCAGTTAAAACTGGAGAGAATTCTGATGGGGGGGGGTCTCGATGTGTGGACTCACAGATGTTTCCCACAAACTAGACCTTGTAAATATATGAAATAAAATATTAAAATATAGGTTTAAGGTTTTACTACTATATGGTTGTTTTGTAAGGCAAGTATCATTTGATGAGAGTGCCTCTTGTATTTTTTTTAACAAAATTATAGTTGTGTTTTGGTTGGAACATTTAAATACTGCTCAAGAATATGGGAGGAAAATCATTCCAGGAGAGTCTTCCATTTAAGTAACTTCATTCATATAGGAATCTGAATTTTATTGTTTGGATGCTGTAGGGATACCTGGGATGGTCTAACTCTAAGCAAGTGAAAAAAATAATCCTTAAAAATACACCACAAGAGGGCACTGGAGAGCAAATACTGCCCGTTGGAAGCAACTTATTACAGTAATATATTTTGTGTGTGCGTGCGTGTGGGCAGAGCGCCAGTACTTCAATGTCTAGCTTTTGCCATTATGGTATCACACACAGAGGATCACACTGTTACGGGAAACCATCTGCCTGATACTTTGACTACAGCCCACAGTTCCGTCCATCGAAAAGATTCGAAAAGCCGCAGCGAAGCCAAAATTACCTAAAAGTGGACATTAAACGTTACGTGGACTTATGCGTTACTGACGTCTGTTACTGGTGACCGTGGACCCTGTGTTCCTCTGTTTTTCTACTAGAAATTAATGATACCTTTTTTCCCCTAAATCAACTGGAAAGATATTACAATAGCAGCAGATCTATTTCAGTTTCTTGTTAATGTAACTTACTTCTCATATTTTCACGTTGGTAAAACATTTAACTGCAGCATAGGAAATTTCAAAGCACTTAAACTGCTTTTAGCCTTTCATAGCGAGAGTGTGTATGCGTTTTGTTATGATTAGTACTATTATTATTATTCAATGACAATAACAAGTGGTAAAATTAGAAAATTGTTGCAGTGTGGTTTACAAGAGCATTAATACATACAAATAGCACGTGCAAACGAGCTGTGTGTGACAGACCATTCCTCTTAGTAATGTCTCTGTAGGGCTCTGAGATGGAGACTAACACACAGAAGGAACCTGAGAAATCCGACTGTGGACATGCATGAGTCACTCCGAGTTTACAGTGACAAGCAGCCCTCGTGACCTTCGCGTCCCTAATGGTTGTCTTCATCCTCGTGCACCGGTATCCCAAAACTCTGGCGCCGGGCAGCCTCCCCCGCGCCTCCTCCACTGGCCTCCTAATTATGTCATGTGAAAAAGCCGGATCCCATTGAAAAGCTGTCGAAATCAAACCCTATTAATTCCGCTCCTTTGCCTTATTTTCACCACTGAGGATCGCGTCTTCCCTACCAGCCTACAAAGAGGGAAGGAAAAATAACAACGACATTACGTGATTAGAAAAACATACAGGAAAGTCCCTGCAATTCAAAGAATCTTTCGAAGAAAATATCATTTCATGTGGGGAAAATAAGGCCAAAGTCAAAACTGCGGCTTGTTCCCTATGCTGTGCCCACCGTTTAACAGTAGATCCAGTACCGAAAAAGAATTTCATTAAAAGCCAGAAATTTCTCTAACTTGTGCAATTTTGTAGTTTCATAACCTTAAAATAATATAATACACAAGATATAATTTTGAGAATGGGAGGCTTTTTTAGCTGTCGTCCCAAGGTCTGAATCAGTCGTATGATATCTAATGATCCCTGGTGGTACCGCATCCATATAAAGCTGTCTGAAAGTGTTACATCTGATATTGCTGTTATTTAATTGCTTGCTGGATGCTTTTGTGCAAGAATTTAAACCATTTATCACAGCTGAGGTAATTTCCATTATAGCTTGGCGGGGGGTCACTGCCCGCGGTTGGCTTGAATTTGTAACCTTCCTGTAACAGTTCCATGTTTTCAGCCATTACACTTACTGCTGTCTGGTCCGGTTGTGCCATTTTCACTTGCAGTAAGGCTGGTGAGTAGTCATCTCTGGCTCTTGGATTTTTGCAAAGGCTGAAGTGAAGGACTGGTCAGTCAAGTTAATCACACCAGGTGCAGTTTACAGTGAATTGCTGAGCAATTGGACGTAAGCCTGACCTGTTTAAAACGAACTAGTATCTGGTTAAGTTGACGAGGAGGAGAAGCCCTGTTGAAATTGTTCCTTAAATTAAACTTGTAGTTTAAGAAAACAAGCTGGAACCTCAAGCACTGGCCTAAATGACTTGTTACTAATCTCTTAAATCCTTTCTGGCCCCAGTTTCTCTGGGCACAGTTTGCCTAATCTGTGACCGGCTTTAACTGCCTGCCTCTCTGGCGGTTTTTTTTTTTCTACATGGGCTTTTACTTTAATGTCCTAATATGCCCTAATTAAAATAAATACCAGTGAAAGCACAGATGCTTTCTCCATTGTTTCACCTTTCAGATTAGGCAGTACTATCTGACTGTTCTCATTAATAACACACTCCACATCTTGAACTTGACTAAATCATTACTAAGGCATTAATTCAATTATAATTACACGACTTTGATTACATTTTTTTAGCCTATCCCACGATAGCTTTAATCCCACAGTTTCTGTGGCAAATTATCTTGCGAAGACCCAGGAAGCACTGCACTTCTCATGCTTATTTAAATTAAACGTGAAAAAGATACACTCGATGCGGCTGAGGAAATCGGAGACCCTCAGCTCTCTAAAATGCTGCCGTTCATAGCAGTGAAGGCTAAGCTGAGTGCAGGAGTCCTAGTCCTGGCCGCTGTAATAAGACTGATGACCTTTTAACGATTACAGAATGGGCTGCAGGGTGAACCGATTCATCATAATGCCTTGTGATCTTGTGAATATGGCGCTTCGGCAGACTACTTACGGCTCATGGATTATCCACTGATTTAAGAGTGGTAGGTTATTTCCGATGTGAACTTCCACCTATGTGTCTTTCTTACGAAGCTGTGTAACAGGCATCTGTAGGGCTGCATGGTTATTTTTGTCAGTACTGAGATCACGATTATTTGACATGATCACTCGGTGACTTTGGAAGTGCATTTATTGAACCTTTAAAAGAAACTTGCTTTTTTGACAGTGGATTTCCGTGAACTCTAAATATAATTCAACTAAGAAACTAATAAAAAGGGTCTGGAAATGGGTGCTTTGGATTTATAACGCAAGACAAAACGGGAGCATCATCACAAAACAAAATTTTCACATTATTTTGTTCTGATAATCATTGGAAGCCAAAAGTGTAATTGAATTGAAATTCAATTAATTGCTCAGCCCTGTATCCACCAGCCAGCCTGAGCAAGGTTGCCGGTGCCTAGAGGATATGCAGACATATTTCTTTATAGTCTAGCCAGTCAGTTTGCCTGTACTAAAGGCACTGACTGTAGCAGTGACACCTGCAGGCTTTTTAGTGTGACTCTTAAGATCACTGTAATGCAGCTGCCTACTGGCATGGTCAGTGTGGTCTGCAGGGCTTACGCTCAGGTTACTTCATTTATGAGGGTGGCTGCATGTTCCTTTGACATCAGCGGTAAATCTGAATGTTCAGTCGATGTGTGCCTTTATTCCATAGTCATGCTCTGTCCATAGATGGTGGGTATTGACCAAAATTAGGTTTCTTAATGGAATCCGTGTCTGACAAACTGAGTTCTTGCTTTTGATGAAGTGATGTATAAAATAGAACTTTGGGGATTCATAAAATGTAAAATTCTTGTTCCCCTGAAAGCTGCTTGTAGGATACATTCTAATCCTTCAGTGTAATCATTACTAGGTCAGTACCAGAACAGAACAAAGTGTCACCACAAAGGTTGCTTTTAAAAATGCAGCCCAGTATCAGTCCTAGTGCTGGTCCCCTGTTCTTTTCCCATGATCCCATGGTCTTACAAGCACTCACCTAACCCAGCCGTCCTGTGCCAAGATGTCCAGCCGTCAGTGTGTGCGCAGTCCCTGGCGTGGGCCCTAATCCTGGGGCTCTCAGAGGACCTCGCGCTGAACTCATCCTGGCCTGCAGAAGAAAGGGTCTAATTGGAGGATTTTCCACATCATTAAGCTGCATGGGTAGCCCTCCCTCCCCAGGGCTGCACCCCTTCCGACTGCCTTCTGAAAAAGAGGCACTGAACTCTGCCGCAGCTTTGGTAAAAGGTGTTCTTTGTCTCGTATTGATTCTGGAGCACGGTGTTGCAGGAAACAAGCGACAAAGGTGTTTATTTCATTAGCTTAGCAGCACAGTGCACTTTGGTTACATTTTCATTCGCTTTTGTCCTCCACACAATAAGAGTTGGATTCTGCCATATAGTCCTCCTCTGTGATGTGTTTCATATTAATAGAGAAAATTAATGTTTCATAGCCTCAAAACATGCAGGGTTTCATCTAGTTTATTTGATGTTTACTCCATCTCATCAACTCAGAAATCAATCTGATCTTTTCATAGATAAATACTTACTGCGGTTACCCATCAGCAAAGTACACCACCTTTTAACAGGCACAATGTGTGTTCGCTTCCCCATAAACGTCTGAGTGTACCTGTAGATCAGACCAGAGCGCACCTCCCACCTTAGACAGCACCGGTGCCCCCTGCAGATGGCCCAGCGAGGGGATTCCCCAGTCTCCCATCTGCCCTGAAGTGCAGCTTGCCTGCTGCTAACGCGAACCCAGCTGGAGCAGCCTGTGCTGACCATGTGCAGCGAGGGGCAGCGGCAGAGAGGGCGATTAGGGAGTGGAGAGTCCTGCGGAGTGCACCCCACCTTCCAGCGAGGCCTGATTGATTGGAGCTTCATCTTCCTAACGGGCTGGCAGAATGCCGGCCGGCCCTGAAGCTGCCGCATTGTGTCTGTGCCCAGGAGCCGCTTGGTACTTCCCAGTGACGGAGCGCACTGCAGCGAAACCGTCCTCGTTATGCTTATTTAGAGTATGAATCTTTATGTCTCTCCAGATACTCTACATTTATGTGGCACGAATTATCCGCATAACTGAATATGCTTGTACACAATTTAACCTGTACTATAAAAGTGTCTACTTTTAGTTTAAATAATATTTTAAATATTATCGTTCTTAATATTTTATAATACTTTAATCAATTTGTACATATTTTAAATTAATATTATATATATATATCCATATGTTTTTACTTGTATTAATACCGTTGATACCCCATATTAAACATGTTATCAAATAAAATCATGTAATAAAATATTTGACTGGATTCGTTTATTAGATCTTTTCTTAGCAGCCAGTCATGAGGTTTATGAAACTGAATGATGCAAAAAAAATGAAAAAGAAGAAGAAAATATGGAAGATTACAGAATATCAGTTTTAAACAGTTCAGCATTTAACAGTGCATGGAACAGTTTAAAAACTAATTTTAATATAATATAAAATCTTGGTCTAGACTTTTACTCTTTGGACCTGAATGACCCACTTCTGGTTTCTACAAGTGTCTTATGTTATGTATTATGCTTCTGTTCCCCGCAGTGAACAGTCTTCTTCTCAGGAACAGCAGAGTAACACAAAGTCCCATCACAAGGGGTGTTTGTACCGCAGGCGTGAGGTTTTTTAAACATTGATAGGGCCCAAATCATCCCCCAGCCCACACAGTACTCACAAAATATCTGTAGGAACATGTCTCTACTCTCCATACCCAAATCTACGCCCTTAGTTCACAGTCTTATAGATCACTCTACACAAAATGCTCAGATCAGCCTTTTGTTAGATAGCAAGCCAGTGTTAGCGAGCCTAGTATCACCTGTGATGTCATCATCATCCTTTCAATCTGAACAAGCAGGCATCCCAGTGCATTCAAGTGTTTCTTTTGCACATTCAAAAGTGTCTTTATCAAATCTGCAGGAGCAAAGGAATGACTTACGGTCTTGAAAGATGGAGAGTGAAATCCGCATGTGTTATATACCTTGGATAAGAGCTGATGTCCAAGTGGCAGGAGCTGGGTGCACACAGCTGGGAGCGAGAGGCCCTGTCCAATCCAAACACAGGCTGAGGCTGTCAGACAGCTGTCAGTCAAATCAACTGGGAGCAGGAGATAATCACTTTTAAAGTGGTTAATTGAGTGTTAAGAGGATCTTACTTCTGCTCAAATTTAATGATCTAACAGACTGTGGTTAGACCCCCCCACTCCATCTCCATGGTTATACACAGAATGATGACAGAGCTGAAGGTCTGACCCAGGATTAACCTTTTGCTACAAAAGGCATTAGGTAGAAAGAAACAGGAAGATATAAAGGCATCATGAGTGGTTCCTTTTGTGCATGTACCTTAGAACATTTGAAACAAGGAAATCTCATTTTCTTGCCAGTCTAACACCTTGAGCACTTCAGTGTCATTACAATCCCACAATTCAAATAATCAGTTAAATAAAGGGAAAAAAACCTTGCTATCTGACTATCATACTTGACCTGCATCTTTCATATTAACAAATCCAGTCGTCCCTCTGCATCTTGGTGCGAGTGTCAGTTTAACCCTATTAAAGTCTGTTTAAATTGCAGAATGGGCAAAAACCTAGATTGGGAAGTCAATATGTCATGGCAAGTAGAACATAAATGAATGGAACATAGCAGTGCAAAATGGAATGTAACAGGCAAACCTTACTTTTTCCAAAGCTGGCCAATGGAGAATAAAGTTATATAACTTCGGAATAATTTAAGAATGTCGGTGTAATAACCTTATTCACGGATGAAATGTACCCGTGCTTCTGTAAACAGAAAAACTGCGCCTCAGTGAAACTGCTTCTGACTGGCTGAAGAAATGTGGACCGGCACTGGGGGTGGTGGGGGGGGGAGACGATGGCAGACATGAAGCTCCTCTTGGGGGGTATTTACACAGTAGCAAAGAAAAGCGCATTTCAGAATGCATTCCAGTGGAGGGCACGGTTCAGATTAAGGTTGCATTGGGGAATCCCGAACAACCCAAACGACCATAACTACCGCGGGCTATACAAAGCCAGTCGAACCCTTAAAAACACATCGACAAAAGCTTTGCATTAGAATCACGCATTTATTTGTAAGAGTCAGTTTCTCAAGGGTGAACACATTCCTGTTGAACATACTGATTGCATAGGCCAGTGAATTTATTGCATTAATTGCAAACTGAGAACAATAATGTCAGTGAGGTGAGGTAAGATCCTCTGGGGTTGGATTCTTTCAAAAAATGGAATGTTTGCATTCAAAAATAGATTTTAAATACACCCTTTATCTAATCTGTTATAAGTATTAATGCATACAAAATGTGTAAAGTCGGTAGTCCTTGAGTCGTGGTGCAGCAAACTTCACCATGTCGATGAGATTCTACCGTCTTCTTGCTGTGAGGAATACCGTACATTTTCCGCATAGAAACAATGACAAGGTCTCTATTCCATTAGCTTTGCTTCTAATATGAATGAAAAAAAACTACCTGCTTATCAGGTATTTCACTTTTGCCAGTGAATTCAGGTTCTGCAACCTGTGACACTGGTAACCTTCACTCTTCTTGGAACTAGCTTCCCTACCCTGACTATTATATGTTATTTATGGTATAACATCCATTATCCAGCATGAAATCTAAGGCCTCAGAACAGGAAAACACTGCTGTCATTATAAATATCCAAAGCTCTATTAAACGACAGCCACTCCAGTGTCACCTTGTAGCTACGTCCCAAATTGATCCCTGATGGAAGAAACAGGGAAAAACACTGTGTTACCTATGAAATTCTACCTGTGTCCTAATGTATTGTCTTTCCAATTTACTATTCGGAAAGATCCAAAAATCAGAGTTTAAATCAAGGATGGAGAAGAGCTTCTTCCCAGCGTGACTTTAGCTGTGGTTTGTCAAATTGGCTGCCAGGTCTTATCCATGCACTGGACGTGCTCCTTGGCCCTCAGCCTCAGGGCCGCGATGCTGGAGCAGCGCTGGTCCACATCCTCCACTGGGTATTTGTCAGCGAAGGCGGCGGAACACTGGTAGGGGGGTGGAGCCACCGGCTGCATTCCTTGCGCCATGGTGGGGGGCGTGTTCAGGAAGCTGTGGCCGGGAAATCCCTGTGCCGCCCCCATGAAGCCGGGGATGCTGTGCACGGGCGTGGCACTGGACAGTGGCGAGGTCAGCCAAGGGTCCAGGGGCAGCGAGCTGGTCACAGCACCAACACCACTGTGCACGGCCGGGCGGCTGAAGGACAGCATGGGCGAGTCGTGCAGTTTCACGGTGCTGGCGTCCATCTTCTCCTGACGTCGCCACTTGGCTCTTCGGTTCTGAAACCAAACCTTGGAAGGAGAAGCAGGCAGAATTAGAAGACTGGAGACTGTCCAGCATCTTTCCAACAGAAATCGGGCTGGTCACTAAGGACCCTCAAGATAGAGAGACATACCCACTGCCCCCGCCCAGCGTCATGGTCAAACTGAACTCAGCCTCTTCAATCAACACCCTCAACAATCTCTATCACTCAAGGCACCTAATTTATTTATCAGTTGAGCACCGTGTTTATCTATTTTATCTGTTTAATTATTTAATTGTATAGTAAAACCTGAATAGTCTTGTTAATGTTTTTAAATCTTAAACAAGGGAATTGTACAAGAAATGCACTTGCACTTTTATACCTGTAAATATGACAAATAAAGTTTTCAATTCAATTCAGTTGTATCAATGTATTCTTGTTGTGGAGATGATAGAACACACATAACTCTCATTCTCCATTGACAGAAATTCCAAAGACGAAATCGCTTCCGTATCTTCACCACATCCTCCAATGGCCATTCCTAAATGACATCTTGACTTCTTACGGCTGTCCTGAGCATCTCCAGCTGCCAGAGAATAATCGGATCTACAGGCTCATTTTAACTCACAGACACCTGAGGCACGTCCCCCGGCGTGAACCAGAAAGTCGGTCTTTAATGCCTCCCTAAAGGCTTCCTGCACACAAGCCTTACGTAAGAGTCCTCTGTGCACTTCAGTATGTACAAAAACATGGTATTAGATTCAAGCCTGATGACACACAGTACCAGTCAAAAGTTTGGACACGCCGAGCCGCCTACAAAGGAGAGTGATAGCGTCACATCACATGACCTGACCACCTGACCCAAACACAGTAGAAATGGTTTGGTTTGATCAATGAGTGAAGGAAAAGCGGCCAATGAGTGCTCAGCATATATGTGGGACCTCCCTCTGGAAAAGCATCCCAGGAGGCCACCTTAATGAAACTGGCATAGAGGAGACAGTAGGGTTAACCAGTCCCTGGAGCAATTGGGGTTAAGGACCTAATGGTGGGATCATTCTGCTCACCCAGGGATTTGAACCGGTAACCTTCTGAGTCTCAACCCACAGAGTTACACCCCAACAAATGAAATCTTATTTAATACTTTTTTGGTCAGTGTATATTTCCATTTATGTTTTATAGTTTTTATGATTATTGTACAATGTGGAGAACAGTACAAATAAATCCTTCTATGGGTAGGGGGCTCCAAAGTTTTGACTGGTACTGTATATGGAGACCTTAGGATCAGGGTGGAGCTGGAGTGGTCCTACCTGCACGCGGACCTCGGGGAGGCTGACCTTCATGGCCAGCTCCTCGCGGCTGTACACGTCCGGGTAGTGGGACTTCTCGAAGGCCCTCTCTAGCTCGTGTAGCTGGTAGGTGGTGAAGGTGGTGCGGTTACGCCGGTGCTTCTTCTTCGGCGGCTCCTCGCTCAGGCCGTCCTGGGACTTGCTGTCTGCTTCACCGTCGCCACCCTTCGGCCCCCCGCTCACCTCCCCCTCGCACTTGTTGGAAAACAGACCCGAGTCTGAGAATCGGACGGAGGTTAGAAGAGTTACTACTGAAGTATTGCCATTGTAGGATCACAAATTCCAAAACAGTAAAGGACAGCAAGCAATAAAATAGTACAGGTCTATATGCTGTATAGTACTGTACCAGTTTGGACTATAACATCTTTAAGTTAATAGACTTGGCTCTTTTCACAGATTTTTTATGCAGTAATATCTGGAGAAAGTATGTAGTGCAGGGGGAGATGGTTCTGGGGTGTCTGAACATCAAGGCCAGGAATTTGGGTCCATCTGCGCTTATGGTACCTGCTATCTGGGTCTGTTTATATCAAAGCCAAATGAGGTGGGAAATACAGGCAGGAGAAATTGTGTAAATAGGAGCGTAACTAGAGATTCTGGGCCCCCTGACAAAATGTCACCATGGCCCCACCCCCCACTATCATGTCCCTTTCACGTACTCAGGGGCGCCAGTAAAGTGTTGGGCCCCAGAATCTGCCAGGGTATCCATGACCCTACTGTGCCCCTGTGTGCAGTACTGCACACTTACCCTGGAAGTCAGACTGAGCCGCACTCTCCCTCAGAGCAGGGGGGTGTCCGTAGATATGAGCTGCCCCCTGCTTCCCTGGATCGCCCAGGGCCCCGATCCCCGCCTTGTGCTGCTCGGCCTGATTCAGCAGTGGGTCCTGGTCCTTGCTGAAGCCCAAGATGACATCGATGCTGTGGACGCGGCCACCCACCGTTGCCCCCCCGCCTTTCACCAGCTCGTGGAAGTTGGTTGGCGATAGGCAGCGGTCGTCCACCATGCTCACGGTATCCAGTGACAAATGCATCCGAGAATTCTGAGTCAATCGCCTCCAGGGGGAAAATCCAAGAGCAGCACTGGGCAGGCAAAGAGCCTAAAAACGCATCCACTCCTGTATCAAACGTCAAATGTCAACTTTGGCAGGAATCAAGAGAACAGCCCATTCAGGAACGGACTGGGGGTGACATAAACATACTTTTCTTCAACTTTATAGTCCCTTGAGGTGCCCCAACATCTTGGAAAAAATGAAGAAATCCACATTATAGAATTATACAATCGTTCAATTACATTATACGACCGAGTTACACATTGTTATATGTTCTAACACAGAAATTATTTTAAAAAAACGCAGACACTTGCTACATAAAACATAATCATGCGAAATACTAAAACTTGCCGAACGAAAACAGAATCTGTAGACCATTTGACCATTTAAGTTTATCAACACGATTAATTACTCAAAACAGGTTAGGCCACAATTCAATTGCATGACAAATGCTTTCAGTTTGCTAATACACGGTCGCCGCTACGGCTCAGTAAGCTCCCTCCAGAGTTTCTGCAGTCGGCCTGTTTTGATGAAGGTCCTCCCGGAGCGTCCAGCTATGCAATTAAGCATGACCGTCATCTCTAAACCGTGCTGCGTGTGTGTCCTGGCATGGGCTAGCTGTGCGGGATAAGCGGATGGATGAAGGACGCCATGGGTAAAAAATAATAAGCATTTTTAAAATATATTTATTTAATTATGAATGTGCTGGTTACACCATCTTGTAGTAGCTCACTTATTTTATGTAAGGACAAGTCAGTGCAAAGATAATAGCATAATACACCATCTATAACATTTACCCTGCGATGTAATTAAATCGACTGATTTTAACTTTAGTAATAACAGCCTACAGTCTTACATATTAGGCGATATCGGATGTGACTTTCAATATTGTAATCAGAGATACCGATCAGAAAGTGTCCACCACGAGCCCACCGACGAAATCTCCAACCGCTTGTGCCGGACTTTCTAAGCATGATATGGCCTATTAAGCATTAAACGAAAAATTTAAATTCAGTGTGAATGTGATGCAACACTACGCTCTACAAATAATGTGATAATAAGTTACAATCAAAATGTCAGTAAAAGTTATGTTAAATAACAAAAGCAGTGCAACACCTAAAACGGCATACTAAAAACGGTTTAATTTAATCGATACGGCATATTCACCAAACGAAATACCTTCAAATGTGCCGGTTTTTTACTTTTTTGTTGCCATCAGTAAAAAAAAAACATAATCGTCTCCCTTAAATATCACGAACCTACATTATTATCTAAATTCCTGTTTTATTTCAACACTGACTGTTAATAATCAAGGTACATGTTAATAATAAAAGTACATATAGATGACTTTTTAAATTTCTTTAACTACCTACTCAGTGTCATAGCATAATATTTACCCAGTTACTGAAAACAAGCTTTCGACCTTTCGGCTACCAACAGAGGCTTTTATTTTAAAAGAGTGCGCTATATTGCTGTGCAACTTGTTTATATTAGTATACTATAGGTTATTTATTGTAATCATCGAATTACCGCTTCGGTTATGACGTCAAATAATTTCTTAACGCTAAAGTTTATAAATCATATACGACTTTTTGTATTTGTTCATTATTTACCTTTCCATCTTGTTTTTTGAAAATGATTATGTGAGACGTACCTATCAGGCGGCTTCTTGCGGGACTTGTGCGGTGCGGCAGCCCAGTAGCGCAAATGTTGAGGCGACGTTTGCGCTGGTCCTTTGAATGACAGAAAAGCCTGTCCGGCTTCTCAGATTCCGCTGAGAGCCTTGACCGTCTGATTGTTATTCCAATATCTATTTGTGTTCCTATAAACAAACGAATAAACAAATATAATAGCCATAAAACTTGTATACAGTGAATCAATGATTGTTTTTCGTCCTTTTCGTTGAAGCTCTTTTCGAAATCATGCAGACGGCAAAGGTACAATGAAGATTGAACGTAAAGCGAAAGGATTAAAAGGTTTATTAATTGGAATCCTTCCCCTTTAAGAATGACTGACAATTGTTTTCTGGTCAAGTAACTGCTCTAAATGTAGCTTCCATTCACGCCACAGGAGGAGGCCGGGGCTAATGAAGCCCGTACAGGACTTTCTTTCAAAATTCTATTGTTTTTAAGACAAAGAAGTTCTGCTGAAAGTTTTCGTTAATCCCCTCATTATTCCAGCGAAAGAGGATATTCACAAAGAGACGCAACTTTCGGCAGGAGCAGCTTTCTGTTTTATGATGGTACAAACCTCGAAAGCAGGCTGCTGATAATTAGGCTTTATTTCCAGGTATGACGAAAACGTTATTTTCTGAAGTGAAATGCTGAATATAAATAACAAAGCTTCCTAATGTCATTTTGCTGACAAATTTCAACTGATTAGTAGAAACGGCAGAAATGATCTGCAGCTCCACAAATAAAATGCATGAAGAAAGAAGCGAAATTAAAAAGAGTAACTCAGCCTCCTATATAGACAGATCACTTATCCAAGCTTATTCAAAGTGTTCAGCGCATTCGATGCACTGGCACCGCCCGCCCAAACAGCTAAATTAAATTCAGTGTTGAATATGCGTAGTACTTCAGGGAGAATAACACCGGAATTGTTAAATTCATTGTATACAACCCTCTGTCGTCCCTGGTCACCTATACTGGGGGAGCCGGAGAGTTTTATCAGCAATGAAAAATAACACAAAAAACTTTAAACGTACATAAAATGCCAACCCCTGTTAGATTTAATGAAGAAGTGACCTGAAACTTAAATTTAACACTTGTTCACACATATGTTCACTAAGAAAAAAACATTAAAACTAATACACTTGCAATAAAATGCTTTAATAATAATAGTAATTTCCCATTACCATGTACTGCGGACACATGGATAATAATTCTTTTTGAAAATTGCATCGGACTGTTATCATTATTAAATCATTAATCAGATTTTTACAAACAAGAGATATTTTTATGTCAAATTGCAGTGTTTTAATATTATGATGCAGATATTCAGATTAATATAAATTACCATTTGTTTGCCAGGCATAGTTTATTAAAATGTCAATCATTTAAATTGGGTAATTTCTAGTCCGAGCTAATTCCATAAAAATCTGTACCAATTTGTTATGAATTATAAAACAAGACAATTACCGACATAATCAATTCATGAAGAATGATCTCAACCCTGTTTAACGGCCAATTAAGGTTTTAGCTCTGGTTTTATAAATTCCCATTTACTGAGCTGCTGGTGTGCATCCTGTATAACCAAAGGCGGCACACAGACTGAAGCAGTGAGAAAGATTACAATTTGTTTTCATGTTTTGATATTTACATTAATGAAAACATTTCTGCAATATACAACATGGCAAATCCAAAAAGCGTGACAATGAATTACATTTAGAGGCAGTGTATATATGCGTGTGTGTATGAATAAAAATAAACGCCTACATAAATGTAATTAGTTTAATACGTCCTGTGCAGCCAGTTGGACATTCTTAGGTCTCGACTGAGCTGAAAGAGGTCAGAATCTTACTGATCAATCCTGCCATTAATGAGGCTAAATACTTCTCTGGAGATTTCCTCTGACCTCAGAGAAATCTAAAGATAAGTTTAAGAAGCTCTGGAGAATGGTTTTAGGAAGCTTGACATGGCAAGAAAAAATAAAAATGCTACAGTCCTAAAGACAGTATTTGGACCAAAACAATGCAGTGAATCATATTTGAAAACTCCAATATAGTGTCTTAGTATTAAGGACTGTGGTATTTTCTGTCTGTTATTTATTTCTTTGTTTGTTTATTGTTTTTTATATATATATTTTGCAGCAATAGAGCTTTCTATGAGGGAAAAAGAGTATACATTTAATTAATTATAAACTGGCATAATCTCACTGCTACATTTAACAGTGCCTGTTCATTTTCAGTTGAAAAACAGCATCGTTTGTCAGGCAGACAGTCATGTGGGTTCAGGCATGTCTGTCCATTATATTTCTATGTTTCATGTTGCCTTGGATACTGGATAACAGTACAGGTACAGTGATGTTGAACTGCATCAAGATCATCACCAGCTGTTTTATCACACATACTGTACATGGGTATTTTTATTGTTTGACACACGCATACACATAACCTGACAGGGTCTCTTTTGCTTTTCATGCCATTAAAGTTTTATTTAGCATTTTCCTAAATACAGACCTTGACTGATACTCATGTAATCTATAAATTTTTTTTTTTAATTTAAAGTATTGTTTTATTTAAAATACACCTAAAAGAGGTCACATTTAACCAGAAACTGCTATGAACTTGTTGCACCTCTGCATTTTGTACTTTCCCCGTCGTCTTGCTAGATAAAATTGAACACATCTAATGAAATCTGAGACCATTCCTCCTTGAAGAACCTCTCCAGATCTCTCAGATCTCCAGGTCCTTGGACCATGCTAATAGACTACCCTCTTCAGCTTCCCCCACCACAATGGGGGAACAGGAAGGCACAGGAATGGCCAACAAAAGCTTCATTTTTGGGGCAGTGAACCATCTCGATGTGTATTTGGAAACGTGCTTTGGATCATCTTGCTGAAAGATCCTGCATGACTCACTGCCGCTTTGGAAGGAGAACCTGCCCATGGTGCTGCAGATCCACCACCTGGCTGCGTTCATATAACGTGGCACAAACACCAGGGCCTTACATTTGTGGTGTGACATCAGTGAAGGGTTTGTTGGAATGGAGGTGGCAACTAATGGTAGTTTTAGAGATGTGTTAACCCTAAGATGAAGTCAGCTGCTGTGATTATCCTGTGATGCTTGGAGAATATTGTGCCTCTCCAGCCATCCTTTTCTCAGTGTTTGTGAAGGCAAAGCAGGTACGCATCCTCTTCCAGACAGGATAATCATAGCTCCTGCAGTTGAAACATCTTTATTATCGCTCTAGTACTGGTAAGTATTAAGTTTAAGTGTAAATTTAAAGCATGCAGCTACTTTTTATGTTCTTCACCTGATTTACGTAGGTCAACAACCGTTTGTTCATGTGTATTCTCTGGTCTTACCCATGTTGATTAAGTTTGGTCTGTGTGTTACGTCATACTTATGCTCCAGAGGAAAAGAACGTTAAGTATCACCGTTTCCTAAAACTTATAGTGTGTTTGTAAGTCAGTTTGGTTATGAGGTTTTTTTGATAAAAGTCTCTCTCTTTTTTGAGAAAAAATGGTACATTTAGGTGAGGATTTATTTTCTTTGAATAATTTTGAGCAGCACCTTTCATAATTTCAGTCTACGATCAGGCTAATGGGCAACAAAGACATTTTTCATAGCCATCTTGGTAATTTTTGACAGGAGTGCCAATAACTCTGCACGCCAGAAAATTATTCGATACGCATCTATTTATCAGATAACTGAAAGCCTATTCGCTGTATTAACTTTCAAGGGTTTCTTCTAGGAAGAAGCAACGAGGGTAACAGGATGGGCAAAAATGCCTAAATTCACCAGGGTGAAAAACGTCACAGAGAGTTAAAGTAGTGATCAAGGATGCAGCCCCTCCAAGGAAGCAGCATTTTGCACAGACTTGGCTCTGCCTATAACCATAAATAATGTTTGCTCTTCTTCTGCCTGGTTATTGTGGCGTGCGAACCGTGCCAGTCTACGACTAGATAACGGCAGAATGTGCCGATCGTTAAGCTTATAAGCTGGTCTCATCGCAGGCAAGGGGTCTGCCCCCACGTTCGGGACAGCAGGACGAAAGGTAAGAACTTGGGTAGCTTTGTCAGCTCCTTGTCCAAACTTAGGTCCGCTGTCAGACTTAAATGCCGTATTTTGTTAAAATAAACCATGCCTGAGTACTAAGTAAGGTTTTCACGTCGTAACGCAATGGACAAGTTACAGCATTTCAGCCAGATGACAATTACGCAATAGTGATTTAGACAAACCTTAGTTAAAGAATTGCATTATACATGTTACACACCAACTTTTGAAATGCGTTTCGAAATCATTCGAAATTAACAAACAATAAAACGTAAAAAAACTATTATACAAAATCGTTTGCAGCTTATTTTCACAATAAGCGACTGCGGTAGAGATGCTGTGACCATTAAACGATTGGTATAGTTAAGCGCAGCGCGGTTGTGGAATAACGATTTAAAAAGATAAGCCGGAGCAAATAGTTTTGTCCTGGCGTAACCTCGGAGCATTTAAAGAGAACACGCTTTACTTACTTGCCTTTTAATTGCATTTTGATAGCGCTGTCATTGATGACAAATTGATTTATGCTTTGAAAGCAAACAAGCAAGTTAGTTGGTTATACGGCGCCATGCTTACTGTACTTCCATGCTTGTTTGCTCATTATCCTAATTGAGTACAAATTGGTTAAGAAGGTACGGCACAGCTATCAATCTGCTTAGTTTTATCAGATGACAATATAAGCCCCCCGATCCTATTAAGGAAAAAGCTGCTAACGCCTAGAGGCGCTGTGTCAGCTTACTGGGGAGAGGGGCTAGGGGGTAAAAAAGGGGAGGAAACACGTGTGATGCCCCGGTCCTGCCCCTAAAGCCTCCGCTGTCTTCCCACCAGCGGCAGGTGTTGTGTCGAAATCTGCACCCCTGCCGTGAAATGCACCCCCTCTCGGGAGCGCGCACCGCTCTTTTCCTCGCTTCGAAGGGGGAAAAGACGTAGTTCCGTCAATGTAAATGTGCACCAGAAATATTAAATTGCGTTTGCACATTT
>JAODKC010000036.1:1919443-1943605 GCA_026777985.1 Mormyrops attenuatus
TCGTTCACTTACATTTTGCCCAGACTACCTTAAATCCGACAAGTTACCCCGATAAGCCAGTAACCCCGCTTCATAGTGCAGGCCACAGGAAGCTTGCTTTAGTCTATCAGGCATCTCTTCTTTGTTGTCATATATATTACAAACAAGTTGCAAGTATTTCAGGAGTCAATTTAAAACATATTCTATTTGCATCGGTGTATCTCAATTGACTGATGTCTATCAAAATGTTGTAAGGGAAAAGTTATCACCAAAAAACAATGTTGTTTGTGTTGCAACAGCTCATTTCAAACATTGTGGACATAGATATTAATAAAGAGAGGAAATGTGACTCATCTGACCTGGAAACTGTGAGTCACAATGTGCAGCTCCACATCAGCCCTGTGTCTATGTGATAGGTCAAGACATATCAGAGCTCATGGTCACTCAGGGCGGACAAACGTTGCCAAAGTGCCCCTAGAGTGATAAGAATACCACTATTGGCTGCAATTCACATGGAAAAAAATGACTGAGTGTCATCTATGGTGCCCAGTTCATATGGGATAGTATGATGATGTGCCCTATAGAGCAAAAAATGTAATGGAGTGTCTTAATGAGTGCCCTTTTAGTGGAGAGAATGTGACGCAGTGCCCTATATGGTGCCCTTACAATGGTCTAAGTGGCCCTATGGGTTCCCTTCATATGGAAAAGGGTGCCGTTATGAAGTGCCCTCTATGCCCCCCTCCACACGATTAAGTGCCCCAAAGGGTGCCCTTTCTAGTTGTGGAAATGGGATGCGGTGCTGTAAAGTAGGGTTTTCCAACCTTTTCATGTCCTTACACATGTTGTACACAAATTTCACTGACCGGTAAAACAGACGGGCAGATTGATTGGCAGTTTCACCATCACCATTATTTTCAGATCCAAGAGAGGTACCCTGTTTATTTATTTTTTGCCCCTGACCTTCAAAAAGCCTGAGTCCACCACTGATGCCATCAGCCCTTGTTGGCTGGATTTGTAGCAAAGGGGTTAAAGACACTGGCTCTGAAAGGGCTAGGAGCAAGCCATAAGCAGCGGGGCTCTTATTCCAGGAAAACACTCAACTGCAGAAAACCGAAAGTTACTTGGAGTAAAAATGTCAGCTAAATTTAAGTTTCTCTCTGAAAAGAGCCACAAATAACCTTTCACCCTTTTCCACCATTCAGAAGTTTTAGTAACAAAGGAAAGGCAGGGTAGCCTGCAGGGTAACTCTTTTTTAGTAAATATCCTGTATTTATTTGATGTTGCTTCTGTGGTTGAGGCTGGTTAGCAGGTCTCCTCTCCAGGTTTTATCGAGGTTGTCACGCCCAAAGGGGTGGGGCAGCACGGCGGAGAACAATCAGCCGCTTCAGATCAGTCTCCTATTTAAAGCAAGACCGCGCAGAAGGCATTGCGAAGTATTGTTGCCATGTACCGGATCTTTACTGAGCACTTACCTGTCTCTTGTCTCCTCTCCCCTCCTTGTCTGTATCCTCGTTCCCTGCCGTCTCGCCTGACCTGCATTCCTGCCCGTTCCTGTTCGCCCGGCCTTCATCCCTGTTCCTGCCTCCCTCGCCTGCCCTGTCTGCCATCTCGACCCTGCCTGCCCGCTCCACTTGTCTTGCCCGGTCCATCCCCTCATATCCTCGTCCTGTCCCTCTCCGTAGAACTGATCACCCCGGCTTCAACCCGATTACTCCTCCGGATTTCCCCTTTGGCTTTGTTCACTCTCGGCTGTGTCAGTCTCATTAAACCGGTCTCCTGCATTTTGGGGTCTGCCTCCTTCCTCCTTCCGAAGTTGTGATAGAGGTGTATTGAAAATACCTAATAATAACTATAAGAACAATACATTTATAATCTGAATAAGAAGAAAAAGACCAGCTGAAACAGATTAACTGCTGTCTGGATGATAAGACAGGAGAAAGTCAGATGGAGAGGATTGTGAGAAAAAAGAAACTTAATGAATGTTTTAAAAAAAGACTCTTTTTTCTGGTACATGTTAAAATCACAAATTTTGACAGAGCATTTGGGGATGAGACCCTGGTCTTTAGCTAGGCCGGGGTCACCCTCAACGGTGACCAAAAAGCAGGAGTTTTGAAGAGATTGTTTTCAAAAATCAGATTAATAGATCGGTACAGCCCACATCCAAAGGGAGCAACAAGCTGAGGGTTGCTGTAGCAAAAGTATCTGGCAGCTCCGGTGTGGTGTGGGGTCAGAGCTGCCCCAGAGGGGCACAGGAAGCTTACAGATTTCAGGCTGAATCTCCGATAATCATTGAACTGATATCAAAAATGAAAGATTCTAATGTAGTTTTAAACATGGAGGATGATTTTAATTATTGTCAAACTGAACTGTATAAATAAAAATGGTACCACATTTTTTGTTCAACATCATTACAGAATGCAAATGTGTTCAAAAATATTTTAAGACATTTTGCTGTAAAATAAAGTAAAAACATGCCTATGTTTTGTAGTAAAATTTGCGTTGAATTTTCATATGGCTAAACGGAATGCAGAAGTAAATTAACGTCATGTGTTCATTTTGTAATAAATATTTAGCCTTTAGAAATATGCAGATCATTGTTTTTAATGATAGACATAAAATTTCAGTCTCCATTAACACAGTTGAACAGTGGCTGGCTAGTTCAGGTACCATGTTCCATCCATGAAGAGCTTAATTGCAGGCAGTAACACAGTGTGTGGCGTTCACTATGCATTATGTCACCCTTCACATCCACCACTCTACCGCTACAGCAGCTACCAGGACCAGACTGGAAGCCGCTCCGCTTGGAGGCTCAGACAGACAGTTGTGAAGAAACGCGCAGCATGTCAGCATGACAATATATGCTGGGGAATTATTATTAAAAGCACATAAAATGCATAAAGACTTGCATATCTGTATACTGTCTATACAGCATTTAACCAGCATTTCATTTATACCTTCTGAATGAGAAATGATGGAAAAAAAATATTTATCTTATTTTTACGAGACAAAATCTTAATGTTTGGTCTGCCAATAGCAACTATTGTACAATGAACCTGGGAAGAATTAAGTGGCACAGAAAAGTGTCACAATTACATTCAGTGAAGCGAAAGAATAAAGAAATGTGAAACGCACTATTACAGCTTTCGCTCTCATTCGCTTGGTCCTCCCACATGTGAATAAAGACCAACTAGGGCCAATAAAGTATCACTTATGTGATTTGGGTTCGGAACGGAGAGGTTTTCCAGCTTGATCGCAAGCCTGCGGCAGTAAAGGCCGTGCTCTGTCTGCATGAATCCACGCACCGGGAACAGCGGCTCGCTTCAAAGCCGCCGCCGCAGCTTACGATACCGTGACCGTCCTGCAGCCGCGCAGTTCCTTATCGAGCTTCTCCCGGAGTTTCCGGAAGCACGGTCTCTTGCCGGGATCCATTTCCCAGCAGGACCTCATGAGGGTGTAGACGCCAGCGGGACAGCCCTCCGGTGTCTCCATGCGGTAGCCCTGCTCCACCTTCTCCTTCACCTCCGTCAGGGACTGGGTACAGGAGAAGACAGAACCTTAGCTTAATACACTCTGCAGAGGGGAGAAACGAGTCAGCTTTGCATGTCGTCGTTTAGACCGAGGATAACAAAGGCAACACGCTTTGATATCCTGTCTATCGCTCTCAGGACCATGTAAGGCTGACCTCCCTTGCATTCAAGGTCTGAATATGTGCAGAAGACTGACAGTGAGGCTCCGTGTAACGCGGAGCTTTAAGGAAGATAATCCAGGGTGCCGCCTCACTACAGCTCCTCCCCACACGTGCATTGAGTGGTGACGGGATGACATCTAACAAGCCGTTTCCATAGAAACAAGACCAGGTCTAATCCTTGTTTATCCATGTCTAGGGGGCTTATTTATTTTCCCTAAACTGCACCCATGACTGATGCACATAACAAAGGGGGGGGGGAATGTAACCTAACAGGGTGATGCTGCACGTCTCACGTCAAGTCAGAGAGTCTTTATTGTCATGTTCAGCTGTATGATCCCTGGGTGCAGCAGAACACAGCTTATTCTGTATAGATAATTACTGACATGCAAACTGCAAAAGAATAAAGTTATATTAAAATGATGCTGTGTTCAGGTAGCTCAAGGGGAACTGGTGAGTGAAATATGCCAAGATTAAGCATTATCCGGCAGCATCAACATGCTGAAATTTACTAATAAGTATCAATAATATATTGCAAATAAATATGACCATATTTAATTTGATAGGGAAAACAAAGTGCAATAATGTCTTGTGAATTAAATTAATATCAATGACCTTTGGAGTATACTGAGATCCATGCTAGAGAGGATTTAGACACATGACCGTGAAGGCCCTCTTGTGGTTAGTCTCTTGGTGCAGGTCTTTTGAACGCACTATATCTTACTTACACGGCATTCTCTTGGCTGACAAGGTGCGGTAGAGAAAGTGGATCACTCGCCCACGGTTATTTACTTGTCTTACTCTTTGCCAGCCTGCTAGAGAAATCCTCTCCTAATGGAAAACCAGTCCATCGACTCCATCGACTGGCCACTCAAGAAGGGGTTTCACGCCGCAGAAACTGTAGTTCCTCAGACGCAGTTCCAGTGCCTGCGGTGAACCTTGCCAGTGCTTATTGGCAGAATAACGTTACAAAGTGTTTTATTCTATGGAAAATAAAAGATCAATCTGCTGGCCAGATTTAATAATGAATTATAAAAATGTCACAATATAAAATTAAAATAAAATATAGTATTATATATAAATAAAAGGCTGCAATTCCACCTATAACTAGCAAAATGACTTATTTGTCCTACATTGTTTTGTGGTGGTGCAGTTTCATGTGCAAATATGTGTGAAGTCTAACCTACGAGCTTTTTGTGTCTCCCATACTTATACATACATAAAGGTCCCGGTTCCTGTTCTGCAGTGTGAAAGTGACGCACGAAAGCGACCCGGAGCCAGAAGTCGCCAGTTAACTTGTAAACAGGGAGCAGGTTTCAAAACTTCACCATGAAAGCGGCCAAGGGTTACTGAAGCAACCGTACAGATGAAGACGTTCTTGTCCTCTGGCCATTGTCCTTTTATGGTTATATTACTAAATCATGTCATAGTACCATCTGGGTTTATGCTTATTAAAGCTTTAAGTGGAAGTGGATCAGGGTAGGAGGGACAAATCAGATCTTACGTATGTTATCATGTCACCATTTAGACTCACTACATGTGAACCATGCATCACTGTAACCACTTAATCCCAATTGGGGTCACCGGAGCCTATCCCAGGAACAAGGGGCGCAGGCAGAAACCAACCCTGGGCAGTCACCAACACACGGCAGGGTGCACACACACAATTACAGGACCAATCCGGACTCACCAATCAACCTGCCCTGCATGCTGGATACGGTGCCCAGGCACGGTGGACGATGATGAAGATGAAACAGAGATGCGAGTCTTAAAGGGAAGTGGGTATGTCTGTATGGGAAGGTTCAGTCAGCTGCGAGGACTCACCATCTTAGGGTAGGGCTGTCGGCCATAGGAGAAGGTCTCCCAGAGAAGGACCCCGAAGCTCCAGACGTCAGATCGCGTGGAGAACATCCCCTAGTCCAAACGACAGAAACCTCTTTCAGTACAAAAACAGCCACATCACTTCAACCACTGTCAAATTTCCAGCATGACACCTCCGCCACAGGGTGAGATTTGGCTGCTTGTTCCGCTCCTCACCCTTTTCTTCAGAGCCTCGGGTGCGGTCCATTTGACGGGCAGCAGAGCATTGTCCACACATTTGGGGTCCACCTTAGCCAGGCCGAAGTCACTGATCTTCGCCACACTGTCGCTAGACACAAGGATATTGCGAGCGGCCAGGTCTCTGTGGACCAGTTTCTTGGACTCCAAGTACTCCATGCCCTCACACACATCCCTGGAGGTGCGACACATCCAAGAGATCACTGTCACAAACTTCCAAACCCCGGACAGTGTAACTTTCCTCCCTGTTTCCTTTTATATATAAGTAAAACTACAAAGAGTATGTGAAGTAAAGCGTGTTCCAGGCCCAGCCAAACGTTTGCGGTTACGAAGTGAACGCTTCACAGCATCACTTTTGCTCAATACCCACAAACACATCTGTGGTTTGTTTGCAAAAGATTCTGTTAGTGACTTATTTTTCCATTGACATATAACTCAAGGCCAGCAGTCAACCTGCCCAGACTGAGATGAATTCTTACAAAAGTTGAACTGAATGAATTTCAGGCTTATCACAACTTGCAGCAATGAGTATTTTTGGTTGGACAGAAATAGGCCGGCAGCGGACAGGTCCTTACAGAGCGAAGCGAAGGAGCTGCCGGCAGCTGACTACCGCCCGGCCTCGCGTGCGAAGGAAGTTCACCAGATTTCCCTAAAATACACACATAAGAGACACACAAAAAAGATGGACCTGAAATGCCGCAGGTGGCACATATCTTTGCAGATTTAATTCACGCTAAACAACAACTGAAACAACTGGAGGAACCTGATCCTTGCAGCATCATTATTTTTCATGTTCTAAGACTTGGAAAGGCGGGTTGGTCATTCTCACAGCCGTACCTTGGCCATGAACTCCGTTACGATGTAAAGCCCATTGTGTAAGATCACCCCTAGCAGCCGTACTAAGTTCTTGTGCTGGAGTTTCCTGGAGGGAAGATTCAAGTAACATAATGAAGAAGGAGAGGACAATGAGGGTGTGTCTGTATCGAAAGGAAGGCACAAAGACATGCACCTTCTTTTGGATTTATGACGGAAATTATTTTGTGCTGAGATGATGAGACAGATGAGATACTGACGTCATGACTGCAGTCTCCTGCAAGAAAGCCTGAGCTGTGACATCACACTTGATGTTCTTCACCGCCACCTTTTGGCCCATGTAATCTCCCTCATACACCACTAGGGGGAGACAGAACAAGACGGAGAGCTTGAGCCTCTCTAAACGGAGTAGTGTTATGAAAGTTACTTACCAAAAGAAGCTGCAGTAATTTAATAATAGGCTTCAATGACGTAATAAAGACTGCTGTGGGGTTTATTGGACTGTAAGTCACTAACTGCAAACTATATGCAACAATATTGGCAATGAAATATTGAAAGTAACCGTAAGTATTGAAAGTAACCGTCCCAGTCTCTAGATGACAGGTGAACTAGTCTGCGGCTGAGAATCGCAATAAAAGAGTCCTATTTCAGCTTTGGCAGCTTCCAGGTTTGAAGCAAATAACTTCACATAATGTGCAAAAATTAGATTATTAAATAGTGTCCTTTAAAATTCACTACAGTTCATAGAACAGTTTGAAGGATACAGATGGCATTTGGTTAACATTATTAAAAGCCGCCTCACATTGGGGAGACTTACCCCCAAACTCCCCCTCTCCTATGCTCTGCCCAAGGGACAGCTTCTCAATGTCCAGCAGCCAACCAGCTGAATCAGAGAGAGGGAGAGAGGTCAAACAGACGTGGGAGGGCAGGGGCGAGACTGGCGAGGTTAACACCCCCCCCCGGCCCCACCCTCACCTTTGGAGAGCTCCTGCTCTGCCGACTTAGCACCTTCTTTCGGTCTGGGCTTCTGCAGGATGGTAGCGATGGCACCCTGGTTCTTGGAGTAGAACTACATGGTCGAGACGGAAAAATGAAAAACAGAACATTGTGCTAAATAAGTGCTGACTGTGATTAAAACGGGCCTTGGAACTGAAACTGTTACTGTCTAAGCAGAAACAACCCACAGTACAGAAAGGAAGATTCCCACAAAGGGTACATCTCTGCCCGAATGCACCAGGCGCGTTAACAGGCCTTGGCCTATTGCACACCCCAGGACGTTTATTCCTGGCTATAGACCTTATGCAGATAAGTTCTTTTTTCCGTTTCCTGAAAACATATGAACAAATTTTCTTGTGAATTACGAAACTCTGGATATGATCTGACCTGAGTCATTATTAATATAATCACCACACATACCACAATCGCTGGCTATTTCTATCATGAATGGTCAGTTGTGTACCCAGAGTCCCTGTCGCCTTCTGCTCCCAGGCTCGGGCCAGACGACACCCGTTCCCTGGAAAGCCTTTGCATCCTCTAGCATTTTTATAAACCAAGCTACCCATTATGGTAGTTCTCAGTAAACCTGAGATATGCTACGTTATGAGAACATTGATTTCTATTGTCCCAATGGGACAGCATTGCTGAACTATTCCTTGGATCAGAACTGCTTCCAGAACAAACCGTTATGAATATAGTGCCCACAGTACCGGTATGCTCAGGGGGAGGGGCGAGGGGGCAGGCATCCTGGGCATTAACTATCACATACATTTCTTAAGGAAGTGAGTCAGGACCCACACCAGCCTCTGCCGTGTCAGATAGGGAGGGCTGCTCACGTGATCCTGACACATGCGAATCAACCCCCTCTCCCCCGGTCTGGGTTATGGAAAGTCACAGACAGATAAGCTCTGTGGGGCCCGTCTCTGCACTTCAGTAAAGTTCCAGAACTCCGCTACAGTGCCAGATAATGCTTCTAAAACTTTATGCACCAAAGGCGAGCAGGGGGAATTCCAGGACAGTCACCAATGAAGATGTAGCGCTATTTCAGAATATGTACATATTAGCTCACACAGTACCCTATCAGCTCCACCGCAGAAAACAGTGGCTTACCCTGTTTGTGGCCTTACCTCAATCATATCTATGAGATTGTAGAAAAACTCAGAGTTGTCAATGGTCAGCTTCTTGTCCTGATATATGACCCGGTAATGGATGACCTCACGCCCCAAGCTGACACATAGCACGTAGTCCCCAGGGTGTCGGATTGATTCCCGAACGAGGAACAGCCCATCCTCCATCGGCTGCAGCTTGTCCACAGCTTCCAGGCCTGATATCTTTCCATGGAACCAGCTATGGGAGACACACAGTGTCACCTTACAAAGGTGTCTTTGCAGTGATATTGTTTTCCTATTATAATATTTTTTACTGAAGGGACAAAAATACAAAGCTGCCTATTGTTCAAAAAAGATCTGAAAAAAGTTTTGTGTTTCGATGAGATTTTGATGCCAGCTTTTACATGATAAATTCAGGGTTTATATGATGTGATGATCAGTCTGTACCATCAAAGCCACTGCAGGATACAGCAGGATATATGAATGGTATGAAGATACGAAACTGCAGGGATTGCCTTGGTCACTATGTGCCGAGATTCACACTGCAATTCCACCTCAAAAAGCTTCCTAATTGTGTCTAAGAGCTGGTTTCTACTCGATGTTTGCAGCGCATCCATGGACGCACTAAGGCCGCCATGTGTTTCCCGTGTTCATTTCATGCATCGTTTGGGCAAATATGTATGGAATTAACACTGCGCGAGTCTCCTTTCATAAGGGGACTGTGTTTATAAACAGTACAGCTGGCATAATAGCATCTATTTTTTTTAAGGATGAGTGGGCAGAAGATATTTAAAACAAAATATTTTCAGAAGCAAGAGAGAAAATATTCCAAACACTACTGTATGCCTCTACATACAGCGTCTTCAAAATTTAATGTGAGTTCACATTGCAATACTGTTTAATAACAGTATTATAAAATTAGCATCTCGCTGTGGAGGCAGCAAGTATAAAACATTTCGTGCCATAGCCGCATACAAACAAGAAAGACCGGAAATGAAGGTGCCGTCCAAGATGGTTTTCTCGCACTGCCCCCTGGTGGACATGGCCTTTAATCCACCAGATTGACACAAACTACAGATGCAACTGTGAGCAGCAGAATCACCTGTGTAGCAACAGCATACATAAACGTAGAAGATGCAAGTGTGGAGTGTAAACCACACCTAAGAAGCCAACTGTCTTGACAACCTGCTAGGTTAATGCCAGTGACTTACCAGTAACTCACCACTTCTCCTTTTGTGCATTTAATGAATGTTTGTCTTCTATCCTACAGAGCAGCTCTCAGAAAAGTTACATAAGAAGCAGTGCTGCACAAGAGCTATTACACATACTGGTTACTGAATGCATGTATACAATGTCGTGCATTTATTCTATGAAAGTGACTTTGTAGAAGTGTCAGCAAATTAACAGTTACATCCACATTCCAACCACTTTCCCTGGTCAGGGTCACAGGGGGGCCCGGGCAGCCGAACCCAGGCAGGGCAGGGCACACCTGAATGGGGTACCAGCCAATCACAGGGCACACCTGAATGGGGTACCAGCCAATCACAGGGCACACCTGGATAGGTTTGTAATTATATGCTTGTGGGGACTCTCCATTCATTTCTATGGGGAAACCGCTAATCCCAGCATGACGACCTTAACCCCCACCCAGCCCTAACCTTAACCATAAGTAACCAAACAAAATACCAGTCTTTTGGCAATGCTTTTTGATTGCAATCACAGATCTTTGTGGGGACCTGAAAATTGGTCACCACAATGTAACATTCAGCGTGTCGCTCCAAGTAAACTAAATGTTAAATGTCAAATATATTCTGAAACAAATCTGGTTGTCTAAAAACTTCATAATGATAAAAATGTCCATGCACAGGACCAAGGCGGAATTTAACACGCCTTCAGGCAAGTCGAAAGTTTTGCTGCCATTTTGTCAGGGGTAGGTGTTCCTTCCTGTGTTACAGATGCATAGTAAACAACCACGAGTTGCGGTTTTCATTTTAAAGTCGAATCAAATTCTTAGTTACCACAAACAGAATTCTAAAAAAGTAAACCCCTGGAATGCAATGATTGGTCGATTTTATGCATTTTAAGTTGTGAGGCTGAAATAAGTAGAAACATTTTTAACTAACCGCGCATGGAAATGTATTAGGCCGTAACTGAATGAATGGATCGGGTAATCTGTAAATTGATGTGTATCCTTCCCTTTCAAGACAATCGCTACTGCGACACACTGGGTGACAGAGCGGCGCGCGAGCGGACACGGCGCGCGGACACCGGCAGCCCCTTACGGCATGAGGCTGAGGCTGGGATCCACGCGGATGGCCTCGCGCTCGCGGACGTTGCTGGCGGAGATGAGACCCTGCGCCCCCGTCTTATTGTGCTGTGCCTTGTACGTGCCTTTCGCCTGACAACAAAACGGGATCTTGTCAGTGTGCAGCCACGGCAAGCAAACAAATAAATAAATACATTAATAAATAACAAGCGCGCACACATGGCTATAGAACTTAATATTAATCCAGGAGAAATCTGATCGTACCACTCCTCTGTCAACGATGGTTAAAATATCCCCTTTCCGGTAGGCCAGCTCGCCGGATTTGGGCTTGCTGTGGTCGCTTTTGGTGACACACTGTGTGCCCGGCGCCCAACTCTTACGCAGAAATGGAGAAAAAAAAGACAACATCAACAGCGATCGGCTACAAGGGTCAGTGCTTCAGGAAGTACTAGCAAACAAAATGTTATATTATATTAAAGCCGATAGCGGCCGGAAATAGAAATGTGAAATATCTGTGCGGCCGATTCATTTGTATTCCAAATATAAACACAAACCGTGCTATTTTAAAAAATGTCCTATTTAAAAATTGACTTGAAGTAAAACTGGCAATGCATGACCTTTACTAGCAGCATAAGTAGGGGTCTTCCTAAGGTTTATAAACAGGCTGCACAGCACATATTGCACAGTGTAATCAAGGTTGCCAGGTCCTAGCAAAATGTTCAAAAACTTCGCAAAACCTGCAGAATATGGCCTGAAATGTGTGATTGCTTGGTGGTACAAGGTTCTAGACCAGCGATTCTCAACTCGTGGATCGTGACCCAAATTTGGGTCTCGGCAAGTTCTGAAAGGCAAAGTTGGAAATGTAAGCATTTTAAAACCAGCAAGCTGCTTTGCTGATCCAGAATCAGATTTCTTAGCCCCAGTCCTACAATTAACCTATAGGCCAGGGGTGGCCAATCTTATCCGCAAAGGGCCGGTGTGTGTGCAGGTTTTTGGGGTAACCTTTAGGTCAGCTGTTCAAACCCAGGTGTGAGGACTCTTCAGCCAATCAATCCTCTAATTAGTAACCTAATTAGGGAGTTGCAGCGAAAACCTGCATACACACCGGCCCTTTGCGGATAATATTGGCCACCCCTGCTATAGGCCTTTCAATGGGTCTGGGATCTGCAACTGTTTACTGCAGAAAGAGTGAACATTCAACCAAACCAAGAAGCCAAACCACAGATGCCTACTTTAAAATTCACTGGCACATCCAGTCAGATTTGTGAGATAGGCATAGTGTTAATTTAAACCTATACTTGATACAGGGTCCCGACTGAGCTGGCATGGTAAAAATTGGGTCACGCTGCAAAGAAGGTTGAGAACCACTGTTTTGAACAATGTACTTTGGTTTCACATCCAGCTTCCAAACTGCAGCATTATGCTCACCATAAAACTGCATCTAACATAGGTCATGTTTCTGAAATTTGAATAAAACACACTTTAACAGGCCTGCTATTCTGGACACATGTAGGGGGCAAACTTCGGTTTTGGGGGTCCTAGGACACAGTCTGCACCTGTGCCTGCCCTTTAGCAAAATAGCTAACGTCTGTGTGAAAACGGCCACGTTCCAGTTCGGTCATTTTGGTTTAAAACAACATCACATTTTTCAACCGCTGCGACATACATTTTGTATTTTTTATGCAGGAATTTTTTACAGATAACCCGCACGCCGAATGCGGCGTGGACATCTGTAAGCTTGCACGCCCGACTCTGCTGTTTTGCATGCCTCTGAGAATATTAACAGATAGTCTAAAAGGTAGACTTACTGTTGCCATCCTTTAAGGGGTTGTAGATTTTTTCATGTGGGCTGACCTGAGAGTCTGAATGAAAGCAGAAGGCAGACGGGCAAACACGTCAAAGTTGATGTAATTCCAATGATATTAAATCACAAAAAGTTATGTTAAAACGATGGATGTGTTCCACTTTACAAACTTTCCCATCCATTAAAACATATCTATATTAATAGAATTAGTTATTTATGTTATGAGACATCTTTCAGTGATACTTTACAGATGGTGGAAACTGCATTTAGAAAATAATCTGTGCAATTTTGCAAATACGTATTAGAAGTAATTTGTTGAAGTAACCTAAGTGTACAGCGAAAGCACTTTTTGACTTGTGAGAGAAGATTATTATCAGACACAACAGAAGCTACACGGACTAAAATGTCCTGTGCATAATTCCACTTTTCGCATATTATCACTGAAGAAAATCAGCATGGAGGTCCAGTCCTCTCAGAGCCGTATAATATGCGACATAATTCAGCAGAGTATAGGCAAGACAGAAGGTGTGGATGTACATTAATACAGGTCAGCTTAAGCTAGAAGCGTAGCTCCGCTATCTTTAGCGTGTCACATACCACGTCGCGCTTCTATCTCCTGTATCGATGTCAGAAGCCGTCGGCGGTGCTGTCTGCGCGGCGCAGCCGACACCCGCTTGGTTTGCTGCGGCTGCGATCGCTAAAAAAGTGCCGCTCTCTGTATTCCCCACCCATCAGCAGCCAGCCTAGATCAAATGACCGTGTGTGTGTCTTCACTTCCTTAATTAACATCAAAGCAGTGGCTGCATGTCACGTATTTTATTTTTTTAAAAACTTTATTTTTAACTCATTCTTGGTTGGTTTTGTTCCAAATCATTTGCGAAATAGCCTACATATGCGGTTAAAGCTCGTAGTTTCATCATTTTTAAACTGTGTATTATTCTTTTACATGTGTATAACCTGGAGGTATTCTTTTTAATAATCATTTTTCGTAGTCCTTCAAATGTCCACAGCCGTACGGGTTACATTGTGTTCAAAACTGATTGAACAAATAAGTCCAGAAGATAACGAAAATGGAATTTTTGAAAGCTATTTAATAACAATGTACTTCTTTCTAATGGTGATTCAAATGCTTTTGTTCCTTTTTTTTGTTTTTCCAAAGCGTAAGTTGTGTCATTACCCTAACGTAACAATGACGGACCTTTCTTAATTAAAAGCAAATTTAAATGGACTGCATTTATATAGCGCTTTCCTACTCCTACGAGTACTCAAAGCGCTTTATAATTTATGCCTCACATTCACCCATCCACACACACATGCATTCATACACCGGTGACGGCGGCTGTCATGCAAGGCCCCACCCTCCACATTGGGAGCAATTTGGGGTTCAGTGTCTTGCTCAAGGACACTTTGATGGGGTCAGGAGGACCTCGGGCTTGAACCTGCAACTCTCTGGTTGCAGAACAATAGCACCATCTTCCCCATTTAACGTAAATCAAATCAATTTAAAAACACTGGTTTCTAGTTAATTGCTAAATTAATAGTGTACTGCTTCATTATTTGTGCCCCTCAAGTAAAGTGTTACCATTTGAAGTAAATTGTCTTAGCTTGTTGTTTTCCCAGCATGACCTACAAAATCATACAAAATGCCTTGTTAAAGGCAGCTCAAAGGCTTCTGCCTTCGTATGAAAAGAAAGGAAGGTACCACGCGGTTTAGCCAGTTATGTGATACTGACATTTATTGTGGCTGAAATTATCTCTTTAAACTTTGTAACAGATGGCTTCCGGCACTTCGGGGCAAAACATCCCGTAGCATCACAGATTCCGGCCTGCTGAAGTGGCCACGATATCCAGATTACTCTCTCACACACAAGCTACATGAACGTATCTGTGGAAATTCACACGAAAGCCCAGAGTTCTCCATTACTGCGTCTAAGCAAAAATTTGGATTATGTAATATGTTGGACTGAGAAAAATTAATTTACATTTTCCTCAACAGAGTTTAGATTTTGCATTTTCTTCCCATGTTGACTTGGGGTTCCATTGTTAATGTGGCTTAGGAGAAATGTTGTCTGTGCGATTGACTGCCACTCTGTGCCCTATAATGGACTGGTATTCTGTCCAGTGGGTCTGCCGCCTTGTGAGCCATTCCTACTGGGAAACGTTCCAGTCTCCCCACGACTCTGTAATGTATAAGCAGTAAGAAGATGAATAGACCAGTAATCTTCATTCTTCAGTTACACAGTTACTTTATTGTAAATAATAGAATAATAAATCAGAATAATAGAAATAAGAATGATGAGTAGGCCTACCCTCCCTCCATGGTGAGTAGGCCTACCCTCCCTTCGTAATGATTAGGCCTACCCTCCCTCTATGATGAGTAGGCCTTCCCTTCGTTGTTCAGCGGCTCCCTCGATTACCGATCATTGGCAAATAAGTCGACAGTAAAAAAAACATTCTCTGACCAATGCGTGCTTTTATGACCAAATTTCATATGCCTGACATCTACCCACAAAAATGAAAGAGATCTTTGAAGTAGAACGGACAATATGTTGTTAAAAATCGCCGCTTCACGAAGGATAAAAGAAACTAATATGGAAGGCTGTACGTCGGTTAAAGTCGTAAGCACAGTCACGGTCACGCCTAGGCTCCGCTGATTTTCACTAAACGACCATTTCCCTAAATGACCCAGTCGTGGGAACAGAACTTGGCCGTTAAACGAGGAGTAGTCGAAGAGGAGAATAACCTATAGTGAAAAAGTCTAGCAAGAGACAACAAGCAAATGGAATGGCTTGAGCCATTTTCAATTACAACCAGGAAAAGCGAACTGGCTAATTTAAGTCACATTTCCTGTACAAGTCTGTAAGATGTTACACAAGTCACACATTGGCTTTTCTCAACCATCATGTGTTGAAATGATGACATTATTTCACAATCATAAAACAAGTCCTATTTGTACCAAAATCCCATGTCTTCCCACAAAGTATGACATTCTTTATGTTTAACAAACCCAAAATGCCCTTCCGGCGTGGGGTAGGAGAGTAGGTACCAGGACGCTGCCTTCATCAGAAAACACACTGCTTTAATGCCACAGGTCACTAGACGTATCAAACCATGTAAAACCATGTAAAAAGACTTGGAAAAATACCAAGAGGCGGTGCAATGCGAACAACAGAGCTTTTGCCCCTAAATCCTCATCAAAACTCTCCTTTCCAAACACCAACTCAAGCCTGAACAAGTGGAAGTTCATTGTCTTATGCACTTTGTATGAGAAAGATGCTTACAGGCTTGCTTCCTGCACACTTACGTAACTGTGCAATAACAGAAAAGCATCTAAAGCAGCAACACCACACGACACTGAACTATAAATAACATTAAATGACAAAATAACTATGACAAAAAATGGCAATGTGAACAAGTGGCGATGTGAGTGATGATAGAGAGCCCATGTTTAATCCACTTCACCCTTTTGTCTGTTAATTATCAGCTGTTGCGCAGCCGTATGGCTTGAGAGTATTAACTGCCTGAGATAAGTGTCTGCACAGAGTGACTGGATCCTGTCATGGTGCTGTCTGCTTTCTGAGGCAGTGTGCAGTGAGAATGTCCCGCGGTGATGGCAGATGTGGTGCAGTGACGGCCTGGGCGCTCTGCGCTGCCCCCTGTGGTGCTCTGTGAGCTGAGCAGCTTCTTCACCGCTTTGTAATGCAATCCAGAGAAGATTCCATTTTATCTGTTGTCAGCTGTAGGAGGAAGTAAAGACACATCCTCAATTGCTACAGATGTGTGTTGTGTCCATGTAAGGTTGACTAGTGTGACGGTGATTCTTGGGAATTTAATGCTGCTCGCCTTTCCACGGCTTCCTGCGCTCGGCCTCCTGATTCCTGAAATCCTTGACCGGGGGGTGTTCCACAAAGCAGGAATTCCAAGTTAGCTGGGTTAACTTAAGCTAGAAGTCATGATTGTCCAATAGGAGTAGTCCATACCTAAACTCTCATTGGGTGATCATGACTTCTAGCTTAAGTTAACCCAGCTAACAGAGAAATCCTGCTTCATGGAACACCCCCAAGCTCCATAATCTTGCTGATATCAACAGAGATGTTGCTGTGCACAAAGACATACCTCAGCCCCTGAAAAGTTCTTCTGAATGCCCCCAACCCTTAAGCCAAAGCTACCTTTATCCATGCTCGCACACTCGTGGGCCCTTCTTGGTATCTGGGCCCTGAAAGACTTCTTCTTTCTCCCCTCTTATGGGCACCCCTGGTCCTGGGACCATTCTACCAAGAGCCTCACCTTCTCCCTGTAAATCCGATAAGGGAAAGGGAGACGGATCACACTGCACTGTCGTGAGTCAACAGGGAGCAGAACAGGAGACTCTGCCCCGTGGATGAGGTTCTGTTTCCAAACTGGGGCTGTTAGAAAATCCAGAATCCAGGCACTGAGTCCAAAGCTGTCTAACTGGGTAACAACTCTTGAGGAGATCACAGGGTTAAATGCTGGACTGTAGTCTATCGCCAGCCAGACACAGAACACACTTATTCTCTAAGTGAGCCGCAGATTGTTAAAGTGAAACAGAGTGTCAACAAGCTGTTAGAAATAAATTCTTACAAATAGGCAGTATGTTAGCTTGCGGAAGTGCTTGGTATGGAACACAATATACCAATGGTATCTGCGATTCCATTAAATTAAACTAATTTATTACTAATTTCAAGTACATGAAAGAGGAGGAAAGAGGAGGACACATCAGTCCCAGCATGGTGTGATACAGGGGCCATCCTATACATCTACTGCAATGTTAGGGCTGTTCTTCCTGATCGAATCTTCTTCTTTCTAATTATATGTTTATGGTGAGAGGTAGCGGGGCAGGCAAAGGCACATTAATGAAGCCTTTTGTGATGCGGGGGGGGGGGGCCCCCAGGAATCCACTGCACACACCAGCAGGGGGTGATGAGCAGCAGGCATGCCGCCGGTAACCGTGCTTCTTCATAAGCAGCTACAAGGATTGCCGACAGGATCTGCCTGCCGGCTGGTAATCATACCAACCAACCTTCATTTGTAAGATCAAAAGGCCACATGAGGAGGTAGGTGAGGGGTTAGGGTGCAAGTGCCCTCCCTTATGCTGAATATATATCCACCCTAAAAGAACTGGTGCCTCCGACTGACCCTGCTGCTGCATATTTTAATTCATCTTAGTACTCAGCAGACCAAAGCATCCCAACAGAATAAACAAGACAGACCAAAACAAACAGGAATTAAAATACAGCACAAGAGAAGCATGCTCTTGTATACTTTCAAAAAAGGCAGTTGGGTATTAACACCTTTGTTTTTCTAAGCAAAGGAAATGATAGGCTGAGCTGCTCACACCTTTCACACCTCTCTGTCAGCTCATGGCTGGACACTCATTAGGTGGGTGTTTACCACATGGAATGATGGGAAGGGGGCCAGGTCAGGCTTACCCAATCCCTTAGCACCATGCACTGCAAAATGTTTTCCTCTTTTTTCCCCTCAAGGGGACTTTTCCTGCTTCTCCATCTTCTGAGCCTTTTTTAGCTGTGACACTTAGTATAAAGCCAGTCCAGGTTGTAGGGTACCCTGTAGAATGTAAAATACAGAAGTGTATAAAAAGGTACATTTTCAAGTCAGCAAGAAAAAAGGTGTTGATTAAGCACCAGAATAACAATTAATAGCTAATCAACTATTAGTAATAAGTTCATTAATACTGGTTTAAAGGGATAAATTCTGTGTGTGTGTGTGTGTGTGCCCTGTCAGCCTCACGATGGACAGAAGTCCTTCTCGCTGTGACTTCCCAGAGCTAAGCTCATCTCTCTGTGCCAGTAGTAATCATCACATTGTCTCCCTTTCATAGCTTCAGCTTCTGCTTTCTCAAAACCCAAACTCCACATTTACCGAATGACTGACTTGCACTAACTGCATATGAAAACATGAATAAATAAATCTTATTCACCCAACATCAGCTTATTCCTGTGGTGACTTAAAAGCTATTTCTTGGGCCAATAAGGTGTAAGTTTGGATACACCGTTGAAAGAACACTAATACATTCAACCCACAAATCAAATGAATTACAAATAAACACGTAAGGCTGTTTAACGTCATTAACAGTTTGCTTCGCACCCGGCGTTTGTTGTCTTACGGTCTCAGTTTCCAAACGCCACCTTGTGGTGAAGTCAAAAGGTTCTCATCGCCAGTTCTTATGTTGTCAGTCAAGGTAGGAAACTTAGTATAAATACAATAATGTATTATCATTAGGGCCCTCAGCATTATCAGCATTAATATTGTGCTGCGTAAAACGTGCTCTGGGCGGAACGGTGAACAGAACCACATGATACAGGGATGGGGGGGGGGGGGGCGGTGGTAAGAATAATAAAACTGTTTGCGGACGGGAGGGGAGACGGATTTGACAAAAAATCGCTGGGAAAGCACACACATACTGGCTGCACACGTAGGGCAGGTCGGATATCAGGATCCGGGACTGTTCATCGGCAGCGAGAGAAACCAAAAGTCCAGCGTTATACGCCAGCTGTGAATAAGGCAACAGGCGAATGGTATGGGCGCCCTGGTCAGTGCCTGCGCCGCGCGCCGGCACGTATCTGTACTGAGCAATTGGTATACAAAACAGAAATGGTATACAAAACTTTTTATCTGTATAATAGGAATAGGTAAAGCATGGCTGTTGAGCCGTCCAAATGCAGGGCAGATCGGAAGGACGTGGTTCCGCTTCAGATGCTCTCATGGTTCAGCAGCCAGGGGCAGCTGGCGCTGTGCAGAGCCCCTGCAGCCGGGGGGCGTGGGTGGGTAACGTAAAAGCAGGGGGAGGAGGGTTTGTGTACGTGTTTGTGCAGCGCAGACGGATTAACAAGTCAGACAGGGAAGCAGACAGGGAAACGGGCAGATGCTGTTGCTAGGGAACAGCTAGGAGGGAATATCAGGGCATGATCTTACGGTGAATAGGCATAAATCTTAGAATAAATCTAGCGACTTTTATGGTATTTTGGAAAAAGACAGGTTGACAGAAAATCAAAGAGAGAGCGCAGGCTGGGGAGCACATCCCAAACAATGGATTAAGGGTGAAATGGAGACCCGAGATTTGTAAGTGTACATAACGGTAAGCCTAAGCAGAAATGATGCCGTCTAGGTAGTGTGAGCAAAGCAGTCATTGTGACTGGTGGGATACGGTGTGTTTACAGTCTGTTTTGAGTGCCGTCAGCAGTGCTGCCGCCGAATAGAGCTCTGTGTCTCTCTCACGCCCTGCCACCAAGCGCTTTTGTCTCGTCTGCCCTGGGAAGAAAGGATCTGCCCTCTCTTATCACACACCTGCTGCCTCGGGAGCCGAGGACGCGGCGTGCGTCTGCTGTCCACTGAAACATGAGGTTTCTACGGCGCCATTCCTAAGACATCGGTCAGCACAGAGCAAGGAATTAGAAAAGAGGAGGCGTTGCGGAGGATTTTACCTGACATATGTGAGTACAGTCTGGCATTCTCCGCCACGCCCAGTTTCTGCATTTCATAGTACAATACAGTGATACGGTGCAATTTATTACGCTTTTCCTGCATATAAATCAATCCTCCAAAATCTGATGCTGGCATCTGTATTTGCACAATATTTTACTTTGTGGAAAGCATTTTATTAGTCATTAAAGCTCACTTTATTAGATGGCATTTTATGGCCAGTAGAAATATTGCTAATCAGGTTAATTAGCCCATTTCTTAATAAAAAATTATGCTGCATCTGTCAAATAAATGTAACAGATTAAGAGCAGTAATGCAGTGCAGCCTCGTGCATTTATTCTGCAGCGCAGCGCGCGGTGTCTCTAACTGGCGGGCATTCCAAGACGTGCCTGTTCCATGGCCAGCCCTCCGCTGCTACGAGGCACAACAACATATGTCCTGTGAAAAGCAGAACGAGCTAATAGTGTCCTTTAAATGTTAATAGGATGTTAATGTCAGGGCTGACATGAATGAAGTGCATGATAAAGTTATTGTAAATTTCCCCATTTTTTTATATCATGTATACTATTAGTTTATAAAGGTCAGGTTTTTGATCGTTTTCCGCTTATGTTCCATGGGACTACTTGTTGTTTAATTTCTCCGTCATTCGTGATGATTTCTGTCTCTTAAGGATGTGTTACCAAAACACCACTGACCTGGGAAGCCTAGATCTACAGACCTTCATTTAGCTCTGGCTGTGGGTTTGGGAGTGAAATAGTGCATAAGATTATGCTGTGTGCTATTAAACGGCCTTAAGCAGCTTCATTAATAGCAACACAGTGGAGATCCTCTTATGCAAAAAACATTAATACATTCTTGTCTGTAATAAGGGGGTATTGGAATGTTACACCCCTAAGGGGGAGGAGTCAGTTCCAAGGGCCCCTAAATAATGGGCCCCTAAAAACAGGGGCCCTAAGAAATATGGAACCTGATCAGATTGGTCTGGGTTGGGGGCATATTTTATGCTTTCTTGGGACCCAAAATGTCTTGCTGCTCCCCTAGGTATTGGGACAGAAGCAGAGGATCTTTATGGCGTTGCATTGTGATGCCCCAGTACGAGTCTGATTCCTTACAGACAATGGCACGAAGGATTCGCCATGCAGCACAAGAGGGAGGCGGCTTTGCTGCCCGTTAGGGCTTCATGGAAAATACCATCAGTCTCGGCATTTAATACCAGCAAGGAAGGTTTCACATTCTGATTGCTTTTGCAGGCCGGAGGATATCGTAGGTTATCCCTTTTAAATCACTACCTGAGAGATTCAGTCAACACCCTTCAATTGAGATGGATACAGTGTGGGGGGCAGCTCTGACAGAGGCTGCTTTGTCTTTCCTGGTAGCCTGAGTCCCTGTGAACACCGTCAGAGATGGGCACCACGGAAGCCACACTGCGGATGGAAAACATGGAGGTGAAGGATGAGTGGCAGGACGAGGACTTTCCCAGGTACCGTGCTTGATGTGTCCAGCCCCTGGGTATCAGACACACCCAGTGGGGACAGTTTGTCTGGACAGTCAAACAGCTTCAAGACGTTCAGGCTCTAAGCGACCCTGTCTGTCACCGAATGGGAATTAGGTGGCGATCGAGAAGCCAGGGCTGTGCAGCTTAGATTTCTGTACTGTGATGTTTAGCTGTGTTGTGCTGTTGTGGTAGATATTGACTTAGATCTAACCATTAATAATATCTACATGATCTGAAGGAAATTACATGAATGGTCAACAGGGTAGCTGTTTGGGGTCAGTTGGCGTGCACTGTGAGTTGTGTGTATTTAGGGATCTACTGGATGTTCTCTGGGTGATCAGTTGAAAGTATTTTTAAATCAGGGTTGTTCGATATCGCAATATAGCTGATATCATGATATCCACGATATAGCCGGTGTCTGGACAGATGTTTATACCTGGCATCTGAAGCTCTGGTGATTATTGTGCATGTGCCATGTAATCACGACACAATATGTGCAGCCCTATTTTTAGTGTAGTCGTTTGGTCGCAATTCTAGCTGTATTTTCCATGATCAGCATGCAGAATGAGCTACAGGCGGTTGTGACAGATGGAGAGACACATGAGTGAGTCAGCCATAAGTGTAGATTTAATTAAGTATAACCCTGAACACTTCACTAATATCAAGGCCATCAACTGCAACTGATAGAACGCTGGTCACAGGAAGGCAGGGAAGTCAACTATAATGCAGCCTTTCAGTCTTTTAACAAGGTTTCTCGACATTTCAATACTATAAGAGGGATAGGGCACTGTGACGTTCTTACGTAGGAGGGTCGACCAGAAAGCATTTCAATTACACAGTACATAAATTTATTCACTGAAATGCATTCACTTTAGAAACTTTAGCCTGCATGCGGTTAAAACATAAATTTAAATTCATATTTAACATGAACTGTATTTTACATAATATACTGTATGCACTAAATAAATAATGAACAAGACACAAGTAGCCTTCAGGTTATGCATTTTTTGTCTGATTGTAGTTAAGTGCTCTTATTAATTACATTGTCATTTGTGGAACATAATGAGATCAATGTCTACATATAGTATCGGTATCAGAATAAATGCAAGGTGACTGTCGTATATATAATGTTTTGGAAAGCTGTCAGGAGGAAAGAACAGATGAAGAGTAAGAGAGACATGAATAGACAGAGAGAGAAAGAGACGGAGAGTGCTGTCGTGGGAGATGGAGGGAGACGCCTGGGTCTGTGGGAGAGGAGCAGGCGTGGCCTTGCCCTTAAATGGTAAAAGGCTGTGTCATGTGACACAGTCAGCAGAACACAACAGAGCATCCCCCTGTTAAGATGGAGGCAGGGTAGGCCTGGGAAACAACCAGCAGCAGATGCAGCATCATCAAGGCCCGATCCCTTTGTGCGTCTCGCTTGTGCGCTGAACGCGCAGCACTCTGCGTCTGACGTGACGGTCGGTGCTCAGGAATACAGGCGACCGAGCAATTCAGATTAACTTTTAATTCTCCATTTTATATTGGTAAGTACAAGCTGTTCTGATTCATCTGTTATGGTGCTTCGTCATACCATAGGGAGTGCTGCCTGTGTGCCGCGTGTTAGCCTGGCTGCTGTATTTAGCATATTATTAGCAAAAAATGGGTTTGGGACACTGGTGTTAACATGCGATGAGAGCAGCTGGTGGGGGTCCAGTCAGATCCCGGCTTTCTGCTCTGTGACGAACATGCTTGTTATTGCTGAGGTTGACAGTAATACTGATATTGGGATTCAATACTGCCCAGTCTCATCACTGGCACATGCTGTGCTATTAAATCACAGCACAGTAAAATCAGCTTTTATGTTGCTGTTTTGATTTTTTTTTTCCTTTGAGCTGTTAATCTGGTATTTATGCTTTCTCCCAGTATCTCTGCTGGTCAGAAATGCTTCACGTCATGGAAGGGATATTAGCAATAATAGCTAGTGCAAGAAACCTGACGCTTCCGAATAAATCCGTGGGAGTCATAAAGAGAGACGAATCACAAACGATACAGTGGATGCAGTCTGGCAGAGTAGTTTATTATCCCTGGTTCGATAATGTTTTCAGTTTTGGATTTTAGACTAAAATTAGATGAGAGTGCTGCTCTGCTTAAACCAGCTGACAGTAGCGTGGCCTGCAAGCTGCAGTAGCTCAGACCTGCGTGGGTATCAGCCTGCGAGCTGCAGCCGCTCAGACCTGCGTGGGTATCAGCCTGCAAGCTGCAGCCGCTCAGACCTGCGTGGCTATCAGCCTGCGAGCTGACTGTCTGCCAGGGTGATCATCTGTCTATTTTCCTGGTGTTTTACAGGCCGCTGCCTGAGGAGGGCGACATGGAAACTTCTTGTGGTCCCATGGATGACAGAACCTGTGAGTGAGACTTACTGCTGACACCTGTGCTGATGTGGCCCCCTGTGTGCCCCCCCATGTGCCCCCCGGTGTGCATATGGATGGTCAGAATGCATATGTTTGTGTGTGT
>JAODKC010000036.1:1947222-1975847 GCA_026777985.1 Mormyrops attenuatus
TGAATGTTAATTTCCCAAATTGATTGACGCAGGCGGTCGGCAGCTCCCAGGGACCCCCCCCCCCACCCAAAACAAGGTATGTGGTCAGCAGTCTGGAGATGCTGGTGGCTGAAGACTATATGATCATATACATGAACGGTGCCACACCACGAAGGAGGATGCCAGGGATCAGCTGGCTGAAGAAGTGCTACCAGATGATTGACAGAAGGTGCCAGGCTCTTTAATGCAACTCATTCTTTGATGCACCTCATACAAACAATGGGCACCATCATGGGACATTTTGTCTGCGTAAATGAAGGCAATACTGCACAGTGCAACCATGAAAATGAAATTTATCTTTGGAAAATTTACTCAACTGTTAAAGGAATTTTACATCTAAAGTTTTAGGTTTAATGGAAATTTCTGATTTTAAGTTGTTTTTTTTTTACTTTTTTGACTAATATGTTCAGTTTTGAAAATGTCTAATTGACTGCCTGTTTTTCTGTTTATTGTTTGCTATGTTCCATGAAGGCTGCGGAAGAATCTGAAATCGCTGATCATATGTCACCCCTCCTGGTTCATTCGCACTGTGCTGGCTATCTCCAGACCCTTCATCAGGTACGGCCCTCAGTTGGCTGCTGCACCATAGCCACAGCTGGGAGCTGCTTCATGCTGCTCAGCTTCATAGCTCCTTTGTGTTCTGCAAAGATTTTGAAAGTTAAGACTGGGGGGGGGGGGGGCAAAATATACTTAAATACAGTAAGACAGTAGTTACATAGAATTCACTGAACATAAATTGCAAAATATTTGTTTTGTCACAGAAAGGTCATTTCGGTAATCAGGAGTCAATGGGCCAAAATAAACGATGGTAATCTGGAATCAGTCTCCTCAAATAAACAGCCTTATTAGTCTTATTTTGGCACTTTATGTGGTTCATTGAACATGAATCTAGGCTGATTATGATTTGTTCCTATTGCACCACAGTGTGAAATTTATGAACAAAATCCGCTACGTGCACAGTCTGGAGGAGCTGGAACAGATCATACCCATGGAACATGTTCAGGTTCCGGAGTGCGTCCTGCAGTAAGTACTCCATTCCTTCAGGGGGAGCCATTTTTAGAGTCACAATCACTATATTCACTGTAGACAGTATGAGTATTTTACTATGTAAACATATTCATATTGTAACATTAAAACCAGACATTTAAGATGTAACTTGGTATTCTAGATGTAAAAATTAAATTGTTGCTGTTAAAAAATGAGATAATTACAATAATTGAAAGTTATTTTAGGTTCACATTCCGGCCTCTACTTTCTTTTTCTTTACAGGTTTGATGAAGAAAGAATTAAAGCTCAGAGAGAAAGGTGAAAAGCTTACATACAACATAACCATTAATATGAATGTGCATTTCTGATCATTTTAAACGGTACCAGATTGTTCCACAGCGCCGTAAAAATCGCAGGAACCTGAAATGTGCTAGTCAAGGACAGCGAAACTAAGGAAAGTAATGCATGTAATGGTCTACTGCCCCTGCAGGATGGAACAGGAACAGCAGAGGGAACAAATGCAAGCTTATCCACAGGCTTCAGCAGATCCAGAGAGGTTAGAGTGGCTTGTACATAAATCCCTGAATGGCTCTGAGTATTTAATATATATATATATATATATATATATATATATTTCATTTTATTTCATTTTGTCTATTTTCCCCTTCATACAAACATAGGGATACATCAGCAATGGAGGAACATGGACTGTAAAGAAAATCTGTAGTTCCGATCTTTATGCAAGGTAAGGCCCTAACGGCGCTATTCAGAGCCATTTCCAGTTTTAACAATGGCCACAAGGGGGCTCTCCAAAACCTTTGTTGATTTTTGAACTGCCGCTCTAAGATTCAAAATATTTATTGGCACATGTGTGAATGAACTGGTGTGCCAGAAGTGAAATGAGATTGCGGCTACTCCAGATTGTGCAATAAGCAAGACAGAAGGTTAACAAAACTGAAGTTATGTAAGTTAGCAAAGTAAGTACTTGTGTAATATGAAGTTTTTAAAAAGACCAGACAAAAACATTAGAGAAAAATATTTAAAGTGCAGGTTAAAGCTATAACTATATATCTGATAATGCTTAATGCCCTGGACCTACATCACTGGATGTCGATGTCCGACAGGGCAGGCAGCTCTGTCCTGGTTATTTGCTCAGCGCTCTGTGTCGCCAGCTGCAGGGCTCGGCGGTCCTTGGAGCTGCTGCTGCTGCATCAGGCGGTGAAGCTTCTGAGCAGAGGTGGATAGTTCAGGTCCAGAAAGTACAAATCCAGACCAAATTTTGTTTCAACCAACCAGTTGAGTACTCTGTGACTGTGACTCTTCATACTGAGCTGATTGGTTGAAAAAAATCTTTGTTTGGATTTTTACTTTTTGGACCTGATCTGTCCACCTCTGCTCCCATATGTACAGTAGCGCTTCAGGAACTTTTTCGCAGTACAGAGGAGGTATTGAATTTCCTCAGCTGTCTCAGATGGCACAGACACTGCCTGGCTTTCTGCACCAGGAAGGACGTGGGGGTCATTCACATTTTCATTTAAATTTGTTTACTTAGCGTCATACTAGTAAGGATGCTTTGGGTCTGAGAGCAGGGTCAGGGAGTAACCAGAGACCACGGAAGCAGTTCTGCTTATGGGCCTAGCGTAAGAGCCCAGCGATGACGTCATGAATCAGCCGGCCGTGGGATCTGGCTTGGCATTCCGGCCGTGTTTCCAGCGCAGCATTCATAGCTGAGTGTGGGCTGCAGCTTGTTGCTGTTCGACAGTGCGGTACCCGCCAGTCAACTGACACGTAATAAAAGAGGCCTTTTTGGGATTGACGGGTATTTTCGCAGTGTTCCTTTCCAGTTGACATTATAACTTTGGTCTACAAGAGCCTCAGAATATTATATCCAGATTTTAATGCTCTATGTACCTTCCATTATTTTCAGACTTATTCAGTGTTCGCTTCTCTAGAGACACATCAACCTAAGAAATGCTGTGTTGTGTCCTGCTTTTGCATTTATGTAATATACTCAAAAAATAATGGACCAAATTTTCAGAGTCATGTAGTTATGAACTGTAGTGCCGTTACACTGACATATCACCGCAAAAGGACATTACTAGAACTTTACTATTGTTTTACATCTGAGATTTAAATTTTTCTCTTTCTCTCTTTTCAGTGACAGGGAGAAGTTTCTATGATATTTATTGGACAGGACACAACCGCACAATGAAGATGATTCCTACTGTTCTTGATTCATTATTGAAATAAAAAATCAAGCTGCTCTTTGAGATGCCCATCCAGATGCCTGCCCCCCCCACCAGTCAAACTGCACGCTCCCCTAAACTCTTTTGCTATGGGATTTATGATGTCGTTGAAGACCCAGCATGTGCCACTGCAATGGAAACAGTGTCTCTTCTGGGACATATGAGCGGCGCGATCCTAAAGGTTGTCCCCACCCCTTCGATAAATGCTCATCTGTTTTATTGGCTCACAGCATGCGTGTCAGACAGCCCTTGCTAAACATGTAGCATATTCATTGCAAATCTCATTCAAGGGCACTGTTATGTTTGAGGAAAATAGAAAACCACTATCAAAGACAGGGAGACCCAGGAAGAGTCATGCAATGTGTTTTGAGGACAGGGAGGAGTTTTTATACATTATATTTTACTTGGGCGTAGTACCAGAAAAAGGCTGGACAAGTAAACAAAGCAGTTTGTTATTGTGTTTTTTTGTATTTAGCGGTTTATACCCCATTATACTGATGACCAGCTCAGCATCAAGTCTGAAAGCCAGCTGCATGTTTTTCGCTTGTGCATGCTCTGTGTACATGCTGTGTGTACGTGCTGTGTGTACGTGCTGTGTGTACATGCTGTGTGTACACTCTCTGTACATGCTGTGTGTACATGCTGTGTGTACATGCTGTGTGTACATGCTGTGTGTGCATGCTGTGTGTACACTCTCTGTACATGCTGTGTGTACATGCTGTGTGTACATGCTGTGTGTGCATGCTGTGTGTACACTCTGTACATGATGTGTGTACATGCTGTGTGTACACTCTCTGTACATGCTGTGTGTACATGCTGTGTGTACGCTCTCTGTACATGCTGTGTGTACACTCTCTGTACATGCTGTGTGTACATGCTGTGTGTACATGCTGTGTGTACACTCTCTGTACATGCTCTGCCGAGCGGATTAGAGGGGTATGTCTCTCACTGCTAATTTTAAAAACAAAACTTTCATTGGTTGTTGAAGGGATGCATCTCTCCCTGCTGATTTTAAAGACAGATCTTTCACTGCTGATTTGAGAGATGAATCTCTCACTGCTGATTGTAAGGACAGATCTTTCACTGCTGATTGGAGGGATAAATCACTCACTGCTGATTTTAAGGAAAGATCTTTCACTGCTGATTTGAGAGATGAATCTCTCCTTGCTGAATGCAAGGACAGATCTTTCACCGCTGATTGGAGGGATGCATCTCTCACTGCTGATTTTAAGGGACAGATCTTTCACCGGTGATTAAAGGGGTGCATCTCTCACTGCTGATTGTAAGGACAGATATTTCACTGCTGATTGGAGAGATGAATCTCTCACTGCTGATTGTAAGGACAGATCTTTCACTGCTGATTGGAAAGATGAATCACTCACTGCTGATTGTAAGGACAGATCTTTCACTGCTGATTAGAGGGATGCATCTCTCATTGCCGATTTTAAGGACAGATCTTTCACTGCTGATTGGAGGGATGCATCTCTCACTGCTGACCGGAAGAATAAATGTCATACTTTTTTGAAAGGAAGCACATACCCATCACTGCTGATTGGAAGGATGCATGTCTCGCTGCTGATTGGAAGAAAGAATCTCATACTCTGAGGGCTGAACCTCTCGCTGCCAATTATAGGGTCACGTACCTTGCAGCTAGAAGCCAGCGGCTTGCAGGTGCCATGTAGCATAGGAGGAGATGAGCCTGAAGAAACAGCCACTTTTACCAGCTGAAACCCTCTGTATAAACCCCTTGTCACAATCTCTACCTGACACAGCTATGTACTCTGCGAACCCTAGGGCTCTGGGGCACCACCTTCTATTACACCATGAATGAAGAGCCTGGAGAGATACCTGTGGTGGTTTGAGTTCTGCTAAATGGAAAGTAACCCCATTCACCAGCACAAAGCAGCAGTGTCTTGAGCAACAACGCCAAGCTGTCATTATAGATGCATAACCTGTGTCATTCTCACCCTCAAAGCACACAGCGTCCCTGTAAGACAATCGCAGCTTGAGTGTTGATCAGTCTGTCCTGCAGAGTGGTGAAGCACTTAAAGTGCTGATGTTGATATTTATGCTTGTTGTCTCAGATGTCATCTGAAATGTGTAACAATGTAAGCATTTGAGCTTTCTTCCCATAAAGCTGTATAATACAACTGCTCTTTCACTAAGTGTACCTTCCATTCCGCTGCAATGTCATGCCACTTAAGGCCTCATTGCCTCTGTTTATTTTAAATTGAGGGGAGACAATGAACGCAAATCCAATAGAACATGGCCTGTACTCGTTTTGGTGCCTCAGCAAAACAGTTGTTGTGGAAACTTACTACAGGCTTTTGTTTATGTAGTTTGGTGTTTCCCAATCTGATCTGCAGACAGTCCACGTTTTTGTTCCCTCCCAGCTGCTTGCCAGCTCCATTGTTCTGCCTGGCAGGGAGCTGGGAGGGAGCAAAACCATGAGCCATCTGTGCCCCCCCCCCCCCGAGGACCAGGTTGGGAAACACAGATGTAATTAATTAAATGAGCATCCATTTGTTCGAGTCCCTGACTCAATGAGGGAGTCTCGTCCCCGTTCTGGTTTTGTCCGTATCATTTGGACAAGCCAACAGCATGCTTTGTTTGCTGAATTGCATTGTTAATTTATTTCAGTACTGCATCCAACCAAAAGAAAACTGAAGCAAAAGTCATCTTATGTTTGCATTAACTGGCAGTAGGAAATATGACTGAGGGTTATTTATTTTTTCTATTCATCGCATAATGTTTATATTGTTTGAAATATATTTCTTTGCACTAATAATTCTCTAATTAGTTGTTATGGTATAAGGAAAATAAGATCTGATCTGAGACGTTTTGATGCCACGTTTTTACTTATTTAATTATATTTAAATACAGTTGAAATTTTTGTCTTAACAAAAAGATCTTCAATGCAACTTATTGATGAAAGAACTACAAACATATGGAGATTGGTGTCCTACTACACAGCCTTAATGAGAGAACAGGCATTTTTTGAGACAATTTTGCATAGTCATCTTCTGCATAGTGACTTTAAAATAAATTTGAAATCAGATTCATTGCTCTGATGTATCATATTCCACAGTGAGGCTTTAAGAAGGTCAGGATACACACACCATTAATGTTTTCGTCATGGTGAAATTGTCCTATCGATTGGCCTTTGGCTTTAACTCGGTTGCCATTCTTATACGGTTTTGATTATTTTTATATTTACCAAGAAAGTGCCATTTCTGAATGATATGCCTAACTATATTTTTGTGCCAAATTTGTATCACACTGGTTATGAAGCTCACCTTTCAAGAATGCACTGCCATCACGTAGTGACACACTTGGAAAGTAAAGTTGCATTGATTCCAGATTGCTCCTCACTCACAGCATACACATAAATCTGTCTCACTGAAACTGTGTTTTGTGAAAACAGCCAGTGCAATCAACTGTTTCTTGTAAATAATTCATGATGTTATCAATAAAGTAAAATTTGGAAAATTGCAATATCAGAATATTGTCTGGTAAGGTGGTTGTGTGTGATATACCTTAAAATGAACTGTTTTAACATTTTGGCTCCTCGCGTACCACCACTGCTTTATACCTGCAGGGCTGGGGGTCGAATGCGGGGCCAGGTCTTTGCGTGAGATGTTTGCATGTTGGCCTGATGTTACCTGGGTTCCCTTTGGATACTCTAGTCTCTTCTTCAGTCCAATAACATGACCTTAGGTGAATCATACTATCTAAATTCTCTGTAATGTGTGTGCCCTGCAGTGAACAGGCAATTCATCTAGGGTTTTCCCACTGACTTGTGCTTCCATTGATAAACGGCAAGCTGTGTGATCCTATATTGCTTTGAGAATATATGGAAAATTAGTCAATGTGTTTGGTTCTTGGTCTTGATCCTTCTCTTTAGAAAAACCTACATTGACCAAAATGATTTTGGTTCAAAAGTTTTAAAGTTGCTTTCATTTCACAGCTGGTCAAGTACCATTGCTGCAAATATTGACTTTATAAATATCTCACAAATTTCCCAGTGAGTTCTTTTTGGAATGGATTGTTATACGTGTTTGCGAAAATAACAGCAGGTATGAAATTATCACAGGACAACTCCAGGCGTATACGTGTCCAGTCAGATGCAGAGTCACATGAATTAGCGCTGTGTGTTGCTGAAGGTTGTGTCAGGAAATGAGTAAGGCAGTGACAAAGAGATCTAAATAAAGAACAAGCCTGGGTACCACAGAGGACAGAACAGGTGCCAATTCTCACCAGGGAGAGAGGCAAGTTCAAAGAAGTCAATATATATTAATTAAAACTATTCCGGTTAGTCAAAAATAGGTTTGTAGGTCTACCTTACACTCAGCGAACCGTGGAAACCCCAGTGCCAAATATTATGAAGTTCTCCATAAAAACACATCATGCAAATCCAGGATAAGATTAATTCTCTCTCTCATTGGATCTTGACTTTTTCTTCATCTCATCACTTTTTTCAACAGGCTGACTCTAACAACGTTAGCCAGTATGTCTTTCATAAGTACACTTCATCAAAAGCAAAAATGTAACTAAGTCAGGAAGGGTAACCAACCTTGACATTTCAATTCAAATGTTAATTTCTTGATTATTTAGATTAATATGAATTAACCTTTATTAAATAATGACATTTAAATGTCACACCCAATACTACACCCAAACGTGAAGTACCTTAAAATATTTTTTCTCTTACATGTCCTCCCTCCATGTGCGACACATTTAATGGTTTATTTGACTCACGTCGTCATGCACATTGTCTTCAAACATGCTTTGTACAGTAATGCAGTTGACATCAAATGTGTGTAACTGCTGACAGATATCGGATGCTCTTCATGTTAAAATCGTTTTACAGCTTGTAGATTGTAACGGTACTAGATGTAATTTAGTTGTATGAAAAAAGTGTCAGAAATTTTCCATTTAAGACAAGTCCCACGGCTATTTTTAGGTTAACAGTCAGGTGCGCAGTCTGGATTTCGGGACTGTACTTCAATGGACGGACATGGAACAGCAGGTGCAAGACAGCTCCCTGCCACCATGCAAATTCTCAAGAGGCAATGTTTGCGCTGATTGGATCCTCCCCATGTTCATAGGTCCGTGATTGGCTGCGGATAAAAGGACACAAGGAAGCGCGGTTTATACGTCATTCCACGTAGGCACGGCATCCAGTGACGCGGCCCTAATTTGGCTATAAAGTAAAACAGACATGCGCGCTTTATCAATGAAGTTGTAGAGCTTGGAGCTCAGAGAGGAAAGAAGAGAATAATTACTTAGGACACTCCATAACATAAGTTTAAGTTTATTGTTAGATAGGAATTATTGTTACTAGATCAATTATTCGTTCCGTTATTTTGCGTGCGAAGGAAGGAAAGAAACTTGAAAGATGAAGTATATTATTGGCATTGGCGGGTAAGTTGGTCTCTAATTACATTACAACAGTTAACAATAATAATAATAAGGTGTCGTCTGGTAATTTCTAGCCGACTATTTAATGGAATGTTTAGATGTCTGGTATATCACACATAAATGTAGTTTTGTGTATTAAGCTGTACAGTAACTCGTAGCTGTATGGTAATCCATAGCGAACGTGATCCAAGCCGTTTCCCTCCACTACTAACTTACTTCCATAAAAACACGATTGTATGTCTGTATGTGTCTATAAGGTTAGATTTTGGTTGATAATGGCAAGACGTGGGGTTTATAGGGCGATTTGAGGTGAGGGGTGGTCGGTCATTCCGGCTGCTGTGGGCAGTTTGAGCGCGAGATTTAAACTCAGGCGCGCGCCTGTGCTTTAAAAGTGGAGGGAAGCGCTGTTATATTACAGCGTGAACGAGCTTATCTGCGTTAACTTGCTAACTGCAGCGCATTAGCGGCTGCTCTGCGATGATATATGGACCACATTTTTAAAATGTCACGTAGCTGAAACACCGAAAGTGGATGATCTATGCATTTTACGAAATTTAAGTTAAATCCGCCAGCAAACCGAGCGGCAAGTATGTACTTGAACCTGCTGTCTGTGATGTGAAAAATGTAATAACTAAACGTATGCAATCGTATTATATTAGGTGTCATGCAGACGCGAGATATTTTAAGGCCAGGTTTCTGAAGGTCGAACACTACACGTCTTTTAATACTAGCACGTTGCTTTTCAGCGTGACCAATGGTGGGAAAACCACTCTGACAAAGAGACTTTGCAAGGCTTTGCCTAACTGCTGTGTGGTCCATCAGGACGACTTCTTCAAGGTAAGCGCCGCGCCCGTGCTCGGGTCCGGGTCCGTAACTGTTACTGCTCTGTCTCCTAAATACCTATCTGTTTGCATGGCTGTCGTGGCGCGTGAGATCCCCCCCCCCCCATGACTGAGTGTATCTGTATTGTAGCCTGCTTTACACTAATCTACTCCCTGAAATAAAGAGCTGCCTCAAGCCGTGTGCGTAACACCCCTTCGCAAGTTTCATTTTATTGGGTTTATATTTCCAGCGTATTTAGTAACAACTCTTCTAGACTAATGAAATCATTTGGCGATTTATGGATGTGCACTGAGCACTGTGATTTCTTGAACACGGGAATTCCTGCGCCTCTTCAGCATATTTTAACTAAATTCCACCCATGTCTATATAGGCAAACTCTTAAGTAGTATGAATATTATTGCTTGTTGGATGGTATTTTACAAAATCCCTCTCAGTGGATCCCTGTTTGATTTAGCATTATTACCGTAAATAGGCTCTAGAAATAAGCTAATAATAAAACCAAATGTTGCCATCTAAATGTAATTCGAGTCAGGACTCTTGACTTGTATATTACTGTACAGTGACTTAACCGGTTTTAACTAACTAAATGCCTAATCCTTCCTTCCATCCTCTCTTGCCTCCCCCCTGTCTGCTCCTGGCATGGCCACTGGTGTGTGCAGTGTGTCACTCTCCATGTGTTCAGGTCTGCAGGGCTGCCAGTAACCCTGAGGTTGCTGCAATGTTTTATTGCTCACTGTTATTTCAGCCACAAGATCAGATAGAAGTCGGAGTGGACGGCTTTAAACAGTGGGATGGTAAGACTGGATTTCGCAGTAGGACTTAACATTTAATGAACTCTGGTGTTCTATGTTGGTAGTAAGGCCCTACTTAGAATCGAAGCCCTCCGGTCATTTTTGTGCCACCATATTATCCTCCAAGGTTCTGTGGAATTCTGTGCCCCGGCCCGTTTAATGGTTCCTCTTCCTTCTTTTGTCATCCTCAGTTATTACAGCTTTGGACATCGAGTCCATGGTGAACACCATTAAGGGGTGGGCAGAGAATCCTGTGAAGTTTGCTCGTTCTCATGGCATCCCGGTGTCGCCCACGGCTGAGGTGTCTCACCCAGAGAATGAGATCCATATCCTGATTGTGGAGGGCTTTCTTCTCTACAATTACCAGTGAGTGTTCCCCAACTGTGTTTGTTGGACCTTAATCTGTAATAATCATCAAATGTTGCTGGGCGTAAGTTCTAAATCACAATGGCCTTTCTCTAAATGGATATGTGTTTTCAGGGTATGGCATGATAATTTATTATTGTTGTATGGATTATTGGAGCAAACCTTCCAATAACCCATCATGACTGCTCTTCCTCAACTTGCCTTATAAAGCCCATCAAAAAACCATGTCAAGACTTAAGTTCTGACACATAATGGTTTCCATGTCCACTCATTCCATGTCTGCAGCTTTAGAGATATGGAGGGTGTGTGCATTGACAAGGCACTAGGGGCAGACTACTGCAGATATGCTCTCGGGACACTATCTAAAACCAGGCACCAAGGTCTTCTCCAGGGCGGAAGATGTTTGTCCAGTTGCGTGGCGTCGAATGCACTTCGTCGGTTCTTCACTTTGACGGTGTGTTCTGCAATGACAATGGTGTTCTCGGTTCCAGGCCGCTGCTTGACGTGTACAGCAAGTGCTACTACATCACCATTCCATATGAGGAGTGCAAGAGAAGGCGGAGGTGAGCTTTGTGTCCATGTAGTGATTTGAATGAGCTTTTCCCCCAACACACTTCTACACGCTCATTTTCCTTCCTGCCATCCCCAGTACAAGAAATTACACTGTTCCCGATCCTCCCGGACTGTTTGATGGCCATGTCTGGCCTATGTACCTGAAACACAGGAAAGAAATGGAGAACAACTGCCATGCCATTGGTGAGTGACCCTGAGCTTCATTTAAAAAAAAATAAATAAATATGGTTTTGGTCACGTGATCGACACTTTAGTTCTGAATCTGGATTTAGAGTCCCACCACACATATTAGTTGATCAGTTTTGCCAAAGTTCTTTATCACCTTGGCTTTCCAGAGTATCTGGATGGTACCAAATCCAAAGATGACCTCTACAACGAGGTGTATGAGGACATCCAGAACACACTGCTCAATCGTTTATAGGTAGAGTATTATGTCTTATGTTGAGTGCATGTTGATATGCTTGTAATTTATTGAAATCACTAATTTATTTCTCCTCTTTCCCTTTTAAGCAGCAGGGGATCCTGTGCATCTCTGAAGAGCAGTGTATAAACCTGTAAATAGTTATATTTTTCTTGTGATGGTCTTTTGCTAAATGATTTCTTGTACATAGTATTGAGGAATAAGTTATCATATTGTACATCGAGTAACATTTTGTATTGTCACATGCAGCTGAACTTTTTAAATAGTGCATTGTACATGTACAGTTTCACTGTAATGTGAAGTGCTTTCCAGTGTGTGACGGCAGCTGGGAATTATGTACTTTTAAAGTCACCCATCTAACTCTGAGGGTTTATGGATTTTATTCAAAGAAAATTTTTCCAACCTTCTGCTCTGTGTCTTGTCTTCCTTTTGCACTTCATTAACGTTTGAAGTACAGTACCTTAGGTCGTTGTTTTTGCTTTTTAAACTGCATTGCTGACTGGGTGCCATGGGGGAGTGGGAGATTAAGGTGGAAGGGGTAGAGATCGGTCTACCAAACCTGTCAGGGTGCAACAACCACAACCCAGTTCAGCATCAGCACAGAGAAGTGCGACATGGGTGTGTTGTAGCATCTGGTTGTGGGGGCAAAGGGAAAGTAGAATTCCAGCTCATTGTAATGCTTTACCTTTTTTCTGTTGAAGAAACAGCAAGATGATAAATCTTGGGTAGGTTTTTTTTCCCCACTCAGAAAAAGGTTGGCTACGCTGTAAGACCTGCTACCTTATTGGGCCTTTGTATATTCAACCCACAAACCCTGGGCAAATGAGGATCAACAAAATTATCTGGATAATGGTACATATGGCACAAATTAGATAACTATCCAATTTGAGGGCTTTATATAGTTATGTGTCTATTATTGGGCAAATCTTGTCCTGTAAGTTTAAAGATTGAACGCCAGAGTATTGTCTTATGGTTGTCACAACCAAACTTGGGTCAGCTGGGGGGTAAAGAAAATCCTTTTTCTTATAGTTACTCTTTCACCCTAATTTGTCAAATGAGCCCCAGCTAACAACCCTGATCAAAGAATTCTTTAAGTTGTCCTAAGCCAGGGATAGCCAGTCTTATCCAGAAAGGGCCACTGTGTGTGCGGGTTTTCGCTGCAACTCCATAATTAGATTACTAATAAGAGGACTGATTGGCTGAAGAGTCCTCACACCTGGGTGACCTAAAGGTTACCCCAAAAACCAGAACACACTGGCCCATTGCGGATAAGATTGGCCACCCCTGTCCTAAGCAATTTGTCAATTAAATCCTTTGTATTGCTTCAATTAATCTTTACAATGCGTTTCATGTTTTTGCCCCCTCCCCCCAGTCCTGCATAGGATAAGCAGGTACAGTGGATGGATGGATGACATGGTGCTAATTCTGGGGGGTCCTCAGATTTTCTTGTTTGATTAGGGTATCGGTTCAGCTTCAGGCCTCCTCTCACTGTCCAGAGTCATGCAGTTTAGATGTTTTAACTGGGTGTTTGAGCTGTGATATGGCGTCCCATCCAGCCTGTGCCCCCAGGCTCCAGCCTCACCACTGCCCAGCACTGGGCAGGCAGCGGTGGAACAGACTTGACTTGACCTGCAGTAAATTATTACATGGGTAAAAAACTGGAAACTTCTGATATTTTCTCTCATCTTTTTCCTTAAATGTTTTAATAGCAGATATGCTTATATTAGATGTGTTGAGTCAGTATGGGCTGTGGACGTCTGCGCTTGTCCTGAAAGTCGAAGGTATTTTGACCTCTCATAGGTACAGCCATGTCACATGCCCAGCAGTAGCCTTATGTAACCAGGTGACAGGAGAGTTCGGACGTGACTGGTGTTACGGCTTAGCCAGTTTGGACAATGTGTCAACGTCCTGACTGAACACCGCGACACCAAGCACTTTCCCTGCTTGACCCGTGTTGCATTCATTCCTTTGTCATCTGCCATCGTCATTCTGCTCATTGTGGGTTTGTATCACGATGTAATGAACAGGTTTTTCAATTGTTTGGACAGAGATGGAATTATGTGAAATAGCCCTCTAAACTACCATTTACTAATCTTAATTACTCAACTTCCATTCTGCAAAAGAAGATTAAATATTAAATTGCTAGTTTGTATTAAACTGAACACATATTTGAGGACTATATCAGAATATTTATTATCATTGTACAAGCACAACGAGATTGGGTGCAGTCCCTTTCAGTGCAAAATGATTTTTATATGGTTGCTGAATGTCAGTAAAGTTCAATATAAATGTAGTGTTTGATAGACTGTTACACCTGGAATAGTATGGCAGTCCTAGACACCTCACCCAATGGCCTCACTGATGGATGGGTTTGCTAGATACCTCTGCTGTGGGAGCTTGGGATCTGTGTCTTGTCTTAGATTGTCCCTGTGGAGTTGCTGTGTTGGTGTTAGAGTGGGATTAAGGACTATTATACTAGATATATTAGTATGGTAAGAAGAGTCAAACATGAAATTCTGGAGTGAAACAAAACAGAGATGACACTCTATTTACTCTAAACAGGTATGAGTGGTTTAATGGAATGTTTATGGAACGCTTCAGTTTTGCACACATCCCATCATTCTCTACTTTTGGGACAGAAACACAGATACAGGTGAGAGAAGAGCATGGCGTCAGAGTGCAGGGTACAGTCATTAACCCACCGCCCCTGGAGAACTTTTCAAAATATAATAATGTTTCCACCATCTATAAAAATTAATTTATGGCTGAATACATATTTACAGCGCTGTAATGAACGAATATCCTGTTTATGGCGTACCCCAGCCGTGTGGCCTGAGTTCCCTGGGATGGGCTCCAGGTGATCCTGGCCAGGATGAGTCTTTAGAAGACGGATGGATGGATATCAACAATATTCAGAGTGAGTTTTCTGTCTGATTGCTCTTCGCAATAGCAGAGAGGTCTGTTTGGGACACAAGCAATTCCTGCCCAGACACTCAGATGCCAGGCTAAAGGAGCCCGCCCTCCGCTGACATTGCTGAGAGGTCCTGAATGCCCGTGAACATGGCTGCATGCAGGGAGGGTAGGGGCAGAGGCGGAGGGGGCGCGTCTGATATATTTAGCCTGAATTCTTGCAGTGTCAGGGGAGTGAATATATGGGGTTATTAAAACTGGCACCCTCCGATCCTCTAGATGACAGGAATTTCTCCGATGCCCTCCTGAGCGTTGGTACTCTCCCAACACGTGTCCAGTCATGCCGCCCGCCGGATTCGGCGGGCCTAAACAGGTGAAGGGTGATGCATTCTTAGCCATTGGACCTCTGCCTTTATCCACCAAAACACAACTACCACGCGACGCCTGGAAAGAAACCCAGCGAATGCTACCTTTTAACACATAAGCTGAGCTGGTGAAATGATGATCATTTCAGTGGATGAGACAACTTCCATTTCAGCAAGACATTGTATAAAACTAGTCACTTTATGTTGTGATTTTTTTTATCCGTTGCAGATCTCCCATAGAACATGAGCGCATCGGAACATTAATGTGACCTTCTTTGGGTTCATCTCATGACTATGCAGTCTGTCACTGACACGGGTCTATACCACATTAAGGCTATTCTGGGACTTCTCTTTCGTAATTGAATCTGACAAATGGAGCTGCAAGATGTTTGACACAGACCAAGCTCACAACATATGCGAAACGCTCAGACGACTTCTGGTCATGATCAGTTTCATGCCTTTACACGCAGCGCCATGCAAAGACTGCTGGAAATGATGCTGAAGGCTCTGGCCCAGAAAGACGAAACTAATAGGCATTCAGAAACTCTCTTATTCATGTAACTTTGTTTTGCATGAAAGAGTTTTTCAGGTTCCCTTTAATAAACAACTTTCATGCTGTGTACCAGTCCTTATGAGTGGCTAAGAATTGATTCCATGTCACACAGACCCCTTCTGTGATTAATAACTGTCACAATTGTGTTCTGGGGAAGCAACACAGAAGCTGAGGTGGGGTAAATGGGGGTTTATTCGGGGGAAATAACCAAAAAACACAGGACACACACAAGACCGACGTCACGGATTGCACGAGGCACAGACCGCGGAAGCAGAACTCAAGGTGTCGAGAAACACGGTGTTTAATTCAAAGTACAAAACGAGCAGGACCGCGGAACATGCAGAACCTACAAAATGACGTTAATGACCGGACTGGGGAAAACATACCTAACACTGACTTAAATGCATCAGACTAATTAACAATAACGAGACACAGCTGGTAACATGGGGATTCCACGCGAAGTAGATGAGGGGGCGCGGCACACAAGAGAATCGGACAGGCAGGTCATGACAATAACACATTTATGGTTCAGTCATAAACATTAACCCCTTCATACAAAGTGCCAATTAATTAGTGAATCCTTACTTTATAACAGTTAGCTTATAATAGAATCTCTGTTTATTTAAAACAGAATTCCTTTGTACTTTTCCTGTCCCGGTAAATTCTCTCTACGCCAGGGGTCTCCAACTCCAGTCCTGGAGAGCTACTATCCAGTAGGTTTTCTATTCTACCTGGCTTTTGATGAGCCACACCTGTTCCAGGTATTTACCTGAAAAATGATGTGGCTCATCAGAAGCCAGGTAGGATAGAAAACCTTCTGTACAGTAGCTCTCCAAGACCGGAGTTGGAGACCCCTGCTCTACGCTTATCCTAGCCTGAAGTTTGTTTTGCCAAAGAAACCAATTTGATAATTCTGGTCTGAATATGCAAATGCAAACTCTGGTTCATTAGAGATTTTTTTTCTCCACTTTTCCCCACTTCTACAGCTGTAATTAATATCTCAGCAGATCATCAGTCAATACCTCCTCACTAAATCAAGACACTCTGACTACCTTGAATAATGACACCTTGCACTAATTTCAGGTGAAGCATTACCAGGTCAATAATAATATGATCGTTAAATTTAATCAAAATCGCTTTCTTGGAATCTGTTGAAATTCAGTGTGAATGGCTTATTTATTAATAATGTTGTGTAATTAAAGTACAATATTTTCAATACTAATATTTTTTTCAAAACACTGGTATTGCCTTTTTTATACATACAAATTTCACCCAAGCATAAGTGAATTTACATTATTTTTGATCCAATGAACAGTGGTGATATTTCTCAAAATGTCAAGCAAATATTGCCATATCGGGCACTTAGCATGAATTCTGAGCCACCGGAGAATGTGATGTCGAAAAATATCTTTAAAAATCATTTGATCTATGCAGCACATTGGACATGGTCTGGTGCATACGTGAAGCATTTTTCATTTTGAAATAAATTACTGTGAATGGTGCTGCAAACTCTGCTTTTAATGCTCCTAAAACAGAGCTGACAAGGAAGGGCTGAGTGTGTCAGTTATAATAAACCATAACATTTATGTCAAGTGCCTTAGACATTCCGCTTGAAGGTCGGGCGAGGAGCCAGCGAGAAACGGCAGCAGGCGGTCAGTCATGTGCAATTCGCCAATCTAAACTTACACAAACTGGCAATTTAAGAAAGTACCTTGTGACGACGCCTGAATACGCTTGTTTAAAATGTGAATTTAAAACTGCAAAATCCATGCACTGTATAGCAGAACGGGCACACTGGACAGCCTTGCAGTGCAGAATTTATTGATAACGGTTAATAAAAGCATGAATTACACACTCTGTCAGTTAGAGAAACCTCATGGCGATTGATGTTTAACTGTACCTTAATAGTGTAAAATAGGAAAAGCACAAAATCCAGCTTGGTTTGAGAAAGATGAGATCCTCTGTGATTGTTCTTCCGTGATCCATTATTATACACTTGGATGCCAAATGTGGTTCATTTCCAAACAAAAAACCTTTTCACTGATTAACAAAGGGGACTCGTTTTTATAACCGTGAACTCCATTTTTGGGATAATTATCTGTTCGTGTTTTGCTCGTCGCCTTTATTGTTGCTCCCCCAAAAAAGTTAAGCCGTTAAAAGACCTCTGGAAGATCAGTCGGGGGAAAAAATCATGAGAAAATCATATATTGTTTCAAAGCCGTCTGGCCTGAAATGTGCTGTTTTAGCGTGTTGCTTCACTAAACGTGAAAGGGGGACGTAATTATTCCAATCTTGTGGTGAAAACAGTAAAGATCTCCTTCTTTAAATCACTTAAGCAGAAAACATCTGAGCATCGTTGGAAACCTAGGTTTGTGAAATGAAATATATATTTTAAGCCATCACAGAAAATATTACACCACCTTCCAAAACAAACAGCATAAAATTTACATTTTCTTCCCTTTTTATTTAGACACCATTGTTTCGTGAGACACTCAAGAGAGTTAAAACCATAAGCAAAATTAATCGTTTTATTTAGTCTACACCCTATGACCATATGTGATATAAACACACATTTTCACCATTTGTGAAGATAGTTTGGACATGGTGTTTGGTTTTACTCAGTCAAACGGTTCTTGTCGACGACAAAAAAAATCTAAATGTAGCATTTATACTTACTGGAGGCTATACTTTGTATTTCGCGTTCAGCGAGAAGCGGAAAGTCTTGTGCCGAACGCGACACTGAGAACTTGTGCTTTTATGCTTCACAGCGCGGAGCTGTCACTCGTTCAGTGGCGGTTAATAATAGACACGGAGCCGAAGACCCTTCCTGTCCTTATTTGGTTTCCAGTTCTCCTTGCCGAAAACCACAGCGGAAGAGAACCTGACAGTTACGCGTGTTGAAGATCTGAAGCTTGTTCAGCTTCATAGTGGCATTTTTCCAGGCTATGCATTTATTGGTTGTATTCATTATAGTTTTTCTCTGTTAGTTATTGTAGCTTCTGTGTTCCCTGCCTTTAGTAGTGTGGTTCCTGGTGTCGCTTTGTTTTATCAGTGTCTGACCCCTCGTGGTTCTTTACTTTCCGATTCCCCATTTGTGTTGCTTTTGTTAAATTAACCCTGATTTATTGTCAGGGTCCTTGCCATCCAACCTTGGTCTTGGTGTCTCTTCCCAGTTTGGCCAGCAGGTGTCGCTGGCCATCCCGTGTTTCCTCTCCATATCTTTTAACCCTAGTGTGTTTTCCCTGCTCCCCGGACTGCTGCATAGCTCATGTGGCTTAGATACTGCCTAACGACCAGTCTCATCTGTTTATTTTTTATTTCCCAGTGTTTGTTATTTTCCATTTTAGTTTTCTTGCCGTAGCTTTGCCCTGGTTGTGTTCTGTTCTGGTTTGTTACCATTGTGTTGTATCCCCAGTGTGTGGCTTATGTTTCCTAGTTTGTGTCTGTTTTGTAGTTTCTGTGTTAATTAAGTGTTTCTGATTCCATCTGTTGCTCATTGTTCTACGCTTTAATGGATTAGTTAATTTGGTTATTATTCTGACCTGTTCTGCATTATGTCTTGTTAGCCTTGTGTGTATTTACCCTAGTCAGTCGTTGTGATACGTTACTGCGGGGTTGTTACTCTGTGCCCTGAGTCCTGCTCCCTGTGTTGCCATGTTCTCTTATATTACTTTATGGTTCTTGACATTAGTTCTTGTTATCCCCATTTACCTTTTGACCCCTCATGATCTGTTTATTTTGTACCTTCTGTCATGGTCAATACCTGTTTGTCTGAGTCTTTTGTCTTCTCCCCATTTGGCCAGCAGGTGTCGCTAACCATCCTGTCTTCCCTGTCAGTCTTTAGTGTGTTTCCCCCTACTCCCCAGATGGTCGCATGGCTCAGTCAGCTGAGTGTGCAATAACTTCTTGCCCTGACCCTTTTGTTATTAGTCTTTGTTTATCCCTTTTAGTTTCGACCACTTGTGGTCCATTTTTATTTTGTAGTGTTCTTAGTGTGTTCAGTTTTGTTTAATATTCCCCTGTGTTCCTGTGAGCCACCAGTGGGTTGTCTACATTCTGTTCCTGCCTGCACCATGCCTCGTTCCCATGCCTTCTCCACTCAAGTCCGTGACACCTTTCCCAATGTGTTCTGTTTTCTTAATAAACCCCTGTTGTCTCAGAGCCACCTAGTGGATTGTTACTTTTTTCCCACCTGCCTCATGCCATAATATTACTGGAGCTGCAGCATGGATTGTCCTTCCTCCATCCTGCCAAATGTGGAGCAGGTCCCATACCTTTGCAGAATGCTGTCCTTAGCTGTGCAAGCTGGCCCGGGAAGTTGTTGAAAACCATGGGTGTTTCTAAATATGTGTATTTGACCATACTGGTGTTCAAAGACCAGTTCCAATGCTGAAGAACACAGATACAGAGGTTGGTAAAAATCCCCGGATGTAGTTCTTGCCCCACCCCAAATATCAAGGATATATCGTCGCCGAACGAGACCAGTCCCAAGATTTATTGCACCCCAAGTTCGTTATTGGGAGGTAACTTACCAAGACCGCTCTTGCCAAGACCACAAGTACAATCTTTGCCTTCTTGGTATTGAGAAACACCCCATGACCTCCAGGCCAGAACAAAAATTCTGGTGCAAAAGGCAGCAGTGCTGCTCACCCTGCTGTATGGGTCAGAAACCTGGACATTATACAGCAGGCACCTAAAGGTAATGGAGACCCATCAGCAGAAGCGCTGGAGGAGGATTCTGGACATCAGCTGGGACGAGAAGCACAGCAACCCATGTACCTGAGGAGGTGAACCTGCCCACCCTCACTAGAACCATCACACAACATCAGCTCAGATGCACTGGTCATGTTCTGCGGTTGTTTGACCGCTTCCGGCTTCTCACAGCAGGTATAAGGGTAACATCAAAACCAGCCTCAAACAGCTATACATTGATCTTAACACCTGGGAGCAAACGACAGCAAACAGGGAGAGAACAAGGGAGCTCATCTGTTAAGGGAGAGCTGCTGTAGCTGCTCAGCTTGTTGACTTTATACAATTGTGCTCTATACTTTTTAACTAGGCTGACCAGGCAATCCATGCCAGGGGGGACACTTTCAGTTACTCCAGGTTTTACAAGCTACTTTAGAGATGAAAGGCTCCTGCGCTCGGATAAATAGTTCAGCTCTTCTTGCGCTTGACTGGTTTGTTTCCTTGACTGAAATTCTCATCCAGCTGTTTGACATTTAACATTAGTGACACATTCATGATTATAGGAGACTGGCCAATCGGCACACAGCAAGAACTCAGTGCTTAAGTGAAATCCGTGCATTTTAATATCCATCCATCCATCGTCTGCAGCTTATCTAGAACCAGGTCGCAAGGGCAGAAGGCTGAGCAGGGATGCCCAGACCTCTCTCTCCCCAGCCACCTCCTCCGGAAACAACGGGGGAATACCAAGGCATTCCCAGGACAGCTGAGAAATATAATCTCTCCAACATGTCCTGGGTCTGCCCCGGGGTCTCCTCTGGCTGGACATGTCCAAAGCAAATTATGAAAACAGAGTGAATAATTTATCAAGAGTCAGGCAGTAGCTATAGCTTTTCGGCCTTTTTCTCCCCCAACCGAAAAACAAGCGGCAATTAATATTCCCTATTCCTTAATATTTCTTATTCATTAATATTCCCTATTCACTAATATTCCTTATTCCTTAAGTATTCTTGCCAGGGGCTGCAAATGTTTTTCGCTATCCAATGAACATGGGCAGTAAGTCTTGTTGGAGATCTTATATACACAACACACGTAGCTTAGCTGAATTCCTGTAGCAAAATTTCCTTTGGTGTATGTCCACACAACAGGCGGCCATAAGCTTCAGGCTCACTGTAAACGCTTCACTGGTTCTGAACACATTATCAATATTGAATAAACAGAGAAGTTCTATATGGCTGTTGTGCTTGATTGTCCGTCTTCTTTTATCTTTTTCTTAAGCAACGGAACGGTGCAATCTGTTTAAAAGTAAAAAATCTGAAGCAAAACGTAAAAAGGTAAGATAATAATCGGACACATGCTCTAAAACCTTCTTAGAAACTGCGGTGGTACCCTCTGCCCAAACTCCCGATGATGTTTCCTTCAGCTGTGCTAACCGTAGCTATATTGCCACCTTGTGGATTTACAATTTTTCATTGCGAAAAGGTTTAATTTCGCTAGCGTTCTCGTGTTCTCGTTTTGTTATACCATTTTTATATATATTTGTAAAATACCGCATTCAGTTGAATTGCTATCAATTATTTTCTGAAGAACTGTATATGGGGCAGAGCCAGGACACGCTGGAGTGATTATGTCTCTCGGCTGGCCGGGAAAGGATACGCGATCACCCCGGAGGAGCTGGCGGGGGAAAAGGGGGTCTGGAGTCTCAGACTGCTGCCGCGGAGCCGGACTCGCGGTGGATAATGAATGAATGATTTTGAAGTTTTCAATATGAGTAGCTTGTAATGAATGGCATGTGGCCATGACGTGAAGGGTTTTTTGAACTAAGGGTGTGATATGTAACAGGTGCTCCCACGTCCACCTTGGAAGTCAGCGCGACATAAGCATCGCGACCTACGTAGCAGAGGATACTTCGCTGCTAACTCAGTGCAACCAGAGGCATTTCTTATGGTTTTATTTAGTCGCCTTTTGGGTCCCCTAATCAAATGGCCTGATCGCCTGTGTCGCCTATAGGGCGCGCCTGCCCTACATGTAATAAATCAACCTAATCAATTAGCACATATTAAAACACCAGATTTCATTCATCCCGAGCGTTTGGATCCGTAAATGAGTCCTGCTTGCTTTTCTAGGATTCGTGGTCTTTCGTGGTGTTTTGAATTTGGCCAGGGGAGTTTCTAGCCATTGAAAAAAACCAGGGGCTAAGTTTACTTTTTTTTTTTTTTGAAGGAAGATTTGCATTGGGTCTAAAATATTTGGGGTTTGGCTTAAAAACTGCGCCTAATGACGCCCATGGATTTGGCTACTGGCCATGTAAACCCTGTATCAACTTCTGCCTGTGTTTGGACTCCACATTTGGATCATGATTTGGATTTGTTTGCCCTTGTTCGTTTCTACCTTCACCCCTGTTCCTGCCCTTAGGCTATAGGTCTGGAAGTAAACCTGAAATTCCTGCATTTCAGGTTTCCTCTTTCTGTCTAGTCCTTACTTTGCCACTTCCAGTGGAACTGGTGAAACTGAATTGCCAGGAGGCAAAACTAAGTGAGCTGGGTCAGCTTTTGTGAGCTAGCTTGTCTGCCCCAGTTGCTCCCTCAGGGCAGATACTTCAGGAGAGTGCCTCCACCTCCGTGTGTCGTATCTGCAGCTCCTCCATGCCCGCTGCCTTCAGCTGTGTTCACTGCTACCCTGGGAAAGTATGACTAATAGATGCAAGGACATCAGAGTAGCCTGGTACTAACTTTTGAGAGTCTATTCTATGCAATGCTTCAGTAAATCTTCAATCACCCTGTGGCCAAACGAGATCTGGGAAACCAGTTAAGTGTTCTAGCTCCTCTAAGCATGCAGTTGGGAAGGGCTCCCTCACCATGGGAGGAATGCCAGAGATGCTATCAGAGCTGTGGTGCCTCTGAACATTTGAGGATGCAGTAACGAGTTCTTTCCACGAGAGGAGAGCCTTGGTATCTCCGCGCTGTTCGTGATACCGTGACAGTCCCTGTGTGCTTCAGCACTAATGGCGTTGCTGGACCCGAGGACTATCGAGGATCTGCAGAAGATCTTAGGTTTCATAGATTTATTTCCAATGATTCATATGGAACTTCAGCTTGGTTGCAGTGCTGTTAGCTGCCGTCATTCACAAGGCTACAAAAAAGCTTAAGTGCAGTGACTCTCACAGCCTTCCAGCAGCTCAGGAACCGGCCTACCTCTGCACATGTGTTCAAGCAACCTGACCCAACCCTGCCATTTCTCGCAGAAGTGGACGCTTCCCAAGTGGATTTGTGAGCAGTCCTGTTCCAAGGACATGGTACACCCCTAAGCTCATCATCTGTGCATTTTCTCTGTAGAAAGGAACTGATGGGGGGAATCAGGAAGTGCTGGCCATGAAACTGCCCCAGATGGAGGTTATAGCTGGAGGGGGCAATCCATCCTTTTGTGGTGCTGGCAGACTATGGGAACCTGGAATATATACATGAAGCTGAGACTGAACCCCAGGCAAGCCAGGTGGGCCCTATTCACTTGCTGTAGTCAGTCAGGCAGCAGTTGTGGAGAATGCTGCTGCAAGATTATTGCGTATCACTAAGAAAAAAGATCATATCACACCAGGTCTAGCTTCTTTATATTGGCTTCCCGGCAATTTTAGGGTGAAGTATGAGGTTTTACTGCTGTCAGTCCCACATTCTCTGTTATAGTCTAAGGGTGACTGTGCCTTTGCAGTTACTGCTGTCAGTCTCACGGTCTCAGTTAAAATCTGAGGGTGACTGTGCTTTTGAGGTTACTGCTGTCAGTCCCACAGTCTCGGTTAAAATCTGAGGGTGACCGTGCCTTTGAAGTTACTGCTGTCAGTCCCACGGTCTCGGTTAAAATCTAAGGGTGACCGTGCCTTTGAGGTTACTGCTGTCAGTCCCATGGTCTCGGTTAAAATCTAAGGGTGATTGCGCCTTTGAGGTTACTGCTATCAGTCCCACGGTCTCAGTTAAAATCTAAGGGTGACCGAGCCTTTGAGGTTACTGCTGTCAGTCCCACGGTCTCGGTTAAAATCTAAGGGTGATTGTGCCTTTGAGGTTACTGCTGTCAGTCCCACGGCTTCTGTTGAGAAAGCTCAGCCCGGGTCTCTTGGTCCTTTTGAGGTTATTAACTGTATTCATCCTGTCACCTTTCATTTACAGTTTTGCATTCCTCTTGTATTTCTCAGGTATGTACTATTCCACATGTAGGAAGCACTTACACACACAGGCAATGCAACATACATACAACCTCGTTTGATGTTACATTAACTTCCACGAAAAAAGTTCCATTATCTTTAACCCTGTTACTTTTTCTGTGTTTTTCCACAGTTGTAACACAAATTTTCAGTGTTAACAATGACCAAATGGAGTGACAAAAAAAAAACAATAAATACCTCTCGTCAAGGCACTAAGAATCAGATATTGCATATAAATGATGTTTTAGTGGGGAGATGCTGAAAATGAAGACTGAGAAGGTGTCGTCACCTCTTGCTGAAATACAGACGGTCCCTAACTTGCAACCTATATGACTTAACGACAACTCACAACTGATTTTTTTTCTCCCAAAAAACAGTAAATGTGTATATAAAATTGGTTGGCTGTATGTCATGTAGTACTATGCTACCTAGTGTACACCTACCACTCTGAGCAAGGTATGCCATCGCCATGGGAACATACTGAACTGGATGTCAGTATAACTATCTCACATACATCCCAGTCTCACGCCTAGAAGTTGGTGTGATTATCCCATTTTGTCTGTCAGAATGGAACCAAAGGGTCGTACCTGGCCTGGTAGTTTCTTCAGAAGGTAGTTAAGGAACTTGGGGTGCATTTTGACAATGGGACTTTAGCAGGTGCTTTTATCCTAAGCGATGTACGTTTTTTGAGGAAGTAGAGAGTAAGTCCCTGAGGCAGCTGAGAGTAAGCACCATGCTTGAGGGCACCACAGTGAAATCCCTCTTCCCACCCTGGGATTTGAACCAGTGGCCTTTGGATCACAACCATGGTGGCCAAACCTGCTGAGGCACAACCCAGCCCCACATGGCGATACGCTGTAACAACATTACAAATTTCATCCACCCATCTTTCAGCTGCCTGTGGAGTACAGGGTCATGCGTGGGCTGAAGCCTCGAGCTTTGTGCAGATTGAATGTTCTCAGCATGTTCCTCCCAGATGCTCTGGGTCCTCCTGCAGTCTGAAGACAATCATTTTGGTGAATTAGAGTCTCTAAGTTGTTCAGAGTGTGTGACCCTGTATGAAAGTGTCCTGCAATGAATTGATAATCTCCAGCACGTACCACTGTGCTGCCTGGGAATACAACAAAGTAGTTTTCATTGCAATGAAAAATATTTGCCATTTACAGGTAGATTGGAATGCTTCTTTTGGCATGTCCCATCTTGCTCTCCACTGACACTCAAACACACAGCACATATACACTGGTCCAACGGAGATGTGACTATTCTACCAAGACATTATGTTTTGCACTGCTGGCCCCCACTGCTAGGCCTATGCAGGTTGGGGGACATCTAGGACAGCTGGGTTGCTGCTGGGAGAAGTGTTGGTGTGGCCAATGGGCTAACTCCTCCCGGGGTCAGTGTGGATCCCAGTGCAGGGATGGGGGACACTGGCTGTAAAAATGGTGCTGCCCTTTGGATGAAACCTAAAACTTAGGCCCTGACTCGCTGGGCGTCTTCCAAAATAGCACTCTGATGTCCTGACTACCTTTGTGTCTGTGTGTCCTGCTGCTGTCTTTGCCTACTAGAATGTTAAATACAGTGTGTAGCAGGATTCGCTGGTCAAGCCAGTAACACTTTACTTGACGGCGTACAAATACTTAGCAGTAAATCAATTACTACTGAAGTACAAATCATGAGCAAATACTGTAGTAAACAGGGGGATTCAGGGTTTGCCGGCACCCTGTGCTGTGCTGACAGAGGGATTCAGGGTTTGCCGGCACCCTGTGCTGTGCTGACAGAGAGATTCAGGCTTTGCCAACACCCTGTTCTGTGCTGACAGAGAGATTCAGGGTTTGCCGGCACCCTGTGCTGTGCTGACAGGGGGATTCAGGGTTTGCCGGCACCCTGTGCTGTGCTGACAGAGAGATTCAGGCTTTGCCGGCACCCTGTGCTGTGCTGACAGGAGATTCAGGCTTTGCCGGCACCCTGTGCTATGCTGAGAGGGGGATTCAGGGTTTGCCGGCACCCTGTGCTGTGCTGACAGGGGGATTCAGGCTTTGCCGGCACCCTGTGCTGTGCTGACAGGGGGATTCAGGGTTTGCCGGCACCCTGTGCTGAATTAGCAGCTCTGCAGTGTGATTGGTGGGATATGTGGGTCCTGTAGTACTATAATTGTTTAAGGAGGCGGTCAATGTTAAATAATGGAGTTCAGTGTACTAGTCTTAGTATTTATTTTACTCTCTGTTTTGCTTCTCAATAAATGGATATGATTTCACACAGGTTAGGTACCCCCCCATGCCCCCCCCCCCACGCATTTTAATCTTTTCTGGGATTTATTTGGATTTCATAATAAAATTATAAGTTTTTGCTTGAAGTTAAAGTTATTAAGGCGATGAACATAATTCTGACCTTAAAGCTTCATAAGCTTAAAGAGCATGTCATTGGATTAAAAAATGTCTCATTTTGCCACTTGGATGGATGGATGGATGGACGTGACAGGGTACTGCCCCTATTCATTATTAAGCAGATTGCTCTCTTCTGACATGACTTGACAATGGCAGATAGCTGTATAGCTATGCTGTCTGTAATTACATTTTCTATTTTTAATGGTAGGCAGTCATGCCACCTGCATCCCGTTCATTTCTCCTTAATGGCTTACCCCAAAACTTATTTGGTTGAGGTTTATTAGGCCACAAATCTGTCGCAGCCCTGTGTATCACGAGGCTGGATGTTGAATTGCTATAGCCCATATGTCCATGTTTTTCAAACTACCTCTGTTAAATATCTGACATGCATATTAGTGAGTAATACAAAGCGTTCCTTGCATGTATGCGCCCGTAAATTATCTCGGCAGTAAAGATACAATGACGCTCCCTCATCCCCTGCCTCCCTCTTTCCAAATTAATAAACAATACTCCTTCGAATGGAAATGGTACCAGTTGATGTAAAAATAGCCGCTGTCATAATGAATTGAGCACTTTAACTCTAAAAGTATTAGTCTGTCTTTTACTTGAGGCTGAAAGTTATTGCCTGAGTCTGCTGGTCCTGTTAGTAAGGGACACCTCAGAAAAGCAATTACCCGCCTCTTGCTTTCCACCATTTGTGCTCCATCACACACACAGCAGGGCGTAGATTCACTCCTGCAGTCCTGCAGACCCTCCAAGGCACTTGGGCTCAGGCTGACCTCTCTGTATGGCAGAGTGGTTTCTCAGCAGTGGCCCGACGGAACGCAGCCCGCCGACCCACTCGCCCTTTCATTCACGCGATTCGCTCCCAGCGTGGCGCCTGATTTCATGCTGCTGTTGTCACTGCTGGAGCCTTTTATCCCTGATCGTTGATAAAAGAGGGACAGTGTAAGTCATTCAGTTTTCCCCTAATGGTCAGCAGTGGGAATGACGGCCTTGAAAAGATTACATTAGCTTAGCTTCGGTTGCAACTGACATTAGCAAACAACCCAAACGGTGTGGATATGAATACCAGCATGAGTATGCTTTGCAGGGCGGAATCAAGCAGCTAATCATTTAATGATATTAATATATTACTGTGTTTTGACATGAAATTGCTTTTTCTGTGGAGCTATATAATATCCATCCATCCATCCATCCATCCATCCATCCATCTATCCTTATTCTGGCTCATTATACACCATTCAGACTATGTGATGGATAGACAATTGGGTCAGGGCATCTGCAAAAAGGCAGGTCTTGTAGGGTTTTCCCGATATGCAGTGGGCAGTACCAACCAAAAGTGGTCCAAGGAAGACCAACCAGTGAACCGGCGATGGGGTCATGGGCGCCCAAGGCTCACGCATGTGCATGGAAGGCACAAGCTTGCCTGCCTAGTCTGATCCCACAGGAGAGCTACTGTAGCAGAAATTGCTGGAAAAATTAATGCTGGGTGTCAGAACACACAGTGTAGCTTTGCCTCAGACCAGTAAGACCAGTCAGACCAGTCAGAGTGCCCATGCTGGTCCGTCTACTGCAAAAAGTGCCTACAATGGGCACATGTCAGAACTGGACCACAGCAATGGGAGAAGGTGGCCTGGTCTGAGGAGTCATGTTTCCTGTTACATCATGTGGATGGTTGGGTGTGTGTGTGTCATTTACCAGGGGAAGAGATGGGACCAGGATGCACTATGGGAAGAAGGCAAGCCGGCAGAGGCAGTGTGATGCTCTGGGCAATGTTCTGCTGGGACACCTTGGGTCCTGGCATTCATTTGGGTGTAACTCTGCTACATACCACCTACCTAAACA